>JAKSZT010054568.1:483950-632343 GCA_026826555.1 Tolypeutes matacus | reverse complement strand
GTGCTGCTGCTTGCCTGGCTGGGGCATGGGGGTGGTCTGAGGTCAGATGGAGGGGAGAATACTTTCCACTTGCGGAGCTATTGATTATTGTTCTTTTGTCCATGGTTCTGCTGTGCTGGGGGAAAGGGGAGTGAGCCCAGGAAAAGGAAAGAGCTGGGACCTTCTGGGAATGGGTGGGGGCTCTGGCTGCATAAAGAGTGTGTCCCTGGGGGCGGATGTGGCTCAAATGGTTGGGCGTCCGGTTCCCATATGGAGAGACCTGGGTTCGATGCCCAGGACCTCCCAGTAAAATAAAGAAAAATACAGAAGGTGCGCAGGCTGCCATGCCCCGTGTGTGGGTGCGCCACGCTCCACTGAGCCATGCAGCAGGATGATGACGTAACAGGAGAGTGACACAAGGGAAGAGCCAAGACGAGACGCGCCAAAGAACCAGGAACTGGGGTGGCACAGGTGGCAGAACGCCTCTCTCCTACATCGGAGGTTCTCAGGATCAAATCCTGGTGAAGACAGGAGAAGGATGAGAGGAGAGAGCAGGAAACGACACAGAGAGTTGCCCAGCAAATGGACACAAAAACAGCAAAAACGGGGTGGGGAAGGGGGGTTTAAAAATGGATAAAAGTGGGAAGCGGCTGTGGCTCAATCAGTGGGGCTCCCGTTTACCATATGGGAGGCCCCGGTTCGGTTCCCGGGGCCTCCTGGTGGGGGCGGGCCTGCCCGCACGGCGTGGTTGGCTGACCCAGCGAGCATGAGCAGCAGGGGGGGGATAAGTGAATAAAAATAAAATAAAAAAAAAAAAAAATCTTTAAAAAAAAAAAAAAAAAAATGGATAAAAGTACATGGCTTGACTATTTTTCCCTTGCTCCTCCTAGTGGCCTCCTTCACCTGAGAGCACTCCCCCACTAAATTACTTGAACAAGAATCCCTGGCTCAGCTATGCATCTAGGGACTTGATCTAAGACAGTTGAGATGGAGCAAGAGCAGAAATGTTCATCACCCAGAGATCTCTGATGCAATAACATGAGATTTTGGGTTATCTCCCTCACAAGGGTTATTTCCCTCTGGAGAATTTATTATTTTATGAGGAATAACTCATGTGTTAGGCAGGAGTATTTTTCAAAACATACATGCGAATAAAAGTGTGTTTGGACATTAATCAGCCAAAAAAAAAAAAAAAAAGGATAAAAGTAAAACAAAGAAATTAAAAAATAATAATAATAATAGATAAATAAGAGTGTGTCCCTGGGTGCAGGGGGCAGCTGGGATTCGGGCATCGCCCGCCTCTTGTCCCGGCTCCAGGATGTGGAAGAGGTGGGGGTGGGGAGCACACCTAGGCAGTGATGAGCTGGCATAACAGCTTGGAGGTGGATCGTGCCCTCCTGGCTCCCGGCTCTGCGGTTCCTGACGCCATCTTGGTAGTTTGAAATGGGCCGTGGTGGGAGGAATATTTACACCACGGGAATCAGCAAGTGCTCCAAATCAGGCAGCAGCACGGGTAGCGGGTTGTTGCACGCTTACCCTGCACCC
Source organism: Tolypeutes matacus (assembly GCA_026826555.1). NCBI lineage: Eukaryota > Metazoa > Chordata > Mammalia > Cingulata > Chlamyphoridae > Tolypeutes > Tolypeutes matacus. The sequence goes on along the minus strand of JAKSZT010054568.1, from coordinate 630,819 downwards.
CCGGGGACAGGAACCACTCCTGCCCAGCACCGGGGCTGTCGGGCCTCAGGAGGGAGTCCTCCCTGTGCTGGGCCTTTGTTGGCTGCCCTGGTGGGCACTGCACCCCAATTCTGCTCGGGTCCTAGGAGGCCCCTTGTGGGTCTTGGGTGGGGAGGAGCCTGTGGGGGGCTGGAGCCGCTGTGGACTAAAGGCCAGCTGGGGAGCTGCCCAGCCCAGAAGTCACAAGTCCACGAGGGGGAGGGGCAGGCAGAGATCTGGGGGTGCTTTGACATGGGCACCAGGGTCTTCCCACCAAGAGCTGGCACACCCAGGGAGCACTGCCAGGGGATACACAGGCTGGCAGGAAACGGAACGAAGGGGACACGCTCAGGAGCTGAGGCTGGGTTGGCATAGACTTTTGGGCACTAGGGGGTACTAGTAGATGCAAATACCAGCCTGCATGTCAGATGTGCAAGAAATGTGCTATTTTTAGAATCCCCTTTGGGGCAAGGGGCATGTGGGAGGCAGAATAATGACCCCCCCAAAGAGGTCCACGTGCTAATCCCCAGAACCTGTGGATATGGGGATACATGGCAAAGGGAGTTAAGGTGGTGGGTGGAACTGAAGTTGCTAATCAGCTGCATTTATGCCAGGGCAAGTAGCCTGCTGGCCCCAATTTCCTCAGAAGGGTCCTTAGAAGATGAGGCAGAAGTCAGGGTCACCCTGAGGCCATGTGATAAGGTTTGGCCCACTGTTGTTGTTTTTTTTTAAGTACCAGGGAATGAACCCCGGACCTCATATGTGGGAAGCCAGCGCTCAACCACTGAGCCACGTTGGCTCCCCTGAGCTGGTTTTTTTCACATTTGCTTTTGCTTGTTGTTTGTTTCCGTTTTCCTTAGGAGGCACCAGGAACTGAACATGGGACCTCCCACGTGGGAAGCAGGCACTCAACTGCTTGAGCCACATCTGCTCCCCTGACCCACTGTTGTTGGCTTTGAAGTGGGAGGAAGAGAGCCACAAGCTAAGGGATGTGGGCGGCCTCTTGAAGCTGGCAAAGGTGAGCACATGGCTGCTCCCCTAGAGGAAGGCAGCCCTGCAGGTTTCACCTTTTCTTGCTCATCACCTCGGCTCCAAGCTGGTGCCTGACCCTGGGTAGGTGAAAGCAGCCTGGGAGACCTGGATTGCAACCCTGGCTCTGCCTCTGACTTGCTCTTGGATGCTGAGAAGTCATTTTTCATGTACTTTAGTTTTCTTTAAAAAAAAAAAGGGGGGGGGTGGGGGGGCTTGGTGACAGAGGACTCCTTACGCCTTCCTGGAGTGGTTGAGTCCAGGCCACTGTACAATGCTTCAAGGCTGCGTGAGCCCCCCCAGACATTGGGTGAATGGCCAAGCCAGCACAGTAATCCATGTCTGCCTGAAGCTTGAGGGGGGAGGGGGAAATGCCTTACCTGGAAGTCTGGCCTGAGTTTAGTGCTCTGCCCGTTTGCTGTGTGACTTCTCTAGTCTTCCATGCCGTTTTTTGTCTAACAGGGGTTTTCTTCTCCGGGCCCCCTGCCAGCTCATTGGGAGTCATTTTGATCATCTCCAGCTCTGATTCTAAGTTGAGCTAGAAAAGAAATAAAAATGCAAAAGGGATTCAGGCCTGGAGTCTGGGGTCTCAGGCCCCAATCCCTTTGTGAGGTGAGAGATAGAGAGAAGCAGGGAAGGCAATTAATAAAGGCAATATTAGCTGGTGTCAAGCACTGAATGCATGCCAGGTGCTGGTCTGGGCACTTAGTAATATCTCATTTAATTCTCCAACAACCCCATGAATTAGGTGCCTGCAGGCAGACAGGCCAATGATTGTGAGGCCCATTTTGAGGACTAGGCCAGAGAGGCACAGAGAGGTCTCTCAGTGGGTCAGTAGCAGAGCCAGGACCAGACCTGGACTGCCAGGCTCGCTCTCTGCCCACAATGAATTTCCCAGAGGAACTAGGGCTCTTCTGTGATGTGAGTCTGGCTGAGGCCGTGGACCCCGGGTTGATCTCCTCCCATTGCTGTGTTTAAACCTTGGGGCTGCCGCTCTCTGCCTGTCTGTCCCTGGGCAGGTCTAACCCCAGCCCTCCCCCTGGCAGTATCCTCCATCCTTCCACCCCCAGCATCCCAATTTACTGATAACCCAGGGGCAAATCTTCCTGCCCCTAGGCATCTTGAAATCACTTTATTGAAGACCGATATTTTCATTGCACAATTACTGAATTCTCAGGCCATGAATGTGTGCTATACAACATTTGTGGGCATAAATTCTCACTAAAGTGTGGATGACTAATTATATTAGGAAAAGATTCAGTTAGCTTTTTTTGAGAGCCTTTTGTGTGCCCAGCACCCCACCTGGCCTTTTCACAAGTGTTGCCTCTTGTTCTCCTTCCAACAAGCCAGGGATTGGGATGAGAGCCAGAGTTCATGGGTCCTAGTCCTGGCCTGGTTCAGACTGGCCATACGACCGTTAAGTCCTCTCTCTGGGTCTTGGTCTCCCACCTGTTCAAGGAGGGGACTGGCTCCTGAGAGCACCTGGACTTCCAAGGGCCAAGAGGCTGGGCAAAGCAGAGTGGGTCTGTGGGGGCAGGTGCTTGTCAGAGATCCACTTCTGGTCCCCTCCTTCCTGAACAAGGCCCCTGCAGGGAGGTATCATATCCAAGGGCCTCCTGTGAGGGCCTCTCCTGAAGGCCACTGAACAATAAAAGCCCGGGAGCCGGTGTAGCCCCGTTGGTTGAGTGCCTGCTTCCCAGGTAAGAGGTCCCAGTTCATTCCTTAGCGCTGCCTAAACCCTGAGGCAAGCAAAAGTCTTCAGAGGGGACACTCCTCAGACCTCCTTTCAAATTAGGGACAACGAGCAGGAAGTGAGTAGTGTTTAAGTTAGTGGCCAGGTGAGGGCGAGAGGACTGAAGGACTCCAGGCAGGTTCAGAGAGGGAGGAGCCGAGGACACCTGTGGCTGTCCCACCTGGAGGTCTGGGGTGCCCTGTGGGCAGTCAGGGCTCCAGGTGGCATCTTCCGGCCGCTAGCTGGACAGGGTCCCAGGGAAAAGGGGCTTGGCTTAGTGCGAGGTGGGCCCAAAGGAGATGCTACTGAAGCACTGAAAACCTCGATTGTGGCACTTTTCGGGGCCACTTTTCCAAATCCAATTCATTCTTTCGGTCAAGTAGGGACCACTCGCGGCAGAAATTCGCAGGAAGTCGTGGGCAACGTCATCTGAGTAAACAGGTTAAAACCAGCTGTCGCCAGCCCCTCAGGGGCCCGAGCTCCACGGCCCCACGGCGGCGCGCCCCGCACCTCGGCCCCACGCGAGCCCCAAGCCCGAGCCCCGCCGCGCGCGCGCCGGCCTGTGCCGGGTGCGCTCTGCGCAGGCGCCGCGTCTGCACGCCGCAGCCTCCAGGCGGCGCGGCGCTGGGGCGGAGGCGGAGGTTTGCCGCCCGTGCGGAGGGGCGGGGCGCTGGGAGCGCGCACTTCTGATTGGCTGGGCCCAGCCTCACTCTCTCGGGCCTTCTAGCGGGTCTCGGGAGCGACTCGCGTCGCGGTGCTTGCGGTGCCCGGGCCGGGGAGGAAGCGGGCGGCCGGGAGGGGCGCGGACGCTGCGGGGCGAGGGGCTGGCGCCCCTGAGCCCGGAAGAGGACCTCAGTGGCGTGTCCGCCGGGTGCATTGGCTCCTCGAGGACAAATCTAACTTAACGTGATTTTGTTCTTTTCCATTACGGCACCTGAAGTGCGTAATTAACCGAGTCTCACGTTTCACGCCGTTATAAGAAACCTCATAAATAAAATCACTCGTCAGGGGGAAAATCCGTGGCCGACTTAGAGCAAGTGCATGTTTCCAAGCGCGCCAGGGCTGAGGGGCTGCTGCTCGGCCAGCCCGCCCCCTCTCATTTTCCCTCAGCCCTGCGGCGCTGTGAGCTTATCAGCAGAATCAGATTCGTGGGTGGCTTTGACTCGCACGTTGGGGCGACTGTTTGTTACGCTGCCAGGCCTTGTGTGGCATCCAGTGGTGACCGGAGCAGGCAAGGGCCCTGCCCCGAGGGCGAGGGCAGCCGAGGAGAAGGGGCTGGTGCGCTGGGAGAGGCACAGGGCAGCAGGGGCCCAGCCCCTACCCACAGAGCCTTCTAGAAGGTTAACTTGGTCTCGCTTCAGAAGAGGACCCAGGGGGCGCCCTTGTGAGGGTGGGAAAGCCCAGGCGGAGGAGGGGCGGGTGGGGGATGCCCGGGGGCGGCTGCCTGGCGTGGGACTGGTTGCTGTGGAGAAAAGCACCTGGAATGACTTCCAGTACATTCTTTTCTTGCTCCAGAGAGAAACTTTGTCACTGGAGAAGGAGGCCAAAGAAGGGCTGGCGGGGTTAAAAAAAAAAAAAAAGTATGAAGTGAAAACCTGGGTTCCAGAGCACACATGTGGAAGAAGGAAGCGAAAGAGCAGCAGGAAGATGCTTGCTGAGGCTGGGCCAGGGCTGGAAATGGTGGGACATGGTTAGATCAACAGCCCGGAAGGCGTCAGAATAAAATCAGGATAAGCTGCTGGGTCAGCGTTTGTCCTGAATTGGGGACGTACCAGAGGAAATTTCCTGCGAAGAAGAATAAGTGTGTGTGTGTTCCCTTTGTTAGCCTGAGAGTTGCCAGATCCTGCCCAATAGGGGCAGAAACTGAGAACAGTGACGAGCTCGCCCCAGCCCCACCCTGTTGTCACTGCCTATCTGGACCGTCGCTGTGCCTTTATTTACCAGCTGCCAACAGTGCACATATCAGTTGCTTCTTTTCTGTCTCCTGCACACGTCCTGAGGGCAGGCATCTTGTCTTCTTTGCTGTAATCTGGGAGCCGAGCATATGTGGGCACATAGGAGATGCTCAATAAATACTTGCTGAATGAATGAATGAAGCAGATTCTTTGCAAGGGAGACGAACGGGCACCCTAAGCCCACGCAGCCCTTCCACCCCGGGGGAGGCTGCACGGCTGGGTGGCTCTGACCACTTGGCACTGGGTTGTGGCCGTGGCAGCACCAGGTTCCCGCATCCCAAATCACTGCCACCTCCTGCCTATGAGTCCTGGAGGGCTGGGCCAGGGCAGAGGCCTGCACGAGCGTCTCACCTGCAGGAGGTGGTAGGGAAAGGGCACCGCGCACTGTCAGGCGGGTGGTGTCAAAGGAATGGAAGAAAGAACCTTTACTGATCACTAGCTGTGTGCCCACCACGCTGCAGGTGTTTTCCATGTTTTAATATAATCCGTAAACAGCTGTGTGGGCTGGAATTTCCTTCCTTTTATACAGATGCAGAGAATAAAACTGTGACCCGCACAAGGTCAGCATTCAGGCGCAGGCATAGCTGCCCCAGGGCCCGTGCTCTTTCCACTGCGCCTGCGGCTGCCCAGGAAGACGGGGAGGGCCTCTGAGAACAGAGAACGGGACGGTCCCCGAGGACAGGGCCAGCCCCACTGCTGAGGACATGTGGCGCTGACATGGGGGCAGAGCAGGAGCCTTAGTGAGAGGGAACAGAGAAGGCTCAACTTTACCCCTTAGGATGGCGGGCCAGGGCAAGGTTTGAGGAAGGAGAGCCCTGTGTTTTAGCAGATTGTCCTACTGGCAACATTTGGGGGGTCCACATGGAGGCCGAGAAGCCAGTTAAGGTGCTGTGGAAAGGCCTGAGGTGGCAGATAGAGGCCAGTTCTGGGAAGGTCATGGGGGCAGCCCAGGGCAGGCCGAGGCGCACAGGCAGGCCTGGGGGGCTTGGGAACTGGCCGCAACCAGGGGTGGTGAGCTCGCCGACTGGTGCTCGAGGCCACCTGTCGTTTCTCGGTAGTTGGGGTGGGTGGAAGAAATCCAGATGGTAAATGAGATCTTGAGCAGGCCCTTTAGCCTCGCTGGGTGTTTTCTGCAGGCTGACACCCCTGTGCATCGCCGTAAACCACATATTCATCAACTGCACTAACAAGTGGTCTGAGACCCTCCGCACTTAGGCTCCAACTCTGGGCCTCGCCCCAGGCCAGCACAGCCTCCAGTCACCGTGCTAGCTGTTTGCCCCCTCAGTACTGGCACCCACTACATGCCCGGGACCCTGTCTTCTAACTCCTCCTCCCATGGTTCAAGTTGGGGGCTGTGACTATGAAGGCTTTACTTCTTCTGGGTGCTCCCCGGGAGCATGTCCTCACTGGGCACTGCCTTGGAGTGAGCCTCTGTGTCACGTGGCCCAGGTGCCTGTTCCCACCTTCCCAGTAGTTGCGCCCAGGCGGAGCTGGGTCTTAGAGTCCTGGGGAGCTGGATCAGCTCCTTTGAACGAGAACATCTAGCTACGATGCTTTAGCCTTGGGAAGGGATGGGGAGGAGAAGTCACGTGGAGATATAGGGAGACGTGGCTGGAGGTGAATTTTTATCTTTATTTAAGGCAATGAAATAATAATATTATTTGTCAACTTTGTTCAGACAACATCCTAGCGTTCCATGAATGTTGACCGACGTGCAGAAATTGAATATGCATTATATCTGTCTTCACTTAATAAGATACATCATTTGCACTTTTGGTATTTGTCCCTAAGCACTCATGCTAGTCACCAGGAATCTCAGAGAACAGAGTATGACGTGGTGAGGAGACCTGAAGAAACATGTCACCATCCCCGCCCTCAGATCCACTCAGGAAGACGGGCCAAGTCGTGTTGAAAAGCTCCAGGGTTCAAGGTCCTGTAATCGAGGATTGAACGAATGGGAGGACGTGAGGCATAAATGAGTGGCGGGAGGTGGGAGCCTGGCTGGGTGGAGGGAGCTTCCTGATTGTGACAACCCTGAGATCTCCTCGCTCATCCTCTTCCTCGGCTGCTTGTTTCCCTACGACGGCCTCACCTCTCCTGCTCACAGGCCTGGGCACCCTGTACGGTCACCACAGGGCCAAGGCCATGGCTGCCAGGAACACCCCGTTTGGCATTTACCTATGCAAATTTTACATCGACCACCGATGAGCAAAACGGGGCAGTGCACAGATCATCTGGGGATGTGGGGCTTTTCCTGGAATTCCCCTTGAGTGAAGTGGCAGGGGGCACAGGGATGACAGCTCACCGAGGCCCCAGGGGGCAGTCTCACGCTCGGCAGCAGGCCCTTCTCTGCACACAAGGGCAGTAGACAGGGTGGCATTGGGATGCTCCCTTTCAAATCCGGGCTCCCCAAAACTTTGGATTTCTAGCTCTTTTTGAAGGGGTTCATTCATCTATCCCACAGGCCCCCGGGCGTTCTCCTGCCACTCAGACGGGGCTTGCTCTGCCTGGCACTTCAGAGAAGGAGCAGTTGCCCTGGGGACACAAAGGCGTGGTCAGGGAGAGAGGTGGTCTGTCTGAGGGTCTGCAGGGGTCTTTAGCAGACTTGTTGCGTGGGGAATTGTGGGACCAGTAGAGCGAGAGTTCTAACGTTTTCGGAGAAGCTGTAAATCTGGATTTTTCTGTGAAATCTCCTGATGGGTCACCATTTGCAACCCGTTCAAACGGCGTAGAAACACCTTCCGGGCCACTTTGGGCCACCCTCTGCTCTACCCTCCACTTTAGATCCCAACCAGCAAGCAGTGTCCATCCACCTCTGCAGCCCAGGTGGCAGCAGCCTGGCCCGTGGCTGTGCACTCCGCAGAGAGCCAGCCCGGCAGACGCGGGCACGACAGGGCCAGGAGCCCGTGCCAAGGTCGCGCGGGGTTACCGGCTCACTGTCGTCCTTTCCAGCTTCTGCTCACACTCCTGCCCAGCCAGGCGGCCGCAGTGGGTGAGGACGAGGCGGCAGGGGCAGCAGGTGACACATTAGCCCACCCTAATTGCAGGCCCAGGAGGAGGCAGTGATCACCCCCGCCGCCAGGACACTGGCTTGTGCCGACCCCCCACCACTCTGGGGAAGCTGAACCAGACGGCCCCCCAGGGAAGCTCTGAGGGCTGGGTACTGAGCCATGCTCTGCAGCTTGCTTTGCCCTTGTAGTTTGTGGGGAAATCTAAGAAGAAATGTATTTATTTGCTTTGTATGTGTTTGAGGTTGAGTTGATTTTGTTTTGACACATTGGTTCAAAATGAGGTTGACCCTTTGGAAAATCAACTTGCTAAAGCCATGTGTTCAGCTTCTGCTGGAGGGGTTTAAATGAAAACAGCCAAGGCACAGGGACATGGCCAGAGGCCTCCGGGCTGAAGGAACCCCAGAGGAGGCTCGTGCTGGCTCTGAGAGGGTAAGTTCGGTTTCAGAAGCAAGAACAAGTGAGGGGAAGTTTTTTTAGTATGTGTTTTTGTTTTGTTTTGTTTTGAGATTACCAGGGCTGGGGAATGAACCCAGGACAGTGTGTGTGGGAAGCTGGTGCTCAACCACTGAGCTACATTTTCAGGTTCCCTGAGTTGGTTTTTTCATTTGTTTGCTTGTTGTTTCTAGGAGGCACCAGGAACCAAACCCGGGATCTCCCGTGTGGGAGGCAGGCACTCAACTGCTTGAGCCACATTTGCTTCCTTTTTTTTTTTTTTAGATTGATTTTTCTTACTGTTTCTTTTTATTTATTCCCTCCCTCCCCCAGATGGTTCCCTCATCTGTCCACTCATTGTTTGCTCACTTTCTCCAGGAGGCACGGGGAACTGAACCCGGGACCTCCCACATGAGAGGGGGCGCCCAATGGCCCAATGGCCCGAGCCACATCCACTCCCCTTGTTTTTTAATTGAAGATGCTAAAGGAGCTGGCCGGGCATACTGGAGACCTCACAAGAGTAGGAACCAGTAAAAGGAATCCCCGGCACGCTGTTGAACTTGGGTAGGCAGTATGTGTGCGCCTGCCAAGGCCCCAGTTCATGTGATGAGAGTATTTTCTGACTTCCTGCTTTGGTGATGTATTTACCTACGGCAGACCTCTTCTCCCCCGATCCCTGGGGGCCACGCTGCCTTCTCACACGCTGGCCCTGCTGTCTCCCACCCTGACTGCGGGCTGTTCACCGCAGCAGCTTCTCACCCACAGGTGGTCTCCAGGGCCTGGCGCTCAAGGCGGGGATGGCAACTGAAGAGCTGTTTCATTTTAATGATACAGATACCTATTTACTGCTTTAATTTTACAAAGGACTTAAAAGGAGCCGAGAGAGGAGTTCCTTTGGGAGGAGGGACTGCAAGTGTGGAAGGACCCTCCCTCCAGGGTTGGGGAGACCTGGTAATTAGGCATGGTGGCAAGTTCATGAGCATGTTTTGTGACATGACTTGGGCAGGGGTGGGGTGGATGTTCATTTAGCCTAAGACATAGTGGGGCCTCGATTGGGCTGGCATTTTCTGGTGGGGGAGGAGTGTCCTTGAACTCCGGCTCTAAGGTCCAGGATGACCCTACAGTGGACCAGTTGCCTTGATGTGGGTTAACAGAAGGAAGCCTAGAAGCACCCGGCAAGATGGGACCATTTCATTTCCTTGGCTTCAGTTCCTGGGCTGTCAAGAAGGTTTCTTCACCCTCTCAAGTGCTAGGATTCTGACTTGCCCTAACCTTCAAGGGCAGTGGGAATGTCGAGGCCTTTTCCAGGCAAACAATTAGGCCCCAGGGTGTAGCTGGGACTCTCCAGCCAGGGGGTGGGGGTGGGGGTGTGGAGCCTGGTAATTCTCCATAGGGTGGTCTTGGCCAGGGAATGAGGCAGGTGGGATGGGCAAGCCCTCAGGTGCAGGGCTCCCAAAAGACCTTCCAATCCTGCCCTGCAAAGTCCGGGTGGAGGCTGAGGAGTCGCAGATGTTAATACTGGTCCACGTGAGGGGGACCCCGGCGAAGACCACCCGGCTTGCTAGGGGCTGGCAGTCTCTGCGTCTCCATTCTGTTCTGCTGAGATTAGACAATCCATGCAAAGAACTAGGGACAGGGCCGGTCCTCAGTCTAAGTCCCCTGGCCCAGGCGCTGGGGCAGCCAAGTGGTGGGAGGGACGCCTCCGGAGGCAGCTCGCCCGGATTCAAATCACCGCCACCCGCCTGCCATGGTGTTCCAGGGCAAGTGACAGCTTCTCCGGTGTTGGTTGCCTCAAGTCTAAGTAGGGTGTGCTGGCATTAATAGTATCTTTTAGGGAACCTGTGGGGACTAAGTCGCATGCTTAGAAGAGTGGTGGCACAGATAAGTGTCACGTGTGTGCCGGCAGAGGCTGGTGCTCCCACAGTCCCTTCTTGCCGGGTTTGGTTTCACGGAATGTAAATTTGGGGGACAGCAAATGCAATTGTCTCTGGCAGGTAAAGGTTGTTTGCACCGACTGGGGAGCACAGGAGAGGGTGTCCAGAGGTGGAGGTGGAATTAGGAATTAGGGACACTATTTTAAGATTGGAAAAAAAACCCCAGCAAATCTGAGCCATTCTTTCTCCACCACTGTGGTTTTGAAGTAGGCGAACCAGGCTCCAGTTAAGCCAAGTGACCCAACACGCCACCTCTCTGCGTAGCCATCTCCCTTCTCCTCTCCCAGACATGGATATTCTTCCTTTCCCTTGCAACTTTGCAGAACTCCTACCGCGTTAGCTGTTAGACGTGGTGGGAAGAAGCGGAGCAGCAGGGTCAGGCAGACAGATGGGGCTTGTCACTTTCTAGGGCTGTGATCTCAGGCAAGTTACCTGACTTCCCTGGGCCTCGCTCCCCTGTGAGCTAACACTAGCTTGCTGCGAGGATGACGTTAAGTAAAGCCACGTATGTGCGCACACCTGGCACACAGTAGGCCCTTCCCTTGTGAGCCAGGCCCTCACAGGAGACCACTGGTTACCCGGTGCCTCCAGCAACCGCCAAGGTTTGTGCATCTTCAGAGCAGCTAGAGTGGGAGCGTGTGGAAGCTCTTGCTTTATTGTTCTAGTATTGCCATTTCCTACTGGTCTTTTCTTCACCTCCTCCCTCTGGGGTGTCTAGGAGCTCTGGTGACTAGTTTCTCAGGGTAGAGCTCCATTTCCTTGGCTCGTCCCTGGGGCTTGAGCTCCAGTCTGTGGCATGCCTGGGTGTGCAAAGCGGAAAGGCCTTTTTTGAGGGAAACGTGTGTACAATATAGCTAGAGAGTGACCTTGTCCAGGGAGCTGTCTCCCCTTGAAAGGGGATTAAATGCAGGGGAATAAAGAGGCAATTTAGATCATAAAATGGGGGCAGGAAAAGCCCTGGAGGAGCTAGGCTGGGGTGGGCTCTGGCTAGGTCAGGGGAGGGGCCTCAGTAAATAGAAATGTTAAACATGGGCCTCTCCCAGCTCCACCCTAGCTTTAAAGCCCACAGTTTGCAAAGTTTGGCTCTAGGGGCCTCCCCATGACCCCAATCCAATTCCTCTCAACTCTCCAGTGGTGGCTGAAGGTGGGAAGATAAGGTGGGCTCCTGGAACCAGACTACCCCCAGGGAAATTCCACCATCCTGCTTCCAGGGTGCAGCTGAGCAATATAAACTGGGTGGGGGTAAGGGTGAGCTGTGGAGGTGGGTGGGACTGGGGAGATAAGGCTAGCCTTCCTGTGCCTGCTGGGGTGGATGCTGCAGCCAGCGGCCAAGGCCTGTGCTGGGGCAGGGGCCACGCTAGGGGTGAGGGATGGGGGGGGGGGGCAGCGCTGTTCCCCCCAGCTAACCAGTAGGGGATGCAATTAGGGTAAAATCTGGAGCTAATGAGCTGCGTGACAATAGGACAAAGGAAATTAATTACCACAAGCCTTGGGCTCAGGACCGAGAAAGATCCACCCCAACTGCCTGCCTCCTGGCCCATCCTCCCTCACTCCTCCCACACCTCCCCTGGGCTCACACCTGCAGTCCAGTGCACTGTACCCCATGTGCAAAACGCTCCTCTTCCCCTCACTCGCCCTGCTGTTCTCTGCAGTACTTGTTCCTCTGTTCTCTTCTTGGGAGAGAGGGAAGAGGGGGAGCTCCTGGCTCCCAGGGGTAGGCTGAGTGGCAAAAGGTGAACCCAGAGTTGTTGCCTAGGCATTGAGGAAGGCAGGACAAACCCCAACCAGCAGTCAAGTGAGAAAGAGGAACCTTCAGGACACCAGGGTCCCCCCAGGCCTGGAGCCCTTCTTACTGCCCCGACTCATCCTGAGGGGCGGGTCCAGGGGGAAGCTCGGGCTCTGGCTCCTGCCCCGGGGCCCGGGGCCACTCCTCGCCATCCTGCCTCCCCAGCTCTTGGCTTTCTAGCCACGAGGCTTCTTTCTCAGCCCCCAAAGGGCCACCCAATTCAGGGGAGCCCCCAAGAGATCAGAGTGGGAAGGCAAGGGGCCCAAGGAAGTCAGGAGCCGGCACCCACAGTTCTGGTGAGCAAAAGATGCACTACTCATGGCCCCCCAGTGACCTGTTTGTGGGCAGGGCCAAGGGGGCCCCAGGTCTGCCTCCTGCGCAGCATGGAGACCTGGGGTGGTACGGAGCTGTGGCGAGGGCTTCGGGAGGCTTTGGATCCAGGACCCAGGACCCAGAATGAACTCTTCCCGAGTCAGGGTGCCTGGTGTGCGAGGCCAGCTCTGTGCTGGGCGGGGAAGGAGACCAGGCCAGGGGCCCTCGGCCCACAGCCCGGCGAGCCCAGGCGTCCTGAGGCCCACGGGCCTTGTGCCAGGGCCCCCTCTTCCCAGGGTCCTCTCCCAGTGTAAGCCCGAGGCGACAGGAAGCCTGCGGAGAGGCCACCTCCCCACTCCCTCGAGCGGCCCCCGCGGTCCTGCGTGCGGCGCTCGGCGGGCAGTTCGCCCCCCATGCCCGCCCCTCACTGTGGTCTCAGGGCAGCTTCCATCTTGGCCTCTGAGGCCCCGGATCCGAGGGGGCCTGGCGCCCGGCACGTGAACGAACCTCGCTTCGCTTCCAGCCTCTTCTTAGTCTCCACCTTTAGCCGTGCCGGGCTCCGCTCCCTTCAGGAATCTGATGACTCTCTGCCACCCTAGCAAGTTCTAGTTTTCCTCATGGTCCCCTTAGGGATCCTAAAATGTCAGAACCAAGGCACTCACCGCCTAGTCAGGCCCTCAAAGGCCTTTTGGAACTGGCTAACTGGCCTGGGCCCACTTATTTGCTGCCGTGGCCCTACCCCGGCTCCTCGGAGATGGCGCCTGTGCTCCACCTGCCTGCAGGCGCCCGTCACCTGGGGAGACCCCAAGCCCCCCGCCTCCCGAGGCCTGGTTTCCAGGCTGGGTCAAGCATGCAGGGGAGCGCCAGAAGCCTGGGCTTGCTCCTGACCGGGGAGGCTGTAATACCTGTCTTAGGCTCTCTACAAGTCATTTTCTCTCCTGGGAGAATAATGCCCAGGTGAGTTCAAGCTTCAGGTCGGCTGAAAGTAAGCAGCCGGCTGGGGACTGGATATTCTTTACTGTGGAATATGCCGTTTTCATTCTGGAGAAAGCACCTTGGTCTCCAAGTTCCAGCTGTGGGGTTAGGTGCCTACAACCCCCGCCCCTGCCTGAGCAAGGAGGGTCCTTAGCATCACCCACCACCCAGGCTCTGCCTCTGGCCGGGCCCACCTGGCCGCGTGAAGGCCTTGCCTTCAGTCCAGGGGAAGGTCTTTGTTTACTGATTGTTGGGGACCGAATAGGAACTCAGTCTAGGGATCACTGGTCCCAGGGCCCTCAGCCGAGCTGTGGCTGCGGAGGGCGCCTCTCCTTTCCTTCCTGTGGAATGCACAACCAACCTGGCTTCTCTCCACCTGATGGGTGCTGGCGGCCTGCCCTGACCCGGAGATCTTCTTCCTCCTAAACGGGTAGTAGTTGTTCTCCGCAGGCGGCTGGACTAATAGCTAATTGGGGTCACCTGATGGCTTGTTAGAAATGCACATTCCCAGGCTCCACCCCAGGCCTTCCCAATCTGCAGCTCTGGGAGTGAGGCCCAGCAAGCTGCTTTACCAACCCCTTCAGGCGTGAAGTCTGAGAAGCACCAGTATACTATATTACCTAACAGCCCCAGGTGGGGGACCTGGCTTAGTTTTCTGATGCACAGAGAACCTGTCCAGGTGCATGTGGTTTGCAAATACAGAGAGTATCTCCCCAAGGAAGGCTACCTACCACCTCCACTTCAAGTATGTAACAAATCATCTGACCCCTGACCCTGGCGAGGCAGGATGAGACTAGATTTGGAATCCTCTGAATGGCTCTTCATAAGCCCCGTTCTTCCAGGAGGTGCAGCAGGAATTCAGAAGGCTCTAGGCATTGCCATAGCAACTGCACCTTTCTGAAGCTGTCACGGGCTACAGGAGCCAGGAGTAAGCAATGCAGGAGAGGAGAGTGTCTGCAATGGATAATGTACAACCAGCAGACGAAAATAAACGGAGCCTCAGCATGGGTGGGACTTGCTGAACTGAGCTGGGGGGGGGGGGGGGGTGCTGCTGCTTCCTCAAGACCCAGGATGCATCTGGCACCTCCCTAGAGGTCTCTGCAGCCTCAAAGTGGCACCAACCCAGCCCATGGCCCTGCTTGGCAGCCTGACTCACCCAGGGGGCCCGTGTAATGCTGAGAGCATATGTCAGTTCTCTCAAGAGATCATCTACCCAGGTTAAATTAGGCCCTTAAACGGTCACCGAGCAGTTAAAGAACCCAGGAGAGGCCTGTGGTTCTGGTTGTGATGGATACCACGATAGATGGCCCCTGTGTTCTAGGTTGGTTGAGGAAAGGGACCCAGCCTTAAACTTCTGAAATGGATATAGGTCCTAAAGCAGATGTCCCAAATCATGAGGCACCTTAGAGGTCTTAAAAATAGTAGATATTCTCACCCTAAAAGAAATCAACTGTCAACCAGAATTTCTATCAAAGTGGAAAATCCCATGTATCATAAGGCTGGCATTGCCATTGCCTTATGGTTATCCTCCAGGAGCTGGTCACGGTTAGAAGCAGGTGCTGACCCTCTGCTGTGGTTGAAGATGCTCATGCTACCCCAGCATGGGCAGGCCAAGAGCCCCAGAACATGCAGGACAAGCTCGGCACAGCAGGACAGCCTTCTGTGTGCAAAGTGGCACATAGGCACAGGGGACCCTGGCCATGGGCCACATGCACCTCGGCCGGGCAGAGCAAGAGCTGCTTTCCTGTTTCCTTGGCTCCTTCTGCCTTGTTCCAAGGCAGAAGCTCCTGTGAGGAGCTGGGAGGCGGAAGTCTGCTCTGTCCTCAGGGCCCAGAGCACCATGAGTGGGAGGTGGCTTCCAGAGCTCTCCAGAGGCTCACGCTCACCCTCAGCCCTCTGGCTCTCCAGGCGAGCCCCCCAACCCCCACGGCGCTGTTTCTTTTGTGTGTGAGCTCTTTCCCCCCATTTGTTTTTGTCTTGAACAGAATCCCTGCTGGCTCTCTAGGTCCTCAGCTCAGCGCCTGGTCACGTGTGGCCTCGGCAGGAAGGCCTCAACCAGGCACAGGGCCTTCTGCTCGTCTCCCATTTTCCTTCGTGCCCGCTGGGGCCGTGGAAGCCGCACCTGGCCCTCTGCCCCAGCCCCGAGCGCAGAGGCACTTGCACACCAGCCTTGGTCTCATGTAGAAACGGGGAGGAATGGAGGCAGGGGTGCGTGGAGAGGGAAGGAGGGGGAGTCGCGGCGCAGGCCTCCTGCTTGAGCCGTGCACCGCGGAGCCCACTGGCTCGGCACAGCTCTGGCTGCGGCCAGGGGTCTGCAGAGGGGGGTGGCGGCCGAGAGCCAGCCGTGGGGCCTCTCACTTCATTCCAGTCACTGCCCTTTATAAATATTTATAGCAGTTCTTCTACTAAAAATAACATCCCGGAGCCCAGGGAGGAGAAACAAATGAAAACCGCCGGGTAGTGGAGTTGATCATCACGTGTGCCGGAGTATCCTGGAGCCCGAAGAAGGGGGCGGCCTGGGCACGGCGCCCCCGGGGCAGCCCCCTAGCCCCGCGGCCTTCAGAGGCCGCCCCGCAGCCGCACGGCGCTCTGGGCGCCCCTTCCTTCCCCGCCGCAGCGCAGCGCACCCGGGCGGAAGCCGGCGGGGGTGCGAGGCAGGCAGGCGGCTATTTTTAGCCCTGCGGCCAGGGTGTGAAGGGCCAGAGCAGGGAGCCGGGCCCGACGCTTCTTTGCATGGGGATAGAAAACTTGTTGGCTCTTAAAGGTCAGCCGTAAGGAGGAAACTTGGGCCCCCACCGGGGAGCGCCCCACATGCTGGCCAGGCGCCAGGAAGCCGTTCAGCAGGCCACGGACACGAACACACGACAGAGGTGCTTTTTCTTTTCTCTTGTCAACCGCCCAGGAAATTCCTGGCTGCCGAGATGAGACCCTGCCGGGAGGGAGCAGGGAAGATGCCGGAACATGCAGGGCCAGGGGCGGGGAAGGCCCAGCGGCCACGGCCTGGGGCTCCGCTCGCCCGCGGCCTGCATGCCCGGTGCAGGCGTGTCCGCCCAGGTGTGCCCGGTGCAGCCGTGCCCGTCCAGGCGTGCCGCGGAGCTGCCAGGAACGCGCCCGGGCGGCCGGTGCCAGCGCTGCATGGTGCCTGCGCGGGACCCACTGGCCCTTAGTCAGGGGCCCTGCTGGGGGTTCCGGGCAAGCGCTGTGAAGAGCCTGCGGGGACTGGGCTGCTGGGCTGTCGGCCTTTCAAGCCTTGGGAAACCCGCAGACGATGCTCAGGGCGCCTCTCCGGGAAAAGGGGTGTTCTGGTGGCCAGGGAAGGGGGAACCCAGAGGCCGCAGAGCCGCTGCTCGGCCACAGGCTCAGGAACAGTGTCCGCGGAGGAGAGAAAGCCTGGGGCTGACAAGGCGAGGCAGGGGAGGTGGCGGCTTCCTGGGAAGAACTGGGGCTGAAGAGGGGACTGTGGGGAAAGGAGGGAGGAGGGCAGGGAAGACGGCCTTGGGGGCTGGTTTCTAGGCTCTTCCTCCGACTCCTGTTGGCATTTCCCTCCCGGTGTGGGTCAAGGAGGACGGGTGGGGAGGCGGGAGACTGGCCTGGCTCAAGGCCACTTCCCGGGCAGAGGAGCCAGGGCACGGGGACTGTGCCTGTGCCAGGGCATTCGATGGGGCCTGAGGCCGTTCTGGGCTGACTACTCCAAGGCTCCTTGAAGGCTTTTCCACCCTGAAGCTCTGTAACTGAGGAAGGTGCCAGAACTTTTAAAAATAAATGAGGGAGGGTGTGAGAAAAAAAGATTAGAAGGGGGAAAAAAAAAAAAGAATAAAAATAAGGAGAATTCTTTTGGCTTCACCAAAGGATTATATACTTGAAAGAACTCTCCTGATCTGACGGTCCAATGACTTTTGTCCCTTCCTTTAAGCGTGCATACCCAGAGCCTGCAGTATCTGGGGAGCTGGGCCTAGGTAAGGATTAAAGTCTTGAGATGGAAAAATGTGAAAGGCTCACTCCTAAGGACGATGGGGATTTGCCCGTGGGGCAGTCGGCACTTCCTTATTTATATAGTAGGCAGCGACAAGGTGCAGCTTGGCCAGGTCTGGGGAAGTGGCCTGGTGTGCTCCACAGAGCCAGTGGTATCCTGCACTACTGAAACATGTGCCTCTGGGTGAGGGGCTCAGGCGGGTTAGAGTTTTGGGTGACAAAATTCCACGTGCTGGCTGGCTGTGGTGTGGATCCCCGGAAAGAAATGGTCTGAGGCCATGGGAAACCAGGAGCTCAGGAGGCAGGGCCTGGGGCCCCAGGGCCTGCTTCAGCCAGCATTCTGACCCCAACACCAATGACACCAAGCCATGACGAGGGCACTGCCACGGACACACAGAGCAAGGCAGGCAGCGGCCTGGGGAGAGGGCAAAGTGGGGTGCTGGCGGGCTTTTAAAGATAATCCCGACTTGCAGGCACCTGTTAGGTTTGCTCTGGGCCGGGGAGTGCAACTGAAGGAGGAGGGATGAAGGAGGAGGGGCGGGAAGGGAAGACCTGCCTCAGGGAGGGAAGGGGCCTGTGGAAGGGCAGAGAATGCAGGTGTACTCACCGCTTCCTCTGTCAGGCTCCTCGGCTAACCTGCCACAGTAAGGACAGAAACAGCACACGAGGTCACAGCGGGCTTCTCACCACTCACGAGAGCCTCCCCAGGGTGCTTTCCCGACCCACCCGACGGGCTGCTGGGCTTGTCCCTCCCCGTGGCTAGGACTGTGTCCACTCCTTCCAGCCAGGTACCATCCCAGTCATGCTATCTAGGGTCAGCAAAGGCAACTGACATAAAACAGCTCCGTGGAGACAAACATGTCCCAGGAGAAGGAAGAGAAAGGGACAGGAAAAGGGAAGTCCCCTTAAACCTGGGGGGCAGCTAAAGCAGGGGGCACGGTCCCCACCCTTGAAGAACAGGGCTTCTCCCCACAGGTGCGCAGCTGAGCCTGTCGGGAGTGCTGGCTCATGCTCTCTCTTACCCTGCAAGCACCAGTGCTGCTGGGACCTCAAAAGCCTCTTCTCACAGAGGGCCACTGCCACCAGCCTACCAGTGTGCCAACTGAATCCCCACACTGCAGATGGCAGGTTCTGGGGGACAAAGTTCTGAAGGAGCCAGGAGCATCAATGAGGCCTGGAGGTGGGCTGGACATCATATTAGTCTGTTTCATCTATTTGGTCTTGCTTATAAATCTTCACCACTCAGGGTGAGGGGTGAGCGGATGCAAAGTAGGAGAAGTGCTCCCCAGAATGCAGGCGGGACAGAAGCTCCCAGCGGGAAGAAGGGGAGGCCTGAGGTAGGTTTGAATATGGAAGGGAAGTCTGGTGGGTCAGGAGTTTTTCAAAAGTGCCAATTTGGCTCTCACCCCTTTTGCATTGAGGAGCCTATTTACCTGGCAGGGAGCTGACCGGGTTGTATCTATGTCAGCATGATTTCAACCAAAAGAAGCAATTTTATTTTTCTCTCTCGCTCTCGTCTTTTGGCTGATAGTTACTCATCCCTAGTGCCTAGATGACATAGTTAATCAAAAGGCCTATCCACAAAATGCTTGGTTTTCTAACTAGGCCCACGTAACATTTTAGCTGCAGGGACATATCTCAGGACCTATACAACATTGAGAGTCTAACAGTTAAAAAATCCTACTTATCTCTCATCCCAACTCTTAATACTCTTCCCCTTAGGCTTGACACCTAAAAGCCACAGAAATAAAAATTCAGGCATCCTCACAAAAAGATTCCACAAAGACACACAGAAACCCTGGTGTAGGCAATGAAAGAGCGCTCAGGAGAGACCAAGAGCCAGAGGCCCAGAAAGAAGAGATGTTGGCAGGGCCACCAGGCAGGTGTAAAGACACAGGGCCCCCGAGGCCAGGGAAACCACACCCGAGGGGCAGTTACATCTGGGCCTGAGCCAGGACTAAGGGCTGGGCTCCCCAAGTAGCTGGGGAAGGTCCTGTGTTTGCTTCAGGGGAGCAGAGGGAGACTGAGGAGAGGCCATGGGAGAAGCCATTGAGGAAGGGAAGGTATATGGGAAGAGGGGCCAAAGAAGTAGCTGTTATGTCTTCAGCCAAGAACCTTCCACAGGAAGGCTGGGGTCTGGTTTGATTGTGTGTGTATGCATAAAAGTTAAGGGGTCTCTGTGTAGCTCCTCTTCTCTCCCCTTGCCCTACAGTCCTCTATCTGCACTAGGAAGGCAGTCTTCTCTTCATTTCTTCAAAGCATTTCTACTTGTCTGAAATGCTGCTGCTCTCCACCTTGGACCTTCTGAAGTCCAGGCCAAATATGCCATTCTCATCAATTCATCATAGCTATCATCTGCTCTCTCCTCGCTCTGACTCACCAAATGCTTGCAGCGCCTGGACCGTTTCTTCTCTTCTCCCATTTTCTTCTTTGGCAATTCCCAGTCCTTGCTGACAAACTTTTTGCCCTCTGAGACTCCAAAGGCCTCCACCTCTTAGCCACACTAGCTCCCAGAGCAAGGAATGCTTCGGACCCCAGCACCCTGAGGGGCTTCCCCTGTCCAATCACAGCTTCCTTACCTTTATCTCCCACTCAACTTTTTTCAACCCTACCTTGTTCTTTAAACAGTAAGATTTTTTTCACTTCACTTTGTCTACCAGTTCTGCACAAACTAAAGCATGGGCTCTGGAGGTGGCGCTATCTCAGCTGAATTCTGGCTTGCCTCCTTACTACTAGAGTAATTCGACCTCTCTGAGCCTTGTCTAAAATTCCCCCTTCATGGGGCTGTGAAATCAGATGAGAAGGGCGTGTAAAGTGCTGAGCATTCAGTAGGCACTGGACAGAGGGTGCTGGCCCCTCATCTTTCCCGCCACCCCCACCTTGGCCCCCTGAAGGTGACCCTCCCCCAATTTCCCTCTCCCAGCTCTGTCACATCTCCCTGCTTGTTCCTTTGGACTTGTTAAATTATTGACATCCTACTATGTGCCAGGCACTGTTCTAGGCACTGGGGATACAACATGAACAGAATAGATGAAAATCTCTCCCTTATGGAGCTTACATCTTAGAGTAATCAGCAAAAGACACATTTATATATGCTAGAAATAAGAATTAACTCTCAATTGTGCAGAGGAAATTTTATCTGATCAGTTTAACAGAGAAGTGTGAAGATTTATGAGCATGGTGTCAGAAAGACCCAGTTCAAATCCAATCACTGCTACTTAGTAGCTACATGATCTAATCTCTCAGAGCCTATTTACTCATTGGTAAAGGGGGATATTACCAATGTGGGGTTAAGGGTTAAATGAGATTATATATGACAACCATTTAGCACAGTTCTAAGCACATAACAAGTATCAACTAGATTTTCTATATAATGAAACTAGGAAGGCAATACTGTCCTTTTTTTTTTTTTTTTTAACCAGGAGGTACCGGGGATTGAACCCCGGTCTCTCCATATGGTAGACGGACGCCGAACCTCTTGAGCCACATCCGTTTCCCAATACTGTCCTTTGATGACACCTTTCTTGCCTCCTTTTATTCTTCCAGAAGCCACAAAACTGTTTTTGACTATTCTAGTCCACAATAATCTTTTCCTTTTCAGAAACCCTTGTTGTAATCATATGCTCAAAGGTTGACAATTAACTTTTTCTGCCAGTTAATTTTATCTGCTATTTGTTTTGTGTATCTGAGTCTTGCTCCCCTAACCTGATAGAAACTCCTTGAGGCAAGGGGTCAGGTTCTGTACTTCCCGTTTCCCAACCAGCTATCTCAGTGTTCCCAACTCAGGAAGCTTTTGTTGATCCACTGACACTACCACCTCCAGAGTAAAACTTGACCTTCAGTTAGGAAAAGTAGCAGAAGGTGCTGGGGGGGGGGGTCTAAAGGCTTTGGGAAAAGGTGGCAGCAGGAGAGAAAAGCAGGAACAAGGGGAGAGGGTGGCTTCCTCATGGCTGTGGCTCTGGCTCCCATTCAAACAAGGGTCCTGTTGAGCTGCCTTTACCTCTGTCCTTCCCATTCTGCAGCTTCTCCTCTTCTTCCTCTGCACCTTCCTCTGCTGTGAAAACAAGTCCAAGGAGGCCAGTGACCCTTCAGCACAGGACATGCACAGAGGGGGGAAGGCTTGGGATGAAGTCCTAGCTGAAGGTTTGTGGCTGCAGCCCTCCAAGGGTGACTCCATTCACCTAGCCTGCAGTGTGCGAGTCCACCCCGGCACTGTTTGGCTGGTGCTCCTCACGAGCCCTGAGCCCTAAGAAGTGGAGCAGTCTGATGGCACCCACCCTGCTGCTGGCTCTGCCACTGGCTTCCCGGGTGCCTGGGGGGTGCCTGCCTCTTCTCTACTTCTGTTTTCCCTAAGGTGACAACATCTAATAGGGGTACATATAATGTCTTGCATTCAGGTTCAAGAAAGTAACCATTTGAGCCTGCAGGGTGGAGGGACACTAGGATCAACTTTGGCTTCTGTAGAAAAACCAAAAAAAACAAAACCTAGAGGTTTTAGTTGACAACAAACTTAAAATGTCTGTGGGGATATTTGAAGGGTAATGTGTAATGTGGCTGTGGGGACCACAGCTAATGCCATCTAAGGCTGCTTTCCCAAGACCCGCTGGCCTCTGCAGGCTAAGGTCGGCTGTGATATAGAGAAGTGTGCTCAGCCCCAGGGACTTGCTTTGCACTGGGGTCTTGAACTGGGCCACGGCCTGGTGTAGTCGACCAGGATGGCAAAGTGTCTGGAAATCCTGTCATATGAGGAGTGGCTGCAGGAATTGGGTAGAGTTAGCCTAAAGAGAAGACTGAAGAGCCATGCTATCTGCCATCAGAAGTGTGAAAGGCCAACATGAAGAAGAGGGACTGAACTTATTCTGGGTAGCTGGAGAGGGTGCACCAAGGATAAATTGGTTACAATGAGGCAGATATTGGCTCCTTCAAAAGGAAAAACTTTGCAACAATTAGAGCTAGTCATGAATGAGCTCACTGGAAATACTCAGAGGACTTTTATTACTGGGTGGCAAGTTGGATTAAATGCCTTCTAAAAGCTTTTCCAATTCTAGGATTCTATTTGTGAAAATATTTCAAAACAGGTCAGGAGGACAAGCTGTAGAGATACAGTACAGCCACCACGTGTAGACAGTGTGTAAAGACGATCTGAATAGCTAACCTCATCCTAACAAAGACCTGCAAACTTATTCTCAAGAGACGGTAAAAACGTGTTGGGAGAGGAGGAGCATGGTAGAAAGAGCCCTGGCCGACTGCTCTTACAGCCTGAGCTCTAGGACAAGCTTCGACCATTCAAGCTTTTGGCAAATCACTTCTCTGACAATCATTCACTACATTTCCAAAATCTGGAGATTAAACAACATGATTTCTAAGGTAGCTTCCAAATTACATTACATAATTTTGTGAAAACCATCCTTTCCTAGTATGAGAGACTGCTGAGTATCCCTCTATAAACTTTGACTTTTTGTGAAGCTATTTGGTCTCTATGTGCTTATGTTGAATGATGTCCAATTTCCTCTCATCCTAGGGTGATGAGAGCATGAGCCACTTACTTTGCATAAAACCTACCATGTGGCCAGAGGAACAAGAGTGGTTAATTCCCATGGTCCGAAAGCTCCTAAGAAATTCCCTCTAAAAGTGGGATTTCTGGCATCTGTGGGGGGCTATATTAGGGAAGGGACCTTCTAATCACCCATGAAGTTACCCCTACAGCCATTACTTCTCCTGTGTGTTCTAGAGGTATGTAGAGTGGGGGCAGTGCTTCTGAAGGGGATTGAGAAACTACCAGAAGAGGAGAATGTCACCATCAAACTCCCAGGGGGGCCTTGGAGAGAAGAAAGTCCGCATCTTATCTTAACTGCCTTGGTAAAACCAACCTAGGCCACATGCTTATTTTCTTCTGACTGGAAACAGGCAGAGTTGAGAGCAGAGCCACCGGCCTTGGTCTGGAGTCCCATGACCACACTGAAAGTGAGTGTATGCTTTCTCCTAAGGTCTGAAGAAACACCCACGGCTTGTGATTCCATGCCTAGGTTCATGTGTTTGCATAGTCCATGGAAAAGCTGCTGCATATTTTTACTTAATAACCCCATTAAGCTACTTCATTGTATTTAAAAGCATTATATTAGGTAAAAAGAATCAAAAGAGGGCAGGCTGTGTGACCCACCACTTAGGAAGGGACCTATCTGCTTAATCTATAACATGGAAATGCTACCAATGTAAAACATTGCAGCTACATTAACTGATGGATTCATGAGGATTCTTGAAGATATGATGATTTGAATTTTATTTTCTCTTTCTCCTTGGTTTTATATAAGGGAAAAAAAATGCCATGAGTAAAGGTGTCGGGGAAACCTGTGAGGCAGCTAAATGAAGAAGAGACTGAGAAAGAAGTCACAGATAAGCATGAACATGAAGGAGTGGAGGAAGCCACAGTGACAGGTCATCAATTTGAAGGAAATCAGAATCTCATCATGGACAAAAAGAAGGAATAGGGTTTTAAAAACAAATGAAGTAGGAGAGAGCAGATCAGGCAGCTAGGAGAAAGTCCAGAAGCTGTTGTGGCTGCTTCGGTTCCAGACATCCCAGGAAAGCTTCAGAATCAGTCAGACCTAGGGAAAGAGCAGCTGTGGATGGAGCAGAGATGGGAGACAAAGTAAGCGAGGAAGGGACCTGTGGTAATTTGAGTCTTTCGTGGACCCCAGAAAATTATGTTTTTAAATTGGCCCATCCCTGTGGGTATGAACCTTTGCTTAGATTAGGTTCAGCTGAGAGCCATTTGATTAGGGGTAGCCCAGGGTGGGTCTTGGTCCTCTTGCTGGAATCCTTTATAAATGGAATGTATATACAGAGAGAAAGGCCACAGAGACAGAGAGAAACTTTCAGAGGCTGAAATCAATGGAATCCAGGAGAGAGAAAACTAAAGGCGCAAAGAGGAAGCCACAGGAGCAGAGAGAAAGCCAGAGGCAGCCAGAAGCTGATAGCAATGGAGGAGAAGGCAGAGACTGGCAGATACCACCACTGTGCCCTGCCATGTGCCTGATCACCCACAGGTGCAGTTTGGGGAGAGAGCATCTCCTGATGAAGCCTTGATTTGGACATATTTCTCAGCCTCGAAACTCTAAGCTTTTAAACTATTAAATCCCCATTATAAAAGCCAACCCATTTCTGGTACATTGCCTTGGCAGCTTTTAGCAAACGAAAAGAGGACCTAACTGTATTTAGAGAAAAATTTCTTATAAATTCTGAACTGAATTTACTATACAATATATAATCTTAGGAGAGCCATAAATGTATAATTATCTCTATGTGATCAGGTGGGGAGGAGAGGCTTTCTGGGTCAAGACATCCAGTGTCCTAGAAGGCAAAGAGATTGAGTGGCAGAATGAGGTGGGGTGTGCGACAGGATGCAGTTTGATTAGTGCTGGCGAGGTGGTGAGGAGCGTGTAGCACAGAAGGGGATGGCGTGAGGCCGGGTGGGAGCTCTGGGCTTCACCTGAATGGAGCTCCTTCACCAGAGAGGACATGGTGTTGGTGATGGAGTCAGCAGCCACCAGCAGGTCATTGCGGAGGTTTCTCCTTGTACCTGAGGAGAGTCAGAGCAGATGGCGATGCCAGGGTGGTGGGCATGGAGAAGAGATGGCGGAGCAAATGCCCCAATTCTGCCAGGCCCTTGGACGCAGGTGCAGAATACCTGAGAGGAGAGGGAGCTGCAGGTCCACCTGCTCCTGGGCACAGAAGGAGCACGAGGGACCCAAGTCCGTTGTGCTCACTTCTCTAGCGGATGAGCAGGATCCTGCCATTCCCATGCTGCTTAGCCACCACATGACAAAAAGAGTTGGGTTCCATAACATGAATCGCATTGAAGTATTCCCACGCCTTAGGAACACCTCAGCCTCAGGTAGGATTTAACCCCCCCCACTCCCACCACCATCTCCCCTGCCCTGTCTCCGGACCTAACAATAGTTCCTTCTTAACCATCTCTTCCTCCCACCCAATGACTTAATACTGCTGGTCACTCAGGCAATTCTCGCCTGATGTGCCTTTAGCAAAGCCCTGTATAGACTACCATTCTTCCTTCTTTTGCTTGCTCTAAAAACCTTCCAGAGAAGGCATGTGACTTTGGGAATTATTCCATTCATTTCCTCTGGAGGAGGTAAAACCAAAAGGACAAGGCACTTCCCACAACCCAGGAAAAAGAGTACAGAACCCCGGGAGGCCTGTTCTTCACACACATACAAAGCCTGCAGACCTTCCATTGAAGACCAGTCCATCAAATGGGAAGGAGCCAGCTCTTGACTTTATACTATCTATATATGAAATCTGATCATTTAAAGCTAAGAGCACAAAAGAAAAGAAACTGGAAAAATCTCAGTAGAAATCTCATACATTTTCCCAGACCCCTTTAGCTACTCATTATCCTCTGTTACAGAAACTCACCTTGTGCAAAGGCCTCCTGCACGTCTCCTCCAACCCCGCTGAGTGAGTCCTGCGGACAGTGGGTGGGGGTGGAACCCGCAGATGTGGAGCGGACAGGCATGGGCATTGTGTGGATGCCTCCGTGAGTGGGCGATGTATGTGGCGACCCTGCGGCCTGGGCCTGGGAGAATCAAAGAGATAAAATGTTATCTCAGGGTATCCTGCCTCTTTGAGGAAGGAAAAAAGTTCTTTTTCTCAGTCAATTTGGCCCAGCCAACGGTACTTTAGTTCAGGGGTGCAGCATGCTGCATGATCGTATTTGAAAGGAAAGAGTCAGGCTGCCTCCAGGACTGGAGAGTGGAAGAAAAGATA
The DNA here is from genome assembly GCA_026826555.1 of Tolypeutes matacus. Lineage (NCBI taxonomy): Eukaryota > Metazoa > Chordata > Mammalia > Cingulata > Chlamyphoridae > Tolypeutes > Tolypeutes matacus. The sequence goes on along the minus strand of JAKSZT010054568.1, from coordinate 604,879 downwards.
AAAAGAAAGGGGACAGGGGAGAGCAGTAGGAGGTAGGGGGAAGAGGGAGGGAGAGAGAGCGCCAGCAGTATAGACTGAAAACGGGAGGGAAAGGGGAGGACAGCGCAGAGAGGTGGGGGCTTTTCAGGTAGCCCCACGGAGGATCCAAGAGGGGCTGGAGGCACACAGTGGGAAAATAATCCACCAGCAGCTTTCATTTGTGTTTATAAACAGTCAGGCCTGTGATCTCATTTGGGCCTCTCAACGTCCCATCGGTAGAAAGGGCATTTATTTTTATACTCATTTTATTGAAGAACAACTAGGATGAAAAGAGTAAGAGCTCTGTGTCAGGCTGCACAGCTCGCCAGGGCGAGATCCTGGATCGCGGTGGCCCCACGGCTGCTCCCGGCTGTCGTGCGCTGCGCAGCAGGAGCTCGCCAGGCGGCTCCCCTGGAGCGGGCTTGGTTGCGCCTGTCCCGCCACACTCATCACACACCCAGCGAGGTTTTACACGGGCCATTCTGTGGGGTCGAGGGGCGAATGGACCCAGCTTTCCTTGTGAAGGGAGCAATGGGATAAAATAAGAAAGGAGAGGTCTAGCCAAAGGAGCCTTTTCTTAGGCTCTGCTGCTCCTCGGAGTAACAGAAACTGAGGGTGCCATTTAGATTAGGGTTTTCTGTGGGAGCAAAATTGGGGAAATATAAAGTGTGAGAATGAACTCAAGTGAAGAGAAGCGACTTTGTGGGCCGCTTGCTTAGAAAGGCTGCGGGCAAACGGGTGCAGCCACAGCACTTTGCCCACTGCCAAGACCACCATGGGCGCCCAGTCAACGTGGGCATTAGGGTCAACAGAAGGGTCTGCTCTAGAGCAGTGGTTCTTACTCTGAATCATATAGATATGGTTTAATTTGAGAAATTAAAAAAAAATATGGAAAACGGATGTGGCTCAAGCGACTGGGCTCCCGCCTACCATATAGGAGGTCCAGGGTTCGATTCCCAGGGCCTCCTGGTGAAGGCAACCTGGCCCGCATAGGAGTGCTGGCCCACACAGAGAGCTGGCGCAGCAAGACGACGAAACAAAAAGAGACACAGAGGAGAGACAATAAGAGATGCAGCAGACCAGGGAGTTGAGGTGGCACAAGAGACCGAGCGCCTCTCTCCCACTCTGGAAGGTCCCAGGATCGGTTCCTGGTGCCACCTAAAGAGAAGACAAGCAGACACAGAAGAGCACACAGAGAGCAGACAGTGAGTGCAAAATAACGGGGAGGCGTGGGAGGGGTATAAATAAACAAATAAATAAGTCTTTAAAAAAAATACAGAAAGCTTAAAAAGTATAACAATCTGCCCTAATGACTGCCAATACTGTGTCAAATTTTTTCCAACTTAAAAATACTACAGATAGGGAAGCGGCTGTGGCTCAATCAGTAGGGCTCCCGTTTACCATATGGGAGGCCCCGGGTTTGGTTCCCGGGGCCTCCTGGTGAAGGCAAGCCCGCCTGCACGGCGTGGTTAGCTGACCCAGCGAGCACAAGCAGCAAGGGGGGGATAAATGAATAAATAAATAAAATCTTTAAAAAAAAAATAAAAATAAAATAAAAATAAAAAAGACAGATAAGTTGTTTTTATCCCCGATGAGGATGTGAAGAAGCTGGATGCCTCATAGCTGCTGGTGGGATTGTAAAATGGTACAGTTGCTTTGAAAAACAGGCTGGCAGTTCCTCAAAAGGTTCAATATACAGTTACCATTATGACCCAGCAAATCCACTCCTAGGCATAATATACCCAAGAGAAATGAAAACGTATGTCCACACAAAAGCTCGTCCACGAATGCTCAGAGCAGCATTATTCATAATAGCCCCAAAGTGGCAGCCCAGATGTACACTAACTGATGTACAAAGTGTGGCATATCCATACAATGGGATATTATTCAGCAATAAAAATGAAATACTGATACATGCTACAAGATGGGCAAACCTGAAAACATTAGGCTAAATGAAGGAAGCCAGTCAGAAAATACCACATATTGTATGATTCCATTTATATGAACTATCTGGAACAGACAAATCCATAGAGACAGAAAGTGGATTATTGGTTGCCCAAGATTGGAGGGGGTTAAAGGGAAATGGGTGGGGGTGGGGGAAGAGGATGGAGTTTCTTTTGGAATGAAGACAATGTTCTAAAATTGATTGTAGTGGTGGTTTTCCAACTCCGTGAATATACTAAAACCACTGAACTATATACAGTTCAGTGGATGAATTGTATGGCATGTGAATTAAATCTCAATATAGGTGTTAGCAAAAAAGACACCATTAAGAAAATAAACTAAGCTATAGGCTGGAAGAAAATATTTGCAAATTATATCTGATAAAGAATCTGTGTCCAGAATATAGAAAGAACTCTTAGAACCCAATAAGATAAACAACCTAATTAATAAGTAGGCAAAGATTTGAATAGCTGTTTCACCAAAGAAGATATACAAATGGGCTAATAATCATATGAAAAATGTCCTACATGAGTAGTTATCAGGGAAATTAAAACATGAGTAGTTATTAGAGAATAAAAACACTTCACATCTGCTGAAATAGCTAAAAAGAAAAAGACTGACAAGGATGTGGGGAAACTGAAACCCTTGTCATACATTGCTAATGGGATGGTAAAATGACACAACTACTTTGGAAAGGAATTTGGTGATTTCTTAAAACAATTAAACATCCACTAACCATATGACCCAGCCATTCTACTCTTGAGCAGCTACCCAAAGGAAATGAAAACAGAAGTCTACCCAAAAGGTGTGTGAGAAGTTTGTAGCAACATTTCAAATAGCCCAAAAGTGGAGACAATCCAAAAGGCCATTGGTGAATAGATTAACAAAATATGGTATAACTATACAATGGAATACTCTGGACTTTCTTTTTGCTACATAAAGTATTTCCACTCTTTTTTTTTTTTTTTTAGATTTTATTTATTCATTCACCCATTCCCCGCCTGCTGCCCGCGCTCACCGGGTCAGCCAACCACGCCGTGCGGGCGGGCCCGCCCCGACCTGGAGGCCCTGGGAACCGAACCCGGGGCCCCCCATATGGCAAACGGGAGCCCCACCGATTGAGCCACAGCCACTTCCCAACTCTCTCTTAACTTTTATGATGAATTTCTATTGACAATTAAACATGTTCTATCTTGTGAAATATTCTTTTCTATTTTTGTCAGTGATTATAAAATATTTATTATTTACTTTTTCAGTATGTATCTTTTCTTCCCAGCTAGTCTATCTAGTTATAAACATCTCATAAATTCTGTTTGATCAAATAACATTATCATGTATTCATCATTGTACTTTTGTACCCACACCCGCTTTTACTCTCAAATCACTATCACTCAGCCCTGCTTTGGGGCCATTTTTGTGGGGGAGGAGGCAAATAATAAGGCATAAAATTAATGCCTTTTAAGATTAAAAAATGCTGCTTTCCAGGTATAAGGTAGAGATTTCAAAGTGCACTTGAGCACTTAGACCTAGAATTTCAGTTCTAATCCAAACTAGATTAAAAAACTGGAGAAAGAGAGGTGAGAGACTCTGCAGAGGGCAAGAAAGTCTGATGCAGTGGCCTGGCTTCACAGGAAAGCCTACGAGCCAGCACATCTGGATGTGGGAAACTGTAGAAGTGGTGGATAGTGGCAAAACCCAGGGCCTTTTCTGGGCCTCTGGGGGCTAAGAAAAGAGGTGGTTGTCTGGGTTGCTTGGGCAGCCTCAGGGAGGGACCCTGTGCACCCCAGCAGCCAATGGGCACAGCCAATAGTTTTCCCAGGGGCTGACAGTGGTAGGGAGGCGACGGTGAGAGGTGGTGAGCCTACACTGGTCTCTCGGCTGTGGGAGGGGTCACAGCCTCAACAGGATCACACATGGACCTTGGGAGCTGGGAGCGGCCCATGAACTCAAGTGCCTCAGTGGAGGCGGGAGGAGTGCTGCCTGCAAGAACCAGACCTGCCCACAACCAAATGACATGATGGGACAACTGTTGATACGGTCATCCCTCCACTGATGCCCCAGGAGGACCACAGTGGACGTCCCCAGAGCACAGCATCCATCTCAGGCAGTGGGAAGTGACTGGCTGCAGAGTTTGTCTGGAAATGCCTAGAGAAAGCACTCAGCTCAGACAGAATGGGAACTCAAGATGGAAATGAAGTCCAGCTAAAGAAAAAAAAAAATTTTTTTGCCCATCTGAGCCTGCAGCCTAGAAATTCAAACTTACTCCGCTGTGTGACAGGTACTGCTGTCTTTTGAGGGCCAGGCTGGCATTAAGCACACCCAAGTCCTCGAGAAACCCCCTTAGTGTGGTCTGGGTGGGCACCGCTTCCTGAGAACTGAATATCAGAGGCTCGAGACCTGAGATGAGCAAACAGGCTGCTTTTTAAGAACATGAAACAATGTTCTTAATTTTAAGAATGCTTTATTCAGTTGTAATACGGGGGCTTTTTCGGGACTTGGGAATCGTACTGAATGACACTGCAGCAACAGATATAGACCAATTTATTTATTTATTTATTTATTTATTACCAGGAGGTCCTGGGGATCGAACCCGGGTCCCTCCATATGGGAGATGGATGCCGAACCATTTGAGCCACATCTGTCCCCCGTAGACCAATTTATATCATCACAAAACATGCAGAACTGTGTGGGAGAGAGTGTAGACTACAATGTGAAGTACGGTCCATGCTCAGTGGCAATGCCCCAGGATGCGTTTATCAACTGCAATGAATGTGCCACACTAATGAAGGATGTTTATGTGGGAGGGTGTGGGAGGTGTGGGGAGTGTGGTATATGGGAATCCCTATAGTTTTTGTGTAACATTTATGTAATCCAAGTATCTTTTAAAAAATAAAAAAAAAAAATATTAAAAAAAAAAAAAAAGAAGAATGCTTTATTTTGAAGAGAGTTTAATATGAAACTGATGATGGGGAATGAGGCAAGAGGGATGGGGCAGGGGTGGACAGCCACATGTGGCTAAAACTCTAAGATCAGGAAGGAAAACCCCAGGCCGACCATCAGCTTGAAAATAGTCAGACCTCCTTCCTGGGACCACTGCCCAGCACATGCCTCTCTGAGGAAGATGAAAGCCAGACTCCAGAAATCATCCTTGTTCCCAGCAGTGGAAAGAGAAAAGCTAAGACTATTGGGAAGGCATGATGTTCCCCCCTGGATATCCTATTCCAGCGCTCTGCTTTAGGATCATACTAGAACAGAGCTGCCAGGGGCCCTATGTGAATTCCGGTTCCCACAGAGCTTGAGCAATACATGGGAATCCTGGATAGGCCGGTAACCCCCAGAGGTCCTGAGACAAGCACAAGTAACGTGCACTTACTTTAGCTGGGCCCAAGGCTGAGGGTTCAGGAAGGCCCAGAGATGGGGTGTATCTTGGATGAGGTAGGCCTTGGTCGAAAGGATATGTCAATGGACTCTGCTACTGGGTGGCATGGACAAAAACAATGCTCAACAGATCTTGCAATACTGAAAGGATTGTGCTTTCTCTTGACTGCAGGCTTCTACCTGCTGTTGTCCCTGCCAGGAGCACTGCTCTCCCTCCTTGTTGTCTGACCAATCTTACTGTTGCTCTAGGTATCAGCTCCTCTAAGATCACTTGAAGTCTTCTATAGTATTACCACAGAAACCTGTACTTCTTCATCAGGGCACTTCTTTCTTAAATTTTCTCTCTCATCATTGTGCTTAGCACATGTAAATGCTAAATAAATGTTTATTAAATGACAATGAGGGACATCAAGTTTCTGACTTTTTTCTTCTGTCATGGAAAACTGGAAAGCAGCCAGAGCAGTGGCAATAATCTCCAGGATGCACTAAATCTATTGGCCATCGAGAAATCTTCATGTGAACTACTTTAACTAGATGCTATCTGTGGCAGGCAGACCCTAAGAGGGTCCCCAGGGAGCCCCTGGCTGGGTATCCTGCCCTTATGTAACCCCTCCCCCAGCCTATGAACGGGATGTCATTTCCGGGATTAGGTGGTAGAAGACTGCGACTGCTGCCTTGTCCACGCGCTCGCTCTCCTGCTTGCTCGCTCTGATGGAGCTGCCCACCATCCCGTGAGCTCCCTTTGGAGAGTAGCTTCAAGCCAACCCTGCGCTGAGGCCCTCTGTCCCACAGCTTACAGCAACTGACTCTGCCAACAAGCACGTGAGCGTGGGAACGGATGCCCCCAGTGGAGCCCTGAGGTGCAGTCTTGGAGGACACCCTAGTGGCAGCTTGTGAGAGAGGCTGAGCTGCAGGACCCTGCTAAGTAGGGTCTCGATTCCTGGCCCACAGAAGCTGTGAGATGATAAATATTTGTTCTTTTAAGGCACTGAGTTTGGGGGTAATTTGTTATGCAGCAATAGGAAACTCATACACTAAGGCTGATTTTTTTCTTTACGGATTATCCAGTCCCCCATGGATAGCATTTGATTGACAGACCGGCCCAGAGGACCTCATGACAACAGGCCAAAGGTGAGGCCCTAGGAGAGAGGAAAAGAGAAGTCAGGTAGAGAAGGAACATAACCAGGAAAAAAATGTCCTAATCTGAGAATGCATCGGGGCCCTGAGTATATTAGCCTGTCTTGCCTTTGAAAGTCTCAATATCTTTACTTTGTCAAATAAGTACCAGGACCTAGAGGCATTTCTGTAGTTTGAGTTCAATGGCCCAGCACGGGAGGGGCAGGTGCAGGCTTAGCTCTAACCCTAGCTCCTACTGCCTGCTCTGGGTGAACATCTAAGGAGGCAGTGCAGTGCGGAAAGGCATGGAATCAGAAGTCAGGAGACCTGGGTACTTATTTTGACTGCACAGCACATACATCTTCATTTTTCTGGGACTCAGTTTTCTCATTTGTAAACTGAGGGGATTCAACTAGATGACCTCTGAGGCATTTTCCAGATATAAAATTCTATGATCCTGCGATCGTAGCCAAGTTACCTGATCTCAGAAATGCCAAGTAAGTATGGCTTAGCTTCGGGTGCAAGCACCGTTAGTGAAGGCCGCTCCTCTGAGAGTTCTCAGCAGCCTTGTCTGACTTCTAACTCACCGTCCTGCTGCAAGGGGTCAATACCAGAAGGGCTGCCCATTTAGGCTTCTTGCAAATGAGGCCTGATGAGGAGGTAGGGAGGCAGACTACTCTGCAGAGTCTGCAACGGGGTCTTCCTACTTAGGTGAGCACCATGCCGTGCAGGGCAACACTTGTAGCACAGAGCAATACTCTTGGCATGCAGGCAACTACCTATCACCCCGGCTAGGGTTTGTCCATTCTCTGTCCATTCCAGAGGTGTGGTAGCTTGAGGCTTTCATGGATCCCAGAAAGGATCCTATCCTTAGAGCTAATCCATTCCTGTGGGTGTGAACCTATTGCAGGTGAGACCTTCTTATGATTAGATTACTTCAGTTATTGGCCTTTATTAGATCACTTCAGTGAGGCATGACCCAGGGTGGATCTTAATCCTCTTACTGGAGTCTTTTATAAATGGGATGACTATGGAGAGACAAACAGAAAAAAAGACACAGGAGCTCAGAGAGTTGCCATATGCTTTATGACTTCATTTCTTCTTACAGCTGCATAATATTCCATCGTGTGTATGTTGAGTGAAGCAAGCCAGACACAAAAGGACAAATACTGTATGAATGCATTACTATGAACCAAATATATTGTGTAATATATTGTTTGATTCAAAAAAAAAAAAAAAAATTACATGTAGCCATTACATTTAATTGAGAAATGTATATATTTATTCATCTGTGTTTACTTTTTAGTTTTTAATTGCTTATGTTTTCAATTATTAAATGTACAAAATAAAGTTAAAAAAAAAAAAAAGAGCTCAGAGAGGAACCCACAGAGGCTGAGAGAAAAAGCAACAGATGGAGCAGCCAGAAGCTGAAAGCAACGGAGCTCAGAGGAGAAGGCAGAGACCAGCAGATGCTGCCACGTGCCTTTCCATGTGACAGAGAAGTCCATGATCCCCTGCAATCAGTCTTTGTGGAAAGAGTGTTGCTTGATACCTTGATTTGGACATTTTTCTCAGCCTCAGAACTGGAAGCTTATAAATTGTTAAATCCCCATGTAAAAGCCAGCCCATTTCTGGTACATTGCTTTTGGCAGCTTTTAGCAAACTAAAAATAGGAATGGGCCATCCTGTCACAAAGAGTCAAGCTAGAAGGTCACTGGTTTTTTTTTTTGTTGTTGTTTGTTTTTATATAGGTGGTACTGGGGATTGAACCTAGGACCTCATATATGGGAAGCAGGAGCTTAACTACTGAGCTACATCCACATCCACTCCCCATAATGGGTTTTATGTTTGGTGAGGCAGGCCTTGCCCTTGGCGACTGCCAGGCACTCCACTCCGTGCAAACCATCAGTGGCATTACAGGAAGCTGGGAGGGAGCGTCACAGTTAGGACCTTGGGATTATGGTGTACCTGAGAATCAAACAAAAATCTGTAAAGGTGGAGGAACTAGTCAGGTGAGTTCAAGAGAATGGGATAAGTTGTCCAATGAGGGTATAAACTAATCTTGTGCCTTGAGGTTTCAACTGCCAGGTGAGGGGGTAATTAGCCTGGGGGAGCAAGGGAAGTTTTGCAGCATTTTACTTGGTGTTTTAAGGTTTCTTGATATAAGGACAGTGGAATCTTGTTGTAATACAACTTATAACAAAGGCTTGAATATGATCATGTGTCCAACATAAAACTTTTTTTTTTTTTTTTAAAGATTTTATTTATTTATTCATTTATCCCCCCCTTGCTGCTTGTGCTCGCTGGGTCAACTAACCACGCTGTGCGGGCGGGCTTGCCTTCACCAGGAGGCCCCGGGAGCCCTACTGATTGAGCCACAGCCGCTTCCCGAACATAAAACTTAACATAATAAATGCCCTGTTACTCAGGGCTCTGAACATAGAGGTCTCCTATAGTTGGAAACAACTCTGCCCAAAATACAGAGCTAGAGAAACGTTACAATCTGAGAAGCTCTCTAGTCTGCAGGCTCTTCACTTTTCCTAAATCAGCAGACACTCTGAGAATCCGAGAAAGCTATGTATCATCTTGCAAGAAAAGCGCTCAGAAGTTATGCTTATAATTTCAGAGGGCTCATGACCCAGGTAAAAAGCCTCTGTCTTAGTCTAACATTCATTTTATATTTGAGGAAGCTGGGGCCTAGAGAGGTCACAAGGTCACAGACAAGTCAGTAGAAAAGCTTAGGCTGGTACGAGGTCTCTAACTGCCTCAAATCACTAGCAAACACCAGAGCAGATGGGGATCACTGCACAACGTTTCTGAGGCCAGAAGGAACATGAACGTGGATCAGTCAAGACTTCCCACTTCTGAAGCTCATTATGATTTTCTACAGGACGTCAGTTTAATTTCCAGTGGGAGTGAGAAATGTGAGCAAGGTGAAGACAGGGATGCTGACTTAGTGTCTTGTGTAGAACACTAGTCTAACATTGGAGCAATGGCAGGTACAGAGAGAGCCAGAGAAGGTGGCCTGGGATGGCATGCTCTTGCATCAAAACCTGCATCTGAGCGGCCACACAGGTGGGGACGCTCATGCTGTGGTGGAGAACTGGCCAGAAGGCCAGCTGTACAGGGCAGGTCCCTGCCTTTCGCAGGGCAGTGACACTGCACCGTCCTGGGCCACGTTCAGGCGTCCCCAGCAAGGTGCCTGGCACAGAGGGGGCTCCGTGAGTACTGTTTCCTTTCCTTATTTTTCTTCACTGAACCAGGTCCAGTATTTGTATTTCCTTGGTACACACGACAATCAGGTAATCAAGCCCACAGAGGCTTGGGACAAAAAGCCTGGTTTTGAGAATTCATGTTCTGCCTGGCACCCTGTAACAGCTTCTCTCTCCACACACACACACACACACACACACAGCCAAAACTCTGATGAGGCCGTTAGCATGGTAACAGGATGGAAGGCACTTTGGTTTCTATTTCTCTCTCTAAGGAAGCGGCTGTGGCTCAATCAGTAGGGCTACCGTTTACCATATGGGAGGCCCCGGGTTCGGTTCCCGAGGCCTCCTGGTGAAGGCAAGCCCGCCCCCACGGCGTGGTTAGCTGACCCAGCGAGCACAAGCAGCAAGGGGGGTGGATAAATGAATAAATAAATAAAATCTATTTCTCTCTCTGACTCATGGATACCTGCCAGGTAGCAGATGGCCTGCGTGGACAATTACCTTCATTTTGCTGCAGTGTATTTAAATTAAACAAACTGGCCTCTGCTGATTTTCAGAGGCCCTCTCAGAAAAACAAACAAACAAAAACAATGTTGGGAGAAAGAGCTGTGAGGTAACAGCGAATGTAGAGAGAAGTGGGATGTATCCAGGATCATCCTTCTACATTTTTTTCTTCAAGAAAAGATAAAAAGAAAAACCCACATTCTATTTTGAGCTGGGGCTGGCAGTTAACACTGCTAGGAACATGCAGCAGTCTAATCAAATGGGGAAGTAAAGAGAGAGAGAGAGGTGTCAGAATTATCTGATGCTACATTGTCTGTCATGCTACAAGATTTGAAAATAATTGCCCAACATGACAGGGGCCAAGACTGTCAAGAGCTAGGACCAGAATGGAATTGGGCAGATAATGGAGAATGGGAGCGGGGGAGAGGAGATCAGAAAAGCAGCAGGCCATGGTGCCCTCTGAGGTGAATTAGAAACAGGTAGAGAACATGCCTGGAGACCTTTCTAACTGAGAACGAAGGTCCCACCTGCAAGCTTTTGTGCAGTGTAGCCGATGAAAGATAAACTTGCTTCACCCAGGAGAGGGGTGAGCAGTTTTATGATGTCTCTCTTCTCTTACCACTGTTAATACATTTATTTATTGTCTGTGTCTGTTGGAAGGACGGAGCCACCAAGAAGTCTTCATGAGGTCCCTCCACGGAGAGTTGACACCTGTTTGTTCCTACAATCACTTTAGAAAACTGTGTTCACACATAACCTGTCACTTGCTGTGGGGTAAACTGCTGTGGACAGGAAACAGCTGGATGTCTTGGGATCCCAGTATTGGCAACAGGTAGGTTATGGTGCTCCATCTTCATGATTCTGTCCCTATTCAAGTCCAACTAAATCATATGGAGGACAAAGCTTACCCCAAGGCTTAGAGGGGTGGGGGTGGGGCAAGGCATCTAGTTAGCTTTCATAATAGAAGGAGGAAGGCACTTTAAATTCCTGGGACCAAGAATAACCTATAGAAACTCACCAGAAACCCTCAGATAAAAAGAAAGTTGGAAATTTAACATTCAGATAGGGAAGCTTGTAAATTCCAAGATAAGAACTACCCTCTTTAAGTTTGTTTCTCCTAGTTTGCCCAGCTTTGTTTAAAAATGGTATCCCATTAGTCCTCATTGAAGGATTTCCAAGCCAGTTTTCAGCAGCAAGATCAGGGACCTCACTGAGGGAAAAAGACCGTGTAAATGGAAGACCGAACACTCAGAATGCATATCAGAAGCAAAAATGTAGGCTCCCTGGAGGATGTGCTCCTTATTCAGATGGTGCCTGATAACTGATTAAAATGCAAAGTCAGTAAGTCACATTTAAATGCTACTTAAGGACAAGGCACTCTTCTTCAACTACATCACTCTACCTTTGTTGAGTCCAGGCTTTGCAGTCAGATGGATCTAGTTTGAATTCCAGCTCCCCTGTTTACTAGCTGTGTGATCTTGGGCAACTTATTTAATCTCTCTGTACCTCAGATTTTTCATGTAGAATGTCTACCTCACTGGCTGGTAAGGCCGAGTAGAGAATATTTCACACACCTGACTCAACAAAGTCACACTTTGTATGATTCTATTGTGTTAGTGCTGTGGGGGATATACAGAGGAGGCACCCTCGGCAAGCTTACAACTTCCTGAGGGAGTAAGGTAGGTATGCAACCAGTACACAAGAGATGGTAACCTAAATGCCATAGGAGAGGTGCACAGGAAAAGAAGCAGAGAAGAGGGTTTAACTCTGACTTTCTGGATCAGGGCAATGTTTCCTGAGAGTTTCCTGAAGGGCATAATTGCAATATGCAGATGAGTGCTGGGGAGGGCAATCCAGTAAGGAGAGAGCACGATCAAAGGCACTGGGGCACAAAAGAGGAGGCTGTATTTAGGGGATAAGTGGTGTGGTGAGGCTAGTACACAGGTAGCATGTCTATACAGGGAAGATATATGGTGGGAAAAGAGTGGTGTGGGCCACAATCATCCAGAGCCTTAAATGGTCATCAAGTTTATTTAATAGGCCAGAGGCCAGCAAACTATGGCCCATGAGCCTCTCTGGCTTGCCACATGGATTTGTACAGTCCATGAGCTGAAAATGGTTTTTACATTTTTAAATGGTTACATTTGAAATGGTTAGAAAAGCACCTACATAATATCTTTGCTTCTTGGCCCGCAAAGCCTAAAACATTTACTATCTGGCCCTTTAAGAAGAAGTTTGCTGCCCCTGCCATAAGTAGTGGTAAGAGGGAGCTAGTGAAGATTTCTGAGGAGGGCAATGCCATGGTTGGTCTGATCTGTAAGCTGGAATTTAACTTCGGGGCAATGCAAAGGAGGAACAGACAAGCAAGAGACTGGAGACAAGGAGACTGACTAGGAGACTTCTCCTCCAGGTGACAGACAATGAAGGAGGGAATGAATGGTGACAGTAGTAGAAAGGCAGAGAGAGACACACACAAGCAACCTCTTGGAGAGAGAATTAACTTGACCTTGGCAACCACTGGGGATTGAATCCTGACTCCAATAAAAGGCATGCTCAGGCTACAGACCCTGGTCCCAAGGGTGTGAACCCATTTGTAAACCTGACCTTTGAAGATGTTATTGTTGGTTAAGGTGTGCCCAAACTGACACATGTTCCAACATAGCTGAAGTCCTTAGGAGCAAAGGAAACCGGAAACAGAAATAAAAGCCTCAGGGAGGAGCTGGAAGCTGGATGTCAACGGAACCCAGAAGAGAAAGAAGGGAGGACATCACCATGTGACGGGAAGTCAAGGCCAGCCAGCCAGAACACCACTGACTTGGGAGCAGGCAAGCCTCTTGCCTCTGCATCCATGAGCCAATAAGTTCCCTTGATTAGGCCAAAACCCACCGTGGGGGGATTTGCCATAGCAGGTGGAAAACTAAGGCAGCAACTGAGAGGGTAGAGCAAAGAGCCTGAGTGCAGGGCCTGCTGGCCATGACATTAACAGAAGCAGCAAATATGGGCAGATGAGTGATTTGCTGGGGAAGCTGTTTGGGAATGTGGCATCTGAAGCTTGTGATATACCAGGGATGAAATCTTTTACCATCCACCCCATATCCAAACCCTTAGAATATGGGAGTCTGAGAATGCCTTGGGGTGCAGACTGGCATCCCAGAGATGGTTATCTGGGCTTAAAGCAAAGATTCTCAATTACGAGCAATTTTACCTACTAGGGGACCAGAGTGGAGGGTAGAATTTAGAGGGCAGAAGTCAGGGATGCTGCTAAACATTCTACAATGTATAGAACAGCCCCCCATAAAAAAGACTTATCTGGCCCCAAATGTCAACAGAGACAAGGCTGAGAAACCCTGGCTTAGGATGACTCAGAGTGACATGGTTCCAGGCTCTTTTCACAGGTAAAGAGCTGCTATGAAAGGAAGGCAAGGTCAGTGGGAGGCCCAGATTAGGTTAGAACCTTCAAGAGGCCCAGGACCATCTTCTGTATATTTGGAAGATGTCCTGGGGAGAACTATAGGCCTGAGAAGCTCCTAGATTCTCTCTCAGTTTCCTGAGGTCTGGGCTGGTTGAACATAGGAGATGAAAATAAAAATGTGAATGTAACTTATAAATAGTGAAATGTTATATAACTTTAAGTTAATAATAATGCATAATAACAAAAGCACTGCTTTGTATAGCAGTGGTGAACTGGCATGCATTCTTATTAAAGGCACCACTGTATTCACACTTAATCTCTCTGTATTGCCTCTAATTTTATAACTAACTTCCTTCCTCCCTCCCTCCGTCCCCACCCCCTGTCTTTATTTTTCCAAGTGCTGGGGCATCTATATTGCAGCTTCAAATGACAGTAAAACTACTTGTTGGATTATGATTAGTAGCAAATGAAGAATAGTGTGAGGGAAGAGGATATGGCTCAAGAGACTGGGCTCCTGCCTACCACATGGGAGTTCACTGGTTCCAATCCTGGTGCCTCCTAAAGGAGACAGCGAGCTGGCGTGACAGGCAGGTGCGGCAAGCTGACACAACATGAGACACAAGAAGAAAAAACATAATAAGAGATACATCAAAGAAGGGAGTAGAGGTTCCCGGGGCCTCCTAAAGAAGACAGCGAGGGAAGTGGATGTGGCGCAAGTGATTAGGCTCCCGTGTACCATACAGGACCAGGGTTCGATTCCCAGGGACTCCTGGTGAAAGGCAAGCTGACCCATGCCGCAAGCTGGCCCGAGTGGAGAGCTGGCCTGTGTGGAGTGCTGGCCCACATGGAGTGTGGCCCACGCAGAGTGCTAGCCTGTACAGAGAGCTGGTGCAGCAAGATGACGCAACAAAAAGAGACCAGAAGAGAGACAATAAGAGACGCACAGACCAGGGAGCTGAGGTGGCCCAAGAGATTGAGTGCCTCTCTCGACTCCAGAAAGTCCCAGGATTGGTTCCCGGTGCCACCTAAAAAGAAGACAAGCAGGAAGAGAAGAACACACAGACAGCAGACAGCAAGCCCAAAACAATGAGGGGGTGGGGTGGGTAGGAGAAATAAATATATAAATCTTAATAAAAAAGAAAAAAGAAGGCAGTGAGCTGACACGATGGGAACAAGATGATGCAACAAGAGATGTGGGGAGGAAAAACATGACAGACACAACAAAAGCAGGGAGAGGAGGTGGCTCAAGTGATTAGGCACCTCCCTCCCACATCAGAGGTCCTGGGTTTAGCTCCCCGTGCCTCCTAAAGAAATAAGGAAGACAAAGAGACACACACAGCAAGTGGAAAACAATAAGGGGGTGGGGAGAAATAAATAAATAAATGTTAAAAAAAAACAAACAAGAATAGTGTGAAACCGTCTAGTGTACCCTTTTTAACATGCTTCTTTTAGCTGAAACCAAGGAGATATTCATCTCAGTTAAGAACTCTAGGCCACAAAGTTTCTTGCCTTGGCATAGAATATTAGAACTAGCCTGAAGTTCCTAAAGAAGTTGAATATAGACTTGCCATGTGACCCAGCAATACCACTACTGGGTATATACCCAGAAGAACTGAGAGCAGTGACACGAACAGACATCTGCACACCGATGTTCATAGCCACATTATTCATCATTGCCAAAAGTTGGAAACAACCCAGGTGCCCATCAACAGACGAATGGATAAACTGTGGTCTGTTCACACGATGGAATATTATGCAGCTGTAAGAAGAAATGAAGTTGTAAAGCATATGACAACATGGATGAACCCGGAGGACATTATGTTGAGGGAAGCAAGCCAGACACAAAAGGACAAATACTGTCTGAATGCGATACTATGAACCAAATATATTGTGTAATATATTATTTGATTCAAAAATTTTTTATGTATATCCAGTACATTTGAGAAATGTATACATTTATTCACCTGTGCTTACTTCTTAGTTTTTAATTGTTTATATTTTCTATTATTAAATGTACAAAAAAAAAAAAAAAAAAAAAAAGAACTAGCCTGAGGTTCAGCTATAAAGTCTGTTACTCTACAGATTGGTATGGCATCATGATTTCAGGAAATGCCTACAGATGCTCTCAAAATGAAGAGTCACAGATAAAATCCCATGCCAAGAGAAGATGCTGCTGGAGAGTGCTAGGTAATCTGGTCTTCCTGTTGTGGCATGGCCAAGAATCACAGAGTCAAGCCAAAGGGAAAGGGCATTGTGGAAGCACCTGATGTTGTTTTCTTGGAATGTTTTCTTTTGTTTGGAAAAGTTGGAGGTAGGAGTTGGTATGAGTAGGCCTTGGGGAAAGAGTTGGTTATTGAAAGGAAGTCTAGGCAATGAAGTGAGGGCCAGAGGATGTCAACATCATGAAAGGAGAAAGCAGTGAAATAAACCCGACTGGATTTCTGTAGACCCTTCTTTGGTTTTTAGCCTTTCTCCAATATACCAATTAGTATCTGTGATGAAAGGGTCCAAGAATTGTGGAGTTGGAAGTTTACAGATGAGGAAACTGAGGTTTGTAAGGGTTACATATTCAGATGGAAAGGATGCCAAAAAGGCTTTATCAGAACAATCCATTAAAATATAATTCAATAAGGCAGATGTAAGATTTAATTCCTTCTTTTGGGGGGCTGGTGAGGAAGCTGGACAAGACAAAAACTGTTTTTCAGAGCTGTGTGCACTCTATTACTCTTCTGAAACGATTCTTTCCAAGGTTGCTGATAACTTCCTTACCGTCAAATCCAAGGGCTTCTTTATCAACTTTCTCCTTCTTGAAACTTTTTGGGCTTCCATGAGAACCCACAATCCTACTTCTCCTACATCCTCTCACTGCTTCCTCTTTCTTCTTTTTGTCTACTGTGGATTCTCCCTAAGGCTCATATTCATGACTTCAACCCTAATTCTATGTTGAACTCTTGAATATCTACATGGCCAGCCCTGTTCTCTCACTGGATTCCAATTGCATTTTCCTAAACATCTAGTAGACTTTTATTCGTGAATGCCTGGCTATTCTTTGCAACTCAGTATGTCCCAAATCAGATCAAAGTCCCCTTCCTAACCCAGACTGCTCCCCCATTTTCACTTTTTAAGTCAATGGGACCCATCATTTTCCCAGGTTCTCAGGCTCAAACCCAGAAGCCGTCTTTCACACATCCTTTTCTGTTGATGCTTTGCTGAGATTCAGAGTGCATCTGGGGAGTACAGTGTGTCCTAGGAATTCAAGAGTCTTCTAGTGGAAGGAGAATTTCTCCAGCTTGGTGTGAAGAGAATTTTCCTGGAGATCCTGGAGGATGTTTTTCTCATGCTGTTTGTGTTCTGGCCAGGAGAGGGAAAAAGTAGAAATACAGGACAGAACAGAAATAAAAGAGCAGGTAAGGAAATTTCAACTCATTATTGATGAGAGTGAGGAAAAATATTGGGGGTGCTGCAAATCCCCCAACTATGAACTCGTTTTTGTAGGAGTCCAAGGAATTTAGGGCTAGTGAACTACAAACGCCTACTGTTAATACTGCGGTGACCTTTCCTTTTTTGGGGGGGGTGGGGAGAGGGAGAAACAAATTAAAGACAAAACAAAAGACCACAGAGCAGGTGCAAGACTGTTGAGTCTGTAAACCTCACATGGACACATGTGCACTGAGAGACAGTCTATGCATCTGTGCGGCTTTCACAGGCCCAGGGCCCACGCTGCAGGTTTGTGGGATAAGGATCTAGTGCAGCATGTGGGCCACTGTATACCAGAACACATCCGTTTGCAGATGGCAGTGATGCCTGAGGTTCAGGATACCCCTGACCTAGCCTGTGTTTTTGCATTTAGGATGTCATCCCAACTCTGAGATAACTTTCACACTATTTGAAGGGGCAGTCTGTGTAGGATTTATCTTTTTATCCTCTGGAAGGCCAAGCTCACTGCTTTGCACATACATAGTAAAATCCTGTTGAATATATAAATGAATGGCAGTCCTTTGCCTTTGAGGGTAGAAGTAGACTCAGGATTCTACTCCAAAGTATGGTGGGGCCACAGATACAGCGTTTAGAGGGCCCAGGAGATTTTAGAGGCACATTGGTCTGAATCACTTCCCAATCCAGGAAGGGAAATGACCCAGGAGGCAAATGTTGACACGAAGGAGTTCATCAACAATCTCTTTAATGGACAAAGAAATGGTTTTGTTTTATTTGTTGTTGTG
This sequence comes from Tolypeutes matacus, assembly GCA_026826555.1. NCBI lineage: Eukaryota > Metazoa > Chordata > Mammalia > Cingulata > Chlamyphoridae > Tolypeutes > Tolypeutes matacus. The sequence continues at coordinate 587,072 of JAKSZT010054568.1, read as the reverse complement.
TAGGTTTTTTATTTTTTGAAAGTACTTTCTCTTACACTTACAAACTTAGTATTCATGAAGTTTGTTGGGTCAACCATAGCTAGTTAAATATCGAGTGCTCTTCCTCTGAGGTGGTGGAGCTGTGGTCAGAGACTGGGACTTCCAGGAGCTAGCCTGCACCATGTTTTCTTTGGTAGAGTTGTAGTGGGTTATTTGTTTGGGTCCTGGAGATCATGGCCCTAGACCCCACTAGATATTCCAACTGACTGACCTAAACAGAGAAGTCTCAAGTGATGCAGTATTCTCTCTCTCTTTTTAAAAGATTTATTTATTTCTACCCCCTCCTCGTTGTTTTGTGCTCGCTGTCTGCTCTCTGTGTTCTTCTGTGTCTGCTTGTCTTCTCTTTAGGCGGCACCGGGAACCAATCCTGTGACCTTCCAGAGCGGAGAGAGGCGCTGAATTTCTTGCAGCACCTCAGCTCCCTGGTCTGCCGCATCTCCTATTGTCTCTCTGCTGTGTCTCTTTTTGTTGTATCATCTTGCTGCGCCAGCTTTCCACGTGGGCCAGCACTCTGCTCAGCCAGCTCGCTTTTCACCAGGAGGCCCCGGGAAGCGAACCCTGGGCTTCCTATATGATAGACAAGAGCCCAATCACTTGGGCCACATCTGCTTCCCAATTTTTTATATACATATATATATATATTTTTAAAGATTTATTTTATTTATTTATTCCCCCCACTTCCACTCCTTTGTTGTTTGCACTTGCTGTGTCTGTTCATCTTCCTTGTTTCTTTAGGAGGCACCGGGAACTGAACCTGGGAACTCCGATGTAGGAGGGAGGCGCCTAATTGCTTAAGCCACCTCTGCTCCCTCAATATTCTCTTAGCAGACTCCCCAATACTCTTCCACTTGCATCAACTTCAGAATGTCAGCTACAATCACCTTTGATCATCACCTCACAAATAATCTGGGTCAAAGTCAACCCGCAGGGGCCTCCTGTCCTTATAGGTACTGTCTAAAGTTCCAGTCTTTACACCTGATGTTGCTCTCTCTATAAATGATAATCATCTTCCAACAGCAGGGATCAGAGAAATGTTTAAGGAAACATGTCCTTCATGAACAAGGAAAGCTGGTTTATTTGGTGTTAGAGATCCCGTACTGAGGCCACTGGGCAAAATGGAGCCCTGAGATGCTCCCAGAATGAACTTGGACATCTGAAGACCCTGCAGGTTAGGCCTGGCCTACTGTCTGGCCTAGGTGGGAGTAGCTCATGGCTCACATGCACCTGTGGTCATGAACACCACTGCAACAGAGACACCTCCCCCACCCCGCCCCCCAGCTGGTTATTACTCTGTGCATGGGCCTTTGTAACACGCAGGTGAATCCTATAACCACATTTCTGGCTGCAGGCATTGGCTTTTTCCTGAGCAATGCTGAAAATATTTTCAAATGATACAAATAAGTTATAGCCATCCTCCATTTTATAGATTCTCCATGTTGAAAAAGGATTTTATTCTACATAATTAGTATCTGTTCTTAGTCAGAAATAGTAATAGAGCTAATAATAAATACTAATATATTAATTTGGTATTCCTATTCTTTTGGCAACACTAAAATTCATTTTTCTTTCTTTCTTTCTTTTTTTTTTTAAAGATTTTATTTATTTATTCATTTATCCCCTCTTTGCTGCTTGTGCTCGCTGGGTCAGCTAACCATGCCGTGCGGGCGGGCTTGCCTTCACCAGGAGGCCCCGGGAACCAAACCCGGGGCCTCCCATATGGTAAACGGGAGCCCTACTGATTGAGCCACAGCCGCTTCCCTAAAATTCATTTTTCTGATTCCTTATGTGTGAAGGGCATTCCTGAGCTATAATTTAGTCTCCCGAATGGATTGACCTACCTTATGGGAGTTATGTCCCTTATAAACTAATAAACCTTATTACTTTATGCAGTCCTTAAGTCAGTATCTTTTAAACTTGGTTAATACTTGTTTTCATTCAGCAGGTATTCCCTGAGCATCTACCATGGCCGGCACTGGGCTGGAGGTTGGGTATGTGGCAGAGAACAAGACGGTCTGTTGATTATCATGGGGCTGATCAACCCGGACTCAACAGATAAAATCCAGTTTCTGAGCCTATCAGCTGCAGAGTTAAACAGTGGGTTGAACAGTCACTTGGTGAAGTCTTATCTGAAACAGCCAGGCAGTTCTGTCCTTAATTATAACCCCTGGATCCGAGAAAAGAGAAGGGAAGGAGGGAAGGGGAGAGAAAAAAAACAGAATTATCAGTAGAGGTGCTAATGCTACTCAAAGCACTGGGAAAGTGGCTGAGGCAGAAGGCAGAACCACAGCCCTAAAGCTTTCAAGCCTCAGGTGTTACCCATTCCTCTCAAGTTCCCCAGAGGCCAAAAAAATATCCCTATGAGGAGAAAGAAGCCAGAAAGCAGACTATATGAAAAAAGTTCTCTGTTGTGGATTTACAGAGCCTGTTTGGGGAAGCATGTCTAGTAAATTTTTCATTTTAAAAGTCTTTTGCAATTGTTTTATTATTCATTTAGGATGATAAATTTTGAAAGGGAGGAAATTAAACTCTATTGGCCAAAACCCGAAAGGGTTACAACTTAGCTCTGTGTTAAACACTCATACTTTTTGTCTCTCACTCAGCAATGGTATGGATTAAAGCAGAAGCTCTAGCTCTAAGATCTTTAGTCTTTTCAGTTGTACACATTAAAAACGTTGTTGAAGGATGTAAAGTTGTTCACTCCAAATAAGAGCCTGAGCTGAGCCTTCATTGGGCCCAGCTGAAACCTGTGAAGTGGACAGAAGGATATTGCTACCTAAATCAAGAGAGCAGCATCTCTTGCCTCATACCGTGGTGGGAAAAGCTGAGGAAAAACATGACCTGCACCAACTCATGCTGTGGGTGGTCCTGAGAGACTGTGAGGTTGAGGACCTGAGCTCAGGACCGTGGCCATAGATAATCCCCAAGACAAATACTAGTGGCTCATCCGGGACAGGCTTTGCAGTTGAGGGCTCGATTCTCCTTTTGCCAGCATCAAGGGGAAGATGATTTCACACAGAATCAGGGGTCACAGAAACGAACACATTATTTAATCTGTTGTCCACTAAAGAATAGCTTTAAATTTAACCTGAGAAATAACACAGTAACATAAATGGTGGCAGATTTCTTGTGCTTGGATTACACAGCAATCCATAAAATTTTAAAAAGTAAACTATGTACTGGAAACTGTCCTTCTCCTGATAAAATCAATACCTATAAGGGCTGCCCTCTTTTGAAAGAGAGTTCTCAGGTGAGGTGTGGAGTGTTGCCAATTGTGTGCTTCACTCAGAGCTGGCACATTCAGAGAGGGGTGAGGAGAGGCTCGTCTGTGCTGACTGGTGGAAGTTCCCAGCAGGTGCTTTTAGGTAAAAAGTTCAAGTCTGGAGTGTAGGAGGGGAACGCTGGCGGTCGGCCGTTCTAGCAAGGGGAGGAGACTTGTGAGCAGACGAGCGGGTGAAGGGGGCAAGAAGGATGGAGGTCTTCCTTTCTTTCCTTCCAACATGATCTTACTCATCTTCCTGCTTATGCTTGGCGTTACCGGCATCTGCTTCTCTGCGACTTTTTTTTTTTTTTTTAAAGATTTTATTTATTTATTCATTTATCCCCCCCTTGCTGCTTGTGCTCGCTGGGTCAGCCAACCACGCCGTGCGGGCGGGCTTGCCTTCACCAGGAGGCCCCGGGAACCGAACCCGGGGCCTCCCATATGGCAAACGGGAGCCCCACTGATTGAGCCACAGCCGCTTCCCTCTCTGCAACTTCTAAGCCAACTGGAGGATGATACCTTTTTGCCCGCTGGAGCTGGGTGTGGCTTGCTTTGACCCACGAAATGGAGTGGAAGTGATGCGTGTCATTCCCTGGTGGAGACAGCTCATGGTGAGGCTGGACTTTCCATCCTGCTCTTCTTTTGCTTTGCCACATGCATGTGCCTACTGATGTCAAGTGACACAGGAGCAAAGCAGTGGACTTTGTGTGAGTAAGGAAAAAAACCAAGACAAACAAAGCCCAAACAAAGCCAAATGAGTCTTTTGCCACTTTAAAGCCACTGAGACGTCTGGGTTGTCAGCCTCTCCTGACGCAATACTAGATCTTGTGCTCCCTCTTTCTAACCGTCTGTTTCTTCCTCATGCGTTGCTTGCCTCCTGCCCTCAACACCAATACTCCCTTTCTCTTCCTTTCTTCTCTTTACTGTTCTCTTAATAAGTATAATGTTTTATATTTCCTATTCTTAATCTAAAAAAAGGCCAAAAATTTTAAAGGGGTAAATTTTAAAAATTAAACATTTAATTTTTCTCTTTAAAAAAACAAGGTAAATTAAAAATCAGCTTTGGCCTGTGTAAAAAACGTACACTTTGAAAACTTTGCTTTTTTTTACCGGGAGGTCCCGGGGATTGAACCCAGATCCCTCCATATGGGAGACGGATGCCCAACCATTTGAGCCACATCCGCCCCTGCTATGTTATCTTAAACATATAGTGTTATTATTGTGTATAGGCCCTCAACTGATTATCTTATGTGGGTTAGTGACCAGGAGGAAAAATAAAATCAAACGTAAACCTTCCCAAAACACCACACTCGGCCACAGCAGCTCAGAAAACCAGAACTCCCCAAGGCGTACTCTCCGAACAGGAAATCAGTTACAGCGTAATCTGTCCCTTAGTTTTCACAGTAACTTGGTGAAGCAGGCCAGTGGCGCTGGAGTGTCCAGAAGCTCCAGAGCGCTAGAGGACACCTAAGGTTATCAAAAGAACCACTCATTTTCATGCATACTCATCCATGACATAGACCTGAGTCACCCCCACCACCCCAAAAGTTGTTTCAAGCAACAGAAATCACCGTAGACACAAAGCAAAAGAGAATGAAAGAGCAACTGTAACCTGCTTAATCATGCATGTTTGAATAAACACAACAGATGTGCACTTAAAAAAAAATTTACAAGCACTGGTTTCAAACAAGAACATGCTCTACTTGGTAAATGAGTCTTGGACTTTTAGGCCATTTTACAAACACCATGGGGAAAACCGCTGAGGGTTTTGCCCATAACCAGTTCTCAGGGATGATCTGATAAGGAAGGAGAGTAGAAGGCACATGACAGTTATCTGGGGGAAAGAGGCACATGCAGAAGGAGCAAGAGTCAGATGGAGAGTTCTGGAGTTCACTTACTGCCTGCTTTTGCTCCTCCTCCTAGGGGCGTTGAAGATGAGGGAAAAAAGGCAGAAGGAGAAAGGAGAGAAGTCAAAGCCCATCACCACAAACATTTGGAAGAAGTAAATGACAGAAGAATCAGGCAAACCAGGCCAGGCCCATGGGTTCGGAGACCAAAGGTCCTGACCACATATGAGCACTAGCAGGATAAAACAAACAGCAGGCCTCTGCACTACCCAATTAATTAACTGTCAACTTCTGGAGTTGGAAGAGACCTTAGAAACCATCGAGTCCAACTTCCTTACTTGTAGATGAAAGAGGCCTAGAGAGCCTGACTTGCCCAAAGTCTCATAACTAATTAGGGTAAATCTGAAACAAGAAGCCCAATGCAACTCAAAATCCCAGCAATTGTTCTGTTTCACCATTCCGGATATGCACAGGCATAGGTACATTCATCTAGGCTGGTGGGCTCAGAATGTGGAACACAAACCAACAGCCTCAGTGTCACCTGGAGACTTGTCAGAGATGCAAATCTTGGGGCCCCAGCCCAGATCTGCTGAATCAGAACTGTAGGGGTGGGGCCCAGCAGTGTGGTTAGCAGGCTTTTCAGGTGATTCGGATGCACACTCATTTGAGAATCCCCCTTCTAAGAAAGTCAACTGGCAATTCCACCTGAGCACAAATACAACTCTTCTTTAGTTCCCTCCCTCCACTAAACTTGTTGGAACTGCAACACCGCCCATTTGCTTTCAGGCTGCTTTGTCATTTTTAAAGGAGGCATATGCCTAACAGTTCTCCCAATAAACTGGAAACTGCTTCAGGGCCCTGAGAAATCTTTCTAAAACATTCTTGACCTCAGTTTTTCGTCAATTCAGCACATGTTTATTTAGTACTTCTTATGTGTAAGGTACTAGGAGCCCAGAGCTAAGTAAGATGGGGTCTCTGCCCTTTAGAAGCTCCCATGGACAGTTTACAGAGTGGGCAGCTGACTGCCGAAGGCAGGGGAGAAAGCAGCACACTGAGGATGGGAAATACCTTTGAGTTTCTCTTCAGTTCTCTCAGCTTCCTCCTTCTGTGCCTCGTCATGGCTTAACTGTGGTCACTTTGCCCAAAGTGCTCCAATCTAAAGGCTGCTGCAAGGGTTCTCTTTAGAGGGGAGCCACTGTAAGGTGGTCTTTACGGAGCGTGTGTCTAAAAGGTTATAGGAAAGGATAAGTGCTTCTGTTTTCACATAGTCTCCTGATCTGGGTGCAATGGTGAGAATGACTCAGGAAAGCACAGAAATTACAAAAGGGATAAGGTAAGTGAAAATTTGTAGAAGACAATTTTTATTCCAGCAAGAGAGAGCTATGGACTAGAAATTAAGTAGACACCAAGAAATCTCTTGAGACTCTAACGCATTGCAGGAAGATGCTCTTTGTAGTTAAAGTCAGCTGCCAGGTGCCTGAGCAAACCTAAACTCATGGAACTTAGGCAAAGAGGGTCCTGAGCATTACCCTGGTCAGCCTGAAGAAGCCAGGCTTCCAGCTTCTGCATCTGCTGTGCACGGCCCGGGTCAGAAGGGGTTTGAGCTTTGCAGGTGGGAAGTGGTCTCCCCTCAGCTTCCCTGTGGGATGTTACACTTTTCTTCCAGTCAATAGGCAAAGCAAACAACTATCAGTAGAGTTTCCAGTAATTGAAAATGTGTCCTTATTGCTGGCATTAAGTGTGGAAACGGCAATTGACATGGTGGCGGAGGAATGGGGCACTCTGACAGGCTGAAATGGCATCTGAGGCTAAAAGACTGGTATGTAATTTCTTAGAACTGTTTCTAAGCCACCCCCTCTTGTCACGGTTTTTCCTAGGTCTGTTATTGAAGATAACACTACTTTTTCAGGATGTAGAGGCCTCCCATGTGATTAGGTGTCCCAGAGGGAGAACTTTGGCAAAAATGTTAATTAGGATGGTGCTGTACAATTTAAACTCACAATCGTTATTCAGAGAAAGTCCTCAAGGCCTGTCAACACAGTAAACAGATCAGATATGAGGTCTTAGGACCTCTTTGTTATCAGTTAGTCAGCTGATAAACAGTGACTGATGAAGGCAGAGGAGCCAAGTGGATTGAAAGGAGGCAATAACGCCTTAGCTATAAAGTACAAAGCAGGGAGTCTGGTTATGTGGCCAGAGTAATGGCATAGCCACTGTGGCCGCCCAAACAAAATGCTTTCCATCCAGACTAGGTAAACATTGCAAATGAGGTTGAAATCCAAAACCACAGAATTCATCTGGTAAATTTATTTAAAAGCAGTATTGGGAAAATGGAAAAGGAGTTTGAGAAAGATTGGGAACATGAATTAGGAATTGAAACACCAACACATAACCATTTCTAGATTAAATATGAAGTTTGAAGCAGACGTTATTTAATAATTAATCAGGGGGAAATATGTACGGAAAAGAGGAGTACAGAAACATGGGTACCTAAGTGTTAGTCAACATTATGTCATTAAAGAAAATCAATAAAAAAGTCTCTGATACTCCTTGAGGACAGGGATTGAATACTATTCACATTAGAGCCTAAATATCTAAACATGACACATAGAAAGTCAATACTTTTTGTTAAAGAAGTATATGATTAATTTTCACTCTGCCTTGCTCCCCAAAAAGGATTTAGGCTTTTGTTGAATAAATGAGTAAATGAACAGCGGTGACACTTCATATGTATGCTTCTTTAAATTATCATTTTTCAGATGAAGAGATTATAAAGTATACAACTTTTTAATGTAACAGTAAAATGAAAGAACTTCCTGTGAAATGGAAATCGACTGTGTGATGTTTTAATTTATGAGTACCCCAGATCATGTGGCTTGATTGTTCATTTGACTATTTATAGCTGTTTTATGTGCAAATTAAATGCTAGTAGGTTGAACATCAATGAAAGCAGTTCAGTCCTTTGAAATTAAAATTAGAATTCTAAAGTGTACTTTTCTATTATGGGCTGGTAAACATATACAGTTTTTAATAGTAGGAAAACATCTTTGAAATTGTAATAAAAAGATCAATGATTCAGTATATACCTTTACGTATGACTTTTCAGGAATGCATATACTACACAGATGAAAATTTTGTTGTAATCCCTTTAGAAAGCTGGACACTACAGTCATGAGATTTTCAATTGTAAATTCTACTCAGTTGATAAAAGGACAAATGCTATTCCTGGATTGGTGTTTGCAAACCGTTGCTTTCAATCTGCGTGAACTCAGCCTATCAGGTGGGTAAATGATAGGGCATTTAATAACCTGGCAGGGAATCCTACAAAATGGGGCTGCAGGGTCTGCCTTATTTTATAGAAATCATTATGGTAAGCCCACAGCTGGAAACACAAAGAAACTCAAGGTTTGGGATTAGCGTTCCAGGCATCAGCTCATTCTGCTTAGCCCTTGTGTCCAAGCGTCAGTGGTGGCTGTAGTAGGGATTGTGGGACTTAGACCAGTGACTCTAAGGAACGCCTAGGACAACCTGCCTGAAGGGAAAGCACCCTGTTACTTAGGGGACATGCACTCTGGCTCCCCATCATTTTGCACAAACTTTCGCCCTTTACAAAAATCACACTGGGGCACTTTGGGGAGTGTTTGAGGCATCTTTCTGAAAGAGGGGTTTGATGCAGGGAAGAGGTGGGTGGATCCTCTGTTATCTCCTACCCGCAGGTGGCCAGCTCCACACTAGCAGGGCTTTTGGAGTCCCATACAGCTCCAGAGGTTACCAAGGTCAAATAATGTTTTAGGAGATCTCTGCTGTTCTAAGTGGTAATTGGGTTGTTTAGCTGGATGCATAACACCTGTTAGAGGGATTTGGGCTGGTTTTATGCAGGTTTTCTTTCAAACAAAACTCAGGTTGCTAATACCCACTAGCTTCATTACTAGGTCACTGGTTAGATTGGAGAAGTGGAAGAAAAGTGTACATTGTGCTCTGTCTTTGGGTTATCACTCCCAGCCCAGATCCTTGTCTTCTCAGGCCTGGATGATCACATTCATGCCCGAAACCATTACTCTCCAAGCCTTATTATAGGTTTAAACCTGCCCCCCAGCCCTGACTTTGGAGACATTCCATACTTTGTGGTTTCCATTCTAGCCACTAACTCTGTGTTGTCCTACAAAACGCAGTGGGTTTCACAGCCAGGATGGGGCCTCAGAGCGAACAGCATCAGCAAATGTGCTCCTGCAGTGCTGCCATGCAGCTGGGTAAATATTTCCGTCCAGTACCCAGTGAAACTGTCCCTGTGAGGCCATTTAAATGCTAAGCGTGCTTTGCCCTGTTTTGGGGTCTAGGGGGTAATACATACCTTTTTCAAAAAAACAGAGAGACTTGAATTATTACTGATTTACTCAGCTTCGCAATGTATTAAGCCTAGAAATAATGTTATTTTACTTCCATACAACAAAATCATTGATTAGAATTAGTTGAGATGGGCCTCTGTACCTCTTATTAACATAGGACACTTGGTATTTGTTTTTTTTAGGTGGGATATTTGGAAATACTTGAGAACTTTTAGTTGAGAAGTATTTTTCACATATACCTAGTTCATTAATATCCTATCTATAAACATTCTTATTTGCTCATAAAAGCAACTATCTGAATAACAATTATTAGCAACTACTAATAATCAGGCTTTAGATCAGTCATTTAGAAGACTTTTCTTCCTGATTAGGCTAAATTTATGGAAACTGTTCTGGGCAGCAATAGTCAAGCCTTTGGCCTCACCTTGCTACAAGTTGTGGGGGAGACAGAGGCAGAGGCTGAGGGAACGTGGAAGATGAGCAAGATGTGGAGTGGAGGATGGTGATCTGAAGGGTGGCGGGTCCTTACCTTCAGCAGCTTCATCAGCCCCTCCAGCTGGACCATCAGCTCCCTCCTGCTCTCCTGCAGGGCCGACATCCTCTGCTCCAGCTCATCTTTCCTTTGCCTGTCCGGGAGGAAAGGCATCAGAGAGGAAGCACTGAAGATAAAGGGCCCCCCTGTCCCTTCACTGGTCACAGACCAGTTATGAGACTGAGCTGTTCTGAGAAGCTGAGCACATCCGTTCTGAAACCTCATCTACAGAATATGGATAAACATCTGTTTTGCCAACTTTCCTGTACGGTTGTGAGAATAATATATAAAAATGCTTTGGAAGTATATATTGCTATATAGAGAAAAATAGAAGGAAAGTGAGTAATTTTTAAAAAATTCTTCAGGAAGTCAAATATCTTGTTTAGAAAGATATATAAAAAGTAGTCAAAATGTAAATAGCAGAGAAGCTGAATGAAAACTGCTCAGCACCAGGTGTGAGGTGTAGCTGTGTGACAAGGGTCAGGGTGAATCTCTATGTCTAGAGTTCATGCTTCCCAGAGCAAAGATCCCATTTCATCAATTCTAGCTCAACGTGTCCAAAACCAGATGTAAGACCTTCTCCTCCAAATGGTTCTCCCCCAAACTTCCCCATCCCTCTACTTTTTTTCCAGTTATCATGGCTGAAAAACTCAGTCCTCTTTGGTACTTTCCTCTTCCTAATCTATGTCTAGTCATCCAATTCAGATGGTCCTGTCTTGGAAATGTACATTCCTATCTCTCTCTTCCCCACCTCTCTCACTTTATCTAAGTGCTCCTTTCCTCACATATGCAACAGTCTCCTAGCTTGATTAATCCTTATTTCACCTGCTATGGAGAGGAAAAAGCAGTGGAATATAATCAAGAGCCCCCAGATCTAGTCCTGGGCCCACCATTTGCTAAGTATGCAACCTTGGGCAAGTTACTTGCCCTCTCTGAATCCCAATTTTCTCTTCTTTAAAATGGGACTAAGAACAAAAAACAACAACATGGCAAAGGAGCATTTTGAGGATCAAATAAGAAAATGTATATATAATTGTGAACTTTAAAATGCTGCTCAAAAGGAATCTGTTAATTTCACATCCTGCAAAAATCTCAGTTTTCAGCATCACTGACTCTTGCCCTGCAAGTCTAGGCCTATGCTGTCCAATATGGGGGCCCTTAGCCACACGTGGCTACTGAACGCTTGAAATGTGGCTAGTGCTCGTCTGAATTGAGATGTGCAATGTGAAATGCACATTGGACTTTGAAGACTTAGTGTGAAAAAAGAAAGTAAAAATATCTCATTAATTTTAAAATATTGATTATATGTTAAAAGGATATTTTGGATATATTGGGTTAAATAAAATGCATTATTAAAATTAATGGTACCTATTTCTTTTTCATTTCTCATTGTGGTTATTAGAAAATTTTAAATCACAGATTTGCTCACTTTATATTTCTATTGGTGAGTGCCTCAGCTCCTCCTAGGCCAAGCTGGGAGCTCTAGTCAGTGGTTCCCACTTCCCTAAACAAAGCCCATCATTTCACGACTCATAGTTATTCCCACATCTCTTCAGAATCTTATCCATTGTACCATGTCCATCCTCAACACCATTCTTTCCAAGAAGCTGCTCTTGCTCCCTCCAGCAGGTCGGTCCTGTGCTTTTTGCTTCTCTGTGTGCTAACTTTACCTTCCTTGCTGTCATACCTCCAATGATGTGAAATCCGTGCCGTCAGGGGATGAGCTTTACTCAACTCTTTGCATAGGCTGAAGGATTAAGAGAATATCCTAATTCCATTATGTGCTCAATTAGCATCTTCTGCACTTAACAAAATTATTTGAAACCTTCCAAGGATTTCCTACCATCTATCAGTCATTTCTCTCTAGAATCTGGACTCAGTGAGCTAACTAATGTTATCTCTTGTCACTGGCACTCTAAAGATTCATTCAATGAATAACTGAAAACAAATTCTGGGCTCTAAGTCTCCTTCCCCTCTCTGAAATGTGTCATACTTATTTGGGGGATCAGGCTGACTCTCCAACCCCATTTCCAAACTGGAATGCTCTGTCCCATGCCCCATCCAAATTATACCTATCTTTAATAATCTTGCTCAAATTCCATGACCTCCCCAGGTCTAATTGCTTCCAGCCTATAGGTATCTTTGCCCCCCTCAGAATACCTTATAACATAATACCTATACTGTTTATTAACAGTGTGTACTATTTTTTTTTTTTTTAAGATTTTATTTATTTATTCATTTATCCCCCCCTTGCTGCTTGTGCTCGCTGGGTCAGCTAACCACGCTGGGCAGGCGGGCTTGCCTTCACCAGGAGGCCCTGGGAACCGAACCCGGGGCCTCCCATATGGCAAACGGGAGCCCTACTGATTGAGCCACAGCCGCTTCCCTACACTGTGTACTATTATTTCACTACCTACTAAATTTTTATGCTTTGTTTCTAAAACTAGATTATAACCTTTTTTTAGTATGGTTTCTTTGTCTTCTAGTGTTCCATATTCCCTCTATTTCCAGCAAAGGTGTAAGGATAAGGAGAATCCAACCATTCAACACCTTTACTAGGAGCCTTCCTTCCCTGAACTCCTGAGCCTGGATGTGGTATTTTCTCTGTGCTGTGTATGACCAGAAAATCATATGACAAGACAAAAACAAATGAACTACAGCTACATTCAACAACATGGAACGATCCTAAAGAGTAACACTGGAGGAGGACAAGGTTTCAGGAGACTACATGTAAAAGGATATCATTTCTCTAAAGCTCAAAAAAACCAAAAGCAAAACTAAACACTATTATATACGAATGCATATATATGTGAGAATGCTGTTTAAAAGGAAAGGTAATGATAACCCAAATTATGGATAGAGGTTAATTCTGTGAGGAAGATGGAAATAGGAAAATGGGATAAGGGAGGGACACTTATATAGATGACATGATTTAAGCAATACATGAATTCTCAGGTTGAGAGTGAGTTCAAGGCTGTTCATTTTATTATTATGCTACATATCTTACATATTTACAACATATCATATATTTTATAACACACATACTAAAATAATAATAAAGGGGAAAAGGCAATCCTAGTGGATAGGAGACAGAACCACTGGTCCTATGGATGAGTTTCTCCATCTCGTTTTTTTTTTTTCAAGGATTTATTTATTTATCCCCCCCTTGCTACTTGTGCTCGCTGTGTCCATTTGCTTTGCGTTTTTTTTTTTTTTTTTTTTTCCCTGTGTCTGCTTGTCTTCTTCTGTTGCATCATTTTGCTGCACCAGCTCGCCGTGCGGGCCAGCTTGCCTTCATCAGGAGGCCCCGGGAATCGAACTCGGGACCTCCCATATGGTAAACGGGAGCCCAACCAATTGAGCCACAGCTGCTTCCTTCCATCTCGTTTTATTATGCTAGCTGGGTATTGGCAGTTCCTGGGCCCATATATTTTGACCAAAACTAGAGCGTTCAGATATCTATGAATGGAACCTGCTTTTTATGTGTCTTGTAATAAATAAAATTCTTAATTTTAATGTAGCTAAATTTGCCAGTTTCTTCTTCTATGGTTAACAATTCAGAGAAACTACTTCCTATTCCAAAATCCTAAAGAAGTTCTCCTACATTTTTTTCAAGAAGTTTTAAAGGTTTTTGTCTTTTATGTTTAATTCTTCTGGTGGTGGTTTTTGTATACAGTGTGTGGGTAAGAGCCAATATATTTTTTCCATATGCATAATCAATTGTTCTAGCACATAGTCCCTCCTTTCTTCAGTGATATAGGAACTGCTTTTGATTTCTGATTTCTCAAGCTTTAGACCCTCCATGGACTAAGATTAAATTCCTGCTTCTTGATGCCTTATGTGACATCCCAGGACTCAGCCCTTTGCCTACCAAATCCATGATATTTTTCAGATCCCTCCAGCTCAACTGAGCACTTTTAGCAATCCCCAGCTCTAGCAACAGTTGAGACTCTAGTATGGCAGTTTTTTGCTTTCCTAGATACAAAAATAGTCCTTTGTGCCTGAGCCAAGGTTGGGAAAGAAAACAGGTGTTTATTATGCTGATAGCCTGGAGCCGGGGTTCTTAACCACGGGTTCGTGAGCTTGAACTGAAATTCAAAAAAAACATTAATCTTGTGGGGACGTGTGGGTGTGGGTGTGATATATTTATTAAATAATACACAGTGTAGTGTGGACTTAGTAAGGGGACCATGGTTTTCATCTGACTGGCAAAGGGGTCCGTGGAACAAAAAAGTGAAGAACCCCTGGCCCAGAGTTACATTCTGCTTAGTCAGCAGCATTTGTTTTCCCATCCTTCCTGGTATAATACTAACTGTACCAATAACTCAGATATGTGACAGTGGACTGCAGAGGAACCAAAATCTTAGCCCAACTAAATGTAAAAACTAAAATGAATTTTCAGGAGACTAGGAATTGCTATTCCTATAAAGATTTTCACCTGCAAAGTTTAAATTCTTTATGACTTGTTTATTGATGATATAAATCTAAACAAAAGGATATCTATGGAAGAACAATCTCTATTCTGTAGGAAAAGAAATCATGGTTGAGAGGCTAAATAGAATAGCCAAAGGAAAAGCTGAAAAGCGTATTCGGCTATACAGAATCTCTGATGACACCACATTAAAAATTAACCATGGAAATCAAATGCTACAATTTAAACAAGAAGAACCCACTATTCAGAAATCTAGAGGTCTGGTGAGAGCAGGTGTCAAGCCCATATATACTGTTTCCATCATGTCCTTCCTTATAGAAGGATACACAAACGTCTCGAAGACAGAAAGGAAATGAAACTCAAAGAACTTTGATCAACTCACTCTCATGTTATCGTCTTCTGGAAAGACCTTCCCCTTTCCTTCCAAACAGCAGCGGAGGGCAGCTGAAGTTGCTCTCTACCCTCACTCTGATCATCCTTCCTTAGTTTCTCTATCCTTGAGCCAGTTTAGATCTGCAATCAAGTGGGAAGGTACCATACCCATGGTGCAAAGAATTTTCTCTTGGTTTCACCTCTCAGAGGATGTGCATACGAAGCAGCCCTTTCCTTCAACAGTGTCCTGCTCTGACTGTGAGGTGCCAGGAGGATATATTCATAGGCAAGAAAGCATTATTCCTGCTGAGAGTCTCTAAAGTCAGATTAATTAGCAAGATAAGATAGACTGTAACACAATGATCTTATTAAAGCAATCTCAAAAGTTTTAATACGGCACAGCTTGTCCTGGAGTGCAGGACTAGCATTTGGCTGGAATTCTCAGAGTGTTTATAGTGGGACCCAACCATCTGAAGCAGTAACAGAATGGGTGGAACTCTTGTGCTGTTTCTTCTAAGGGCACTAGTTATTCTGATCAATACAACGCTCTTGCCCGTTAGTTTGGTTTCCTGAGATACAAATTCCCACTGAAATGGACTACAGTTTGGGACAGTGGTGCAGTATTCCTACCCACCTCAGCAGTCGCAGCTCTGCCAACAAAGTGGGGTTCTGCTGGGCCTTCTCGGGGGTGGGCTGGGAGGCCTGCTCATGCTCCAGGCGCAGACGCTGGATCTCCTGCAGGATCTCTCTAGAGAGGCAGGGACGAAAGAAAGATGTCTTGGCAGTGCTTCACAGCCCTTTATGCTTCTGGTTAGAAGGTATTACTTTACTAGCATCAACTCTACCGGTCTTGTTCTGACTGCTTCCAAATGACCTGAATGTGAAACGGACACCTTATTACTGCTTCACGGGCCACTTCCTCAACGAAACAATCTTTTGCAGCAGAAAAAGTTACAAAAACATTCTTAAGAATGTGAAAGGAAAATGACAATTAGAACATTCTCTCTGGGAAGAAGAAAAGAGAACTTCTAGCCTCCTGATGCAGGTCCTGCACTCACTTCCTGAGTCAACCTCTGCCGCCCGCCTGAATGAGGGAGGGCTGCCATTTCTTCTACCATATGGAGGGACCTGGGTTCGATCCCTGGGACCTACTGGTAAAATAAAGAAAAGCATAGAAGGCACGTGTGCACCGCCAGGCCCCGCTGAGCCACGCAGCCTGTTACAGCAGGTCCAGTCCCTTAGTCCTGGTTTCCACCTTCCAGTGCAGAATGGTGTGTTGTCTGGTCTCCATGCCTTTAAAAGCTTTAAAATTTTTTTAGTTTTATTTTTAATGAGACCAGACAGTCACATGTGGGCCTAACGGACGAGGACAAGAGGACTAGAGAAGAGAAGGTTCCTGGGACACACAGTGGTGGAAGGAATCGTGAAGATTGCACTGTGGCTGGGAGAGGGCACTGGGACAGTGAGCAGGGTTTTGGAGCACCAGGGTAAACAGCAGGCAGATATACACAAATCAGTGTCCAGGGCATTTACTGGGCGTGGGCTGCCTGTGTTCACTGAGGGGACCCTTGCTGGTGGTCACAGGTTTGTAAGGAAAATGAGAAATCAGCTACTCACATGATCATCCTGGACTTTGGAAACTCGTTCGACCTCTGCATTCTTACCTGTTTTTATTTTCCAGTTCTGCAATGAGCTGCCTTTGTTGTTTGTTGGCATCAAAGTTAAAGCTCAAGTCAGTAGGAGGATGGGCCTAAAGTAGGAAGAAAGAAAATTTTCTTTTTCCTGTCTGATTTAAATATATTCAGCAGCCTAGACTGTCGATTTTTAACAATTTTCCCCTTTTGACTACCTTCATGTGTACAGTTCAGTGACATTAATTACATTCATAGTATTGTGCTACCATTACCACCATCCATTACCAAAACATTTTCATCACCCCAGAAACTGCACCCATTAAGCAGTAACTTCCTATTCCTCCCTCTGCCTCAGGCCCTGATAACTAATAATCTACTTTGTCTCTATGTATATGCTTATCCAAGGTATGTCATATAAACAAAATCATACAATATTTGTCCTCTGTGTCTGGCTTATTTCATTAGCATGATGTTTTCAAGGTTCATCCATGTTGTAGCATGTATCAGAACTTTGTTCCTTTTTATGGCTGAATAATATTCCATGGTATGTATGCAGTGCATTTTGTTTACCCATTCATCAGTGGATGGGCATTTGGGTTGCTTCTACTTGTTGGCTATTATGACTAAGGCTGCAATGAACATTCATGTACATGTGCTTGTGTGGATATATGGTTTCATTTCTCGAGTGGACTTGCCTTTTGATAATTACCTCTTGAGGAACTGCCAAACTGTCTTCCAAAGCAGTTGCACCATTTTACCTTTCCACCAGCAATGTACGAGGGTTCCTAATTCTCCACATCTTTACCAACACTTGTTATTTTCTGTCTTTTTAATCATATCCATCCTAGTGGGTGTGAAGTGGTATCTCCTGATTTTGATTTCCATTTCTCTGATGACTAATGATGTTGAACATATTTTCATGTGCTTACTGGCTATTTGTATAACTTCTTTGGAGAAATATTTGTTTTTGATTTACATTTTCGCTGATATTTTTGACCCTAGTTACCTCCTCTAAGAATTTATGGTAATCAATCAACACAAAATAGGAAAAGGGATGAATAGGTGATGCTTCATTTCCTTGATTAACCAGAACAGAAGCTCTTGTTGAAGGTTCTACAATGGTTACGCTTTCTTTGGCACATTCTTTTTTTTTAAAGATTTATTTATTTATTTACTTTTTTTTTTTTTAAAGATTTTATTTATTTATTCATTTATCCCCCCCTTGCTGCTTGTGCTCGCTGGGTCAGCTAACCACGCCGTGCGGGCGGGCTTGCCTTCACCAGGAGGCCCCGGGAACCGAACCTGGGGCCTCCCATATGGTAAACGGGAGCCCTACTGATTGAGCCACAGCCGCTTCCCTACTTTTCCCATTTTAAACCCCCCCGTTTTGCTGTTTTGTGCCCATTTGCTGGGCATTTCTGTGTGTCTGTTTCCTGCCCTCTCTTCTCATCCTTCTCCTCCTGCCTTCACTGGGATTTGATCCTGGGGACCTCCGATGTGGGAGAGAGGTGTTCTGCCACTTCAGTTCCTGGTTTTTCGGCATGTCTTGTCTTGGTTCTCCCTTGTGTCTCTCTCCTGTTATGTCATCATCTTGCTGCGTGGCTCAGCGGGGCCTGGCAGTGCACCCACGCACCTTCTATATTTTTCTTTATTTTACCAGTAGGTCCCGGGGATCAAACCCAGGTCCCTCCATATGGGAGATGGAGGCCCAACCATTTGAGCCACATCCGCCCCCTGCATTCTTGATTCTACCCAAAACATGACTTGCAATGAAGTAATCTTGTCTCTTGTCTAGAGTGTGTAGATTCAGTAAGTTATTCTTTTTATGTGGAAGTTCCTAAATAAACAGTAGCAGAAACAGCATAGTAAATCTGGGTGGAGGCTTTTTACCAAATTACCAAAGATTTTTCTTTTTTAGAGGAAAAAAAAAAATTTCTTTCTCCAGAAAAGAGTGGACCAGCAGCCAGCTGAGTAAACTTCCCACATTGTATTCAACATCTTGTGAGTGCTGGAGCCTCAGAAATAATGGCTTGCTTGAGGCTGAACCTGCCTATGAATAATAGGTTTCCAATTCCTGAAAACTGGAGTTAAAGATAAAGGATCCTTTTAGAGAGGGACAAGGGAACTTTGTAGAGCAGGAAGTGAGCTGTGAAAGGAATTTGCTTCACGAGACAAATCAACCAACCAATAAAAACCCTGTGGTATTTCACTAGAAATTTCTGAAGAACCTTTTTGGTTTTGAGCATCTGACTGCAGAGCTGAGGATCTTTCAGAGAGGAGAATAATACAGGAATCAAAAATTGTTGTCAACAGATGCCTTAACAGGCAAGATTCTTTGGCACCAGGAAGCACCCGAGACAGCAGTTCCACCTGAAGCTACCTGCGACCTGACAGGGTCGTGCTCCTCCACCTGAAAATAGCAAGAATTCCCATACTAAGTGTCTAATGACGGCTTATTTCACTCAATCAAACGCTCAACATGGCCAAGTGTACATTAAATGAGAGAGCGGCTTAAGCTTTTATTATTTTAAATACCATAGTACTGCTTGAAAAAAAAAAAAAGCAAGTTCTCTCTTCCTAAAATCCCTCCAGGACATGAAGGATCAAAGGCAGAAAGGGAATTATTAGTTCATAAAAACATAGAATCCTTTGGCCAGAAGAGACCTAATAACGATTTATTTCAACAATTAAGTAAATAGTTCATTCATTCATTTACTCAACAAATATTTTGAGTTCCTGTGTCCCAGGTACTGTTCTAGGAGGGATGCATCAATGAATAAGTCACAACTCCCGCCCTCCTGCAGCTTACAGTACATTGAGAAAGATAAGAAACCTACATATATATATATATATATATATATATATATATATATATATAAGTATATCATATATACCTATATATGTATATCACATCAGTAGTAAGACACACTATGAAGAAATACAGGTTAAGGAAGTAAGAGTGAACTGGGACAGGGGACTCTTGAAATGAGGTGTCTACGGAAGGGCAGGGTCAATGCAGTGAGGAAGCAAATCTGCCAAGAACAGGGTAAGAGCAAAGGCCTCGCAGCTCTGGCTCCTGCTGGGTTTGTTCAGGTGGACCCTGGTGGGTGTCTAGGCCCAGACCATGGAGGGCCTTGCAGCCATGACGACGAGGTTCTAGCTAACTCTGAATATGGAGGGAAGCCACTCCAGAACTTCGAACAGGGAGTATGGAATCTGTGTGTGTTGAAATACAGACAAAACCGGAACACTGTAGAACATTTCTACACATTTAAGAAAAACCAATTTACTTAAAACCAAATATCAAAAACAGGAGTTAAGTATAGGTTAAAAAATTGGTTATTTATCTTTAATTGACTATGAAAATGGAAGCAATCTTGGAGGAGTAGTCACAAGATACTACATTCATTTATGAAGTCACATAACCTTGTACTTGAATCTCAGGTCTAGCTGGGGTGATTTAACATTTCAGTTTCCTCATCTATAAAATCACAATTGAAATCATCCCTATCTTGCAGAACTGCTATGAGGACCAGAGATAATGTTTCTACAACATCCAGTACAGGGTTATAGACACAGGTGGCTCTCAAAAATGGTAGCTATTATTTATAATTCTATTATGCGGTCACAGCAGCTACTAGGCAGGGTAAACCCAGGAGAAAAAAGACCCCTCCATTTCCATAGAAGTGTAAGCTGGGCAAGTTTATGAGATAAAAGGTGAGAGATCACTTAAAAGTTAAATAACCAAGTATCTAATCATGATTGCAACTGTTGAGTGGATGGATACCTTAAGGTCAGAGCAACAAAAGACAGAAAAAGTTGGGGACCAAAGGACCAGACTGTAAGAGCTAAAGCTTTAATATTTGAGAAAGAGGCTCTGAGGAGTGGGAATAAGGTGTTGAGGTTCCTTTAATCCTAGGAAAGAAAAGGTGCCTCAAATTTTCTCTGTTCCATTAGAGGTCATCCTCTTAGGCTTAAATAGTCTCCCAGGCCCGTCACTTTTAATGGAATAGGGAAACATCTGAAAAATACAGAAAGAAACAAGGTCATTTCAAGTAAAACTGGGCAAATGTTATAAAACCAAGGAAAGCCAACACAGCAAACTCATCTGATAGTAGGCCTTTCTGGAACCTCCTAAAAAGAGACTGGAGGATTCCCATCTGTATGAACTTGGCAGGAGTCTCCCAAAAATGTGCCTGATAGTCGACTAGACTTTCTTTGTACTCACTGCCAGTCTAACCATCAT
Organism: Tolypeutes matacus; assembly: GCA_026826555.1. Taxonomy (NCBI): domain Eukaryota; kingdom Metazoa; phylum Chordata; class Mammalia; order Cingulata; family Chlamyphoridae; genus Tolypeutes; species Tolypeutes matacus. The sequence continues at coordinate 566,365 of JAKSZT010054568.1, read as the reverse complement.
CCCAACTTTAGTCTCTAATTGGAGGGCTGTAAATTATTAACCAGCCTGCCCAACCCCCATCCCCAAATACCCAATAATGTTGTTTAGGGCTGCGGTTCCCAAGCTAACTGCAAATCAGAAGACCTGGGAGGTTTCACACATGATTACAATATGTAGCCAGGTTTGACAATTACTATCTTAGGGGGTTTCTGAGTCATTAAATGTGTGTAAAACATCACATGGATTTTGTTAATCTTTAGTTCTAAGAAGCCATGAGGATATTTCTGGACTGGTGCATGCCTGGAGCAGACTGACAAGATGACGGAAATAGGCTAGAGAAAAAAATCTCAAAAAAAAAAAAAAGCTTAAGTGCTTGGTAGTATGACAGTGGGTGAGGATTTCTCTTTCCGTTCACCTTTCTTCCAACTTTCCCATAGTGAGTTTTTAAATCTATTCATAAAGAAAAAACATTTACTTAAAAATAAATAAAACATCTGATTATATCCAATGCTAGTGATGTTTGTGGTGAAACTTTAATAATTTCCTATTCTTACTACTATTTACCACACATTATAGTTATATTGTAATTAAAATACCAAAAAAAAAAAAAAAAAAAAAACCAAAAAGGAACTCAGGGAATTTGTTTTCACTTCAGGAAAACAAATTCCCTGAGTTCCTTTCAGGAAAACAAATGAGCTGCCCTGGATAATAATGGCTTATCTAAGCAACCTAAAATTTCTTTTTTTTTTTTTTTTTTAAGATTTTATTTATTTATTCATTTATCCCCCCCTTGCTGCTTGTGCTCTCTGGGTCAGCCAACCACGCCGTGCGGGCGGGCTTGCCTTCACCAGGAGGCCCCGGGAACCAAACCCGGGGCCTCCCATATGGTAAACGGGAGCCCTACTGATTGAGCCACAGCCACTTCCCCTAAAATTTCTTTATTCAAGAGTCAGCCCAATGGGGGGTTGGATGTGGCTCAACTGTTTGGGCGTCCGTCTCCCATATGGAGGGACCCGGGTTCGATCCCCGGGACCTCCCGGTAAAAAATAAATAAATGAATAAAAACGGTTATACCAAAAAAAGTAAAAATAAATAAATAAATAAATAAAGTTGTTCTTTAAAAAAAAAAAGAGTCAGCCCAAGGATTTTGCAGTGGCCACATTCGCTACTACCCAGGAGAACTGATGCCCAATGCCGAAGCATCCATAACACACAGTGTTGGCTGCTAAAATGATTTAATGGTCTTTCTTTGTGGAAGATGTGGTTTTTTTGTTTTTTTTTTTTTAAATCAACACAAAGCCTATCTGACAGGCTATAAATAAATTCTTTTAGTACTACACCCACTTTATGCAAAGCACTTGTATCAGTAAGAGATTAGAGGATTAGGAGCCCTGTGTTTAACAGAAATCCAGCCAAGAAGATTCCTTCTTGAGAGGCCCAATATTTATATGATAACTACACTTTGGCAAATGTACAGAAGATAAAAGGTACCATATCAGGATTCAATTTTAAGACCATTCTAACAATTATCATTTTCAAAAGAACTAGAGAATTGACATCAGAAACTATCAGGTTTAAATAGACTTACCTTGTTTGCAGTAGAGGAGGACAGGGTCAAATGGCTTTGGGGGTTTAATTTACAATATTTAAAAAGTACTATATAAAGTCAATAAGACTGTGTAATGACATTAAATATATTTAATTTTTAAAACTCAGCCATAATCCCATCCATCTAAACTATTTAGAAATTTTTATTTCTAAAATAAATTGAACAGTTGTGACTTACTGAGGACACAGGTAAGGTTTAACTGGTAAGTTTTATTCACCCAGCCTCTTTTGTACTATTCTGTTCCATTTCACTCAACTTCAGAGTTGTAAAATTAGTCAGATATGTGACCTGATATTAGATTCTCAAGAAAAAGATTCTTAAAGTTAATTTCACTTCATGATGTTCTTGGTGTTCCAGCCACACAAGCTGTCTTTTAGGTCCTGACCCCTCCAACCTCAGGGCCTTTACACAGGCAGAGCAGGCGGAGCAGCCCAGGGGCACTCTATCCTCTTTACCTGGTGGATGCTTACACAGCCTGCTTGTTTTTTTGTTTTTTCTTCTTTTCATTTTAACCATTTTAAGTACACAATTCTTTGACATTAAGTACACTGACAATACTGTGCAACTTTCATAGCTATCTATTTCCACACTATTTTCACCATCTCAAACTAAAACTCTTACTCATTTAGCAATAACTTCCCATTCCCTCCCTCCCCAGGCACCTTTTATAACCAATATTCTGCTGTCTCTGAATTTGCTTATTCTAAGTATTTCATATGAGAAAAATCATACAATATTTGTCCTTTTGTGTCTAGCTTATTTCACTCAACATGATGGCTTTCAGGTTCACCTATGCTGTAGCATATACCAGTACTTCACTTCTTTTTCATGGCTGAATATTTCATTGTATGGATATACCACATTTTGTTTATCCATTCATCTGCTGATAGACACTTGGGTTACTTCTACCTTTTGGCTATTGTGAATAATGCTGTGATTAATATTGGTGTACAAATACCTGTCTGAATCTGCTTTCAATTCTTTTGGGTATAGGAGGGGCGGATGTGGCTCAACTGGTTGGGCGTCCGTCTCCCATATGGAGGGACCCAGGTTCGATCCCCGGGACCTCCCGGTAAAAAAAAAAAAAAAAAAGAAAAAAAAAAATTCTTTTGTGTATATACCTATGAACAGAGTTGCCAGGTAATATGGTTATTCTAGGTATAATTTTCTAAGGAAACTTCAAACTGTTTTCTACAGTGACTGCACCATTTTACATTACCACCAACAATGTAAGGGGAGTCTCATTTCTCTGCATCCTCACCAACCCTTGTTATATTCATTTTTTAAAAAATAGTAGCCATCCTAGTGGGAGTGAGGTTGTATCTCACTATAGTTTTAATTTGCATTTCTCTAATGGCTAATCATGTTGAGTATCTTTTCATATACTTACTGTCCATTTGAATATCATCTTTGGAGTAATGTCTATTCAAATACATAGCCCATTTTTTTTTTTTTTTTTTAAGATTATTTATTTATTTATTCATTTATCCCCCCCTTGCTGCCTGCGCTCGCTGGGTCAGCCAACCATGCCGTGCGGGCGGGCCCGCCTTCACCAGGAGGCCTCGGGAACCGAACCCGGGGCCTCCCATATGGTAAACGGGAGCCCCACTGATCGAGCCACAGCCGCCTCCCATAGCCCATTTTTTAAAGTTGGGTTGTATTTTTGTTGTTGAGTTGTAGGAGCTCTTTATATATTCTGGATATTAAGCCCTTATAGGATATGTGGTTCCCAAATATTTTCTCCCACTCTGCAGGTTGACTTTTCCCTTTCTTGCTAAAGTCCTTTCATGCACAAGATTTTAAAATTTTGATTAAGTCCCATTTAACTGTTTTTTGTTTTACTGCTCAAGTTTTTGGTATAAAATTTAAAAAATCCATTGCTGTTACAATATCCTAAAAATATCTTCCTATGTTTTCTTTTAGGAGTTTCATAGTACTAGCTCTTATATTTATGCCTTTGATCAATTTTGCATTTAGGGGGACGGATGTGGTTCAAATGGTTGGGTGTCCGTCTCCCATATGGAGGGACCCGGGTTCGATACCCGGGACCTCCCGGTAAAAAAAAAAAAAAAAATTTCCATTTAGTTTTATTTATGTTAAGAGGTCCACATTCATTCTTTTGCATGTAGATTTCCAGTTGTCACAGTAGCATTTGTTGAAGAGACTATTCTTTCTCCATTGAATGGATTTGGTACCCTTGTTGAAAATCAAATGGCCATGCACGTGTGAATTTAACTCTGGAATCTCAATGCTATTACACCAGTCTATATGTCTATCTTATACCAATACCACATTGTTTTAATTACTGTACTTTTGTAGTGAGTTCTAAAATCATGAAATGTGAGTCCTTCACCTTTTTTTTTTCTTCTTCAAAATTGTTTTGGTATTTGGGGCCCCTTGAAATTCCACATGAATGTGGGAATCAGATTTTCCATTTCTGCAAAAAAAAAAAAAAAAAAAAAAAAGCTGCTAGAATTTTGATAGAGACTGCACTGATTTTGTAGATTGCTTTAGGCAGAACTGACATAATAACAATAAAAGTCTTCTGATCCATGAAAATGGGATGTCCTTCCATTTGTTTAGGTTTTCTTGAATTTCTTTCAGCAATGTTTTGTAGTTTTCAGTGTTTAACCTCCTTGGTTAAATTTATTTCTAGCTATTTTATTCTTTTAGTTGCTATTGCAAATGGAATTACTTACTTGATTTACTCTCCAGATTGTTCATTACTGGTGTATAGGAACCCAGGTGATTTCTGTGTGTTTACTGTGTTTCCTGCAATTCTGCTGAATTCATTAGTTCAAGCTTTCTCAAAGATTCTTTGGGATTTTCTATAAATAAGATCATGTCATCTGCAAATAGGGAGAATTTGACTTCTTCCTTTCCAATTTGGATGCCTTTTCTTTCATTTTCTTTCAGATTGCTTTGCCTGGAACTTGAACTTTTAGTATAATGTTGAATGACAGTGTTGACAGGGGGCATACTTGTTTTGTTCCTGATCTTAGGGGGAAAGCTTTCAGTCTTTTACCATTGAGTATGATATTAGCTGTGGGTTTTCATAAATATACTGTTTTAGTTTGCCAAAGACTGCCAATACAAAACACCAGAAATGGGTTGGCTTTTATATTAGGATAAAATCTTACAGTTCAGAGGCTGTGAAAATGTCCAAATGAAGGCCTCATCAGAGATGCTGTGTCATCAAAGGTTGGCTGCTGGCAGATCCTGGACTCCTGCCATGTCTCAAGGCAAAATGGTGGCCAGTGTCTGCTTTCTCCCCAAGCTTAGCTGTGGGCAATCAGGGATATGGCTCATGTCTACCTAGGCTACATCTCTTCAGCTTTAGGCTGCTACACTGATTACAGCCTCTGACCTCTGTCTCTTAGCCTCTTGGGGGTTTCTCTGTCTTTCTGCAGCTGTAGGTGATTCTTGAGTCTTCTCTCACATGGCAGGGTAAATGGCAGCTCTCTTTCTCTCTGTGTGTCTGTGCTTTCAGTTCTCTGTTTATAAAGGGCACCAGTAAAAGGATTAAGACCCACCCTAGGTCCTGCAATCTAATCTAAGGTCCTTAACTGAAGCAATTCTAATCAAGAGTGATCTAATCAAAAGATCCCACATAAAATAGGATTATATGCACAGGAATGGGTTAGCTTAAGAACATAATTTTCTGAGGTCCACAAAAAATTTCAAACTAGCACAAATACCCTTTATCATGTTGAGCAAGTTCCCTTCTATACTTAGGTTTTTTTAGTGCTTTATTATAGAAATTATAGGTTTACAGAAAAAACATGCATAAAACACATGACTCAAAAAAAAAAAAAAAAGTCTGTGGAGCTTCTTAGGGAAGCCGATGTGGCTCAGTGGTTGAGCACCGTCTTCCCACATACGAGGTCCTGGGTTCAATCCCTGGCCCCTGGTAGCTCAAAGAAAACAAAACAAAAACAAACAAAAAAAACCCCACACGCGTTCCCATATACTACCCTATTATTAACACCTTACATTAATGTGGTACATTTGTTACAATTCAGGAAGAAATATTTTTATAAATATACTATTATCACGGTCCATTGTTTTGTTTTTGTTTTTGTTTTTTAAAGATTTTATTTATTTATTCATTTATCCCCCCCTTGCTGCTTGTGCTCGCTGGGTCAGCTAACCACGCCATGCGGGCGGGCTTGCCTTCACCAGGAGGCCCCGGGAACCGAACCCGGGGCCTCCCACATGGTAAACGGGAGCCCTACTGATTGAGCCACGGCCGCTTCCCATGGTCCATTGTTTACAACAGTGTTCAGTGTTTGTGTTGTACAGTCTTATGCTTTAAAAAAATTTTTTATTCTAGTAGCATATATACAACATAAAGTTTCCTCCTTTTTATTTTTAAAGAAGCTTTAGATTACATAAAAATGTCCCCCTTTTAATCATATGCAAATATATAATTCAGTACTGTTAATTATGTTCACAATATTGTGCTACCATCACCACTATCCATTACCAAAACTATTACACCAAACCAAATAGAAACTCTGTATATTTTAAAAGCATTAACTCCACATTCCCTACCCCTACCCTGCCCCTGGTAACATATATTCTAGTTTCTGCCTCTATGAATTTTTTTTTTTCTGTGTGCCAATAAAACTTTATTTACGTATGCTGGCGACTTGAATTTCATGAAATACTATTCCTTTGGTATTTTTCTTTTTCTTTATTCTTTTTTTTTTTTTTTTTTTACTTTTTTTGGTGCATTTAATAATTGGAAATATAAACAATTAAAAACTAAAAAGTAAACACAGATGAATAAGTACATTTCTCAATTAAATGTACTGGATACATATAATTTTTTTTTGAATCAAACAATATGTTATACAATATATTTGGTTCATAGTAACGCATTCATACAGTATTTGTCCTTTTGTGTCTGGCTTGCTTCACTCAACATAATGTCCTCCAGGTTCATCCATGTTGCCATATGCTTTATGACTTCATTTCTTCTTACAGCTGCATAATATTCCATCATGTGAATAGACCACAGTTTGTTTATCCATTCGTCTATGAATTTGCTTATTCTAATTATTTCCAATCAGTGAGATCATGTACTATTTGTCTTTTTTGTGACTGTCTTATTTCACTGAAGATGATGTCTTCAAGGTTCATCCACATTGTCGTATGTATCAGAACTTCATTTCTTTTTATGGCTGAATAATATTCCATCATATTTATGTACTACATTTTATTTTTCCAATTATTTGTTGATGGACACTTCCATCTTTTGACAATTGTGAATAATGCCACTATGAGCATCAGTGTGCAAATATCTGCTTGAGTCTCTGCTTTCAGTTCTTTTGCATATAAACCTATAAGTGGGATTGCTGGGTCATATGGTAATTCTATACTTAACTTTCTGAGGCACCGCCAAACTGTCTTTCACAGTGGCTCCACCATTTTACATTCCTACCAACACTCCAATATTCTTTCCCACACTTGAAATTTTCTGTTTTTTTAAAAATAGTAACTATTCTAGTGGGTAGGAAATGGTATCTCATTGTGGTTTTGACTTACATTTCCCTAATAGCTAATGCTGTTTAGCATCTATTCATGTGTTTTTTTGGCCAGTAGCATATCTTCTTTGGAGAGATGTCTGTTTAAGTCTTTTCCCCATTTTTAAAATGGGTTGTTTGTCTTTTTGTTATTGAATTGTAGGATTTCTTTATATATCCTGGATATTAAACCCTTATCCGATATGTGGCTACCAAATATTTTCTCCCCTTAAGTAGGCTGTCTTTTTACTTTCATGATAAAATCCTTTGTTTCAGGAGGTCCCATTTATCTATTTTTTCCTTTTGAAGCTCATGCATTTTTGGTGAAAAGTCTAAGGAACCATTGCCTAATGCAAGATCTTGAAGATGTTTTCCTAGGTTTTCTTCTAGGAGTTTCTTTTGTAGGAGTTTCTTTCTCATCCAAAATCATTTGCCATGTGTTGGAGCAAGACGGCAGGCCATGTCTGTGAGGATTCAGCCTTTCTTCTTCCTCTTAAGGCTATGTGGTCCCAGCTTCTTCCGATCTCAGCTGCAGGCAGGCATAAGGCTCTCTCTCTTCCTCTGAGGCTCGTTTCTTTCCAGGCTCAGCTGCTCTGGTCTCTTCACAAGGTTAACTGTAAACTATCAGGCTCATCTCTCTTCCTGAGGCTGCAGGATCCTCTGTGTATCTACTTCTGTGTTCTTGATAGAGTGTCCGTTTATATAGCCCACCAAAGGGGTGGGGACTCAACCCTGCATGCCCTAATGATGTGGTCTAATCAAAGCCCTGATCTCGATTTAATAAAGTAAAAGTGAAACCTCTGAATTTAATACAATCAAAGGGGTATCACGGCCCAGAGGAACAGACCAGTTTACAAACATAATCATTTGGAATTCATAAATATCAAACTGCCAGAGAATTTTATTGGGATTGCATTGTCTCTGTAAATTGCTTTGGATAGAACTGATATCTTAACAATATTTAGTCTTCCAATCCATGAACATGAATGGCCATTCATTTATTTAAGTCTTAAATACGTATTTCATTAGCAATGTTTTATAGTTTTCTGTATACAATTCCTTTACATCCATGGTTAGATTTATTCCTAGATATCTGATTCTTTTAGTTGCTATTCTGAATGGAATTTTCTTTCTTTTTTTTTTTTTTAAAGATTTATTTATTCCCCCTCTCCACCCCCACTTGTTGTTTTGTGTTTGCTGCCTGCTCTCTGTATGTTCTTCTGTGTCTGCTTGTCTTCTCTTTAGGCAGCACCGGGAACCGATCCTGGGACCCTCCGGAGTGGAGAGAGGCTGCTCAATCTCTTGTGCCACCTCAACTCTCTGGTCTGCTGCATATCTCATCATCTCTCTTCTGTGTCTCTTTTTATTGCATCATCTTGCTGTGCCAGCTCTCTATGTGGGCCAGCACTCTGCATAGGCCAGTTCTCCGCTCAGGCCAGCTTGCCACGAGGGCCAGCTTGCTTTTCACCAGGAGGTCCTGGGAATCGAACCCTGGGCTCCCATGTGGTAGATGGGAGCCCAATCACTTGAGCCACATCTGCTTCCCATGGAATTTTTTTCTTGACTTCTTCTGATTGCTTAATACTAGTGTATAGAAATACTCCTGATTTTAGTGTGTGATCTTGTACCTCACCACTTTGCTGAATTCATTTATTAGTTCCAGTAGCTTTGTTGTGGATTTTTCAGGATTTTCTGTATAAGGTATCATGTCATCTGCAAATAGGGAAATTTTTACTTCTTCCTTTCCAATTTTGATGCCTTTTTATTTCTTTCTCTTACCTAATTGCTCTAACTCGAACTTCCAGTATAATGTTAAATTAGTGTGATAGTGGGCTTCCTTGTTTTGTTCCTGATATTAGAAAGCTTTCAGTCTTTCACCATTGACTATGATATTAAATGTGGGTTTTTAATATATACCATTTATCAGGTTGAGGACGTTTCCTTCTATTCCTAGTTTTCTGAGTGCTTTTATCAGGAAGGGCTCTTAGATTATCAAATGCCTTTTGTTAATCAATTGAGATGATCATGTGTTTTTTTTTTCTTTCATTCTATTAATGTGATGTATTTCATCAATTGATGTTTTTATATTGAACTGTCCCTGCATTCCTGGAATAAATCTCACTTGATCATGATATATAATCCTTTTAATATGCTGTTGCATTTGGTTTGCCAATATTTCATATATATATTCATAAGGGATATTGGTCTGAAATTTTCTTCTATTATGCTGTCTCTATCTGGCTTTGGTATCACAGTAATGCTGATCTCACAGAAAGAGTTAGGAAGTAATGCCTCTTCTTCCATTTTTTGGAAGAATATGAGAAAGATTAATGTTACAAAACATTCTTTAAATGTTTTGTAGGACCAGATATGAATTCTGCATCTGGTCCTGGACTTTTGTTAGGGTTTTGATTACTGATTCAATCTGTTTATTTGTTATAGGTCTGTTGAGATTTTCTATTTCTTCTTTGTCAGATTAGGTAATATGTATGTTTCTGTAAATTTGTCTATTTCATCTAGGTTTTCTAATTTGTTGGCATATTCTTTTTGTTCTGTAAGGTTTTCTGATTTTAGTTATTTGTGTCCTCTTTCTCATTTTCTTTGTCAGTCTGGCTATAGACTTGTTGATTTTATTGATCTTTGAAAATTTTTTCTTATCTTTTTTTTAAAAAAACAATTTATTGAAGTATATCATTCATACATGAACATACATAAACTATAAGTGTTCAGTAAACATCATGATCATACAAAACAAACATGCATAACATCATACAGGGCTCCCACACATCACTCCCCCACAAACATCCTGCATTGTTGTGAAACATTTGCTAACAAATCATGAAAGAGCATCGTCAAAGTATTACTACTAACTATGGTCTGAATCTTCCTCCTCTATACATTTTTGAAGGATTTATTTATTTATTTACTTTTATCCATTTTTACCCCACTCTACCCCCGTCCCTCCACATAGGAGATGGACGCCCAACCACCCAAGCCACATCTGTACCCCTCTTAAGGTTGACCAAAGATACCCAAAATTACAGTCTTTTTCCATACAGGATGGTCATATAATAAATCAGGCTTAGTTTATCACCAGCATTCTAAAAACCAGACCTAGGGAGAAAAACTAGGTCTGAGGACACATGCATGGTTTCTAATATAGTGGGTGTTTAGCCTACCCTGATTATCACAAAATCAGGACAGCGAGAATATTCGCAGAATTCAGCCACTTTAGATTAAGGCCCACAGTCATTCGGTTTGTCTGCTCTAATCTTTACTATTTCCTTCTGTCTATTAACTTTGGGTTTAGTTTGCTTTTCCTGTTCTAGTTTCTTTAGGTGTGAAGTTAGGTTATTGATTTGTGATCTTTCTTCTTTTTTTAATGTAGGGGTGCTTAGAGCCATACATTTTTCTCTGAGCACTGTCTCTGCTGCCTCCTATAAGTTTGGAATGTTATGTTTTCATTTTAATTCATCTCAAGATATTTCCTAATTTCCCTTGTGATTTCTTCTTTCACCCACTGGTGGTTTAATAGTGTGTTGTTTAATTTGTAAATTTTCTAGTTTTCCTTCTGTTATTGATTTCCAGTTTTATTTCACTGTGGTCCAAGAAGATACTTTATATGGAGCCCTGGTCTACCCTCCTAGAGAGCCAGCATCACAGGAAGAGCAGCCTGGAGCCTGGGTCTTCTCCCTGGCCTGGGCCAGTAACCTGGTTCCCCACCTTGCTGCAACTAGCAACTTTGAGGAATGCAAATTCCTAGTCACTAAGGCCACTGAGGTAAGTCTGAGAGGCAAGTAAACGAGCCCCCTTGCAAAGGCTAATAAAAGCATTTGGCCTTCCTGAACTCCTTCAAGAGCAAAATACTTTGCTTCTGAGGTTGAATGCTACAGCTAGTAGGGAAAGACCTTTCTGCCCTATCTCAGCCCACCCTGCCCTTTCTCTGCTGGATCATTGTATCAGCCTCCTAGCTAGTCTTTTGGATTTTGTTTTTGCCCTTTCCACTCCATTTTCCACACTGGCAGCAGAAGCTCACTCAACAACCACAAAACTCCTCCCCACAGTCCTTAGGATAAAGACCAACCTGCCTAGCATGGCATTCAAGGTTCCTCTACCTGGACCCACCCACTCTCCTACTTCTTCAATATCCCCCACCACCCAAATCTCCCTTCAGCTCTTTTGTGATTATTGTTTGCATGGAATATCTTTCTCTATCCTTTTACTTTCAACCTCTTTGTGTTTTTGTACCTAAAGTGAGTCTCCTGTAGACAGCATATAGATAGATCATGGTTTTTCTTCCAGCAGGCCAATCTCTGCCTTTAATCGGGGAGTTTAATACATTAACATTTAAGGTAAGAACTGAGAAGAAAGAATTTACTTTTGGCATTTTGCCATTTGTTTTCTGTATTTTTTCTATGTTTGCATGTTTTTTGTTCCTCAATTACACTATTACTGACTTTTTTTGTATTTAGTTGCTTTTTTTAGTGTGCCATTTGATTTCCTTCTTTCCTTTTCTCTATATTCTATAGTTATTTTCTTAATGGTTACTTTTTAAAATATAATGAACAACTTAAACTAAGATAACTTTTTATACTTAAAATGCTAAGTTTAGTTTGATTTCAACTCTGGTCTTTTTAGATAGTATTTTCTCATGACTTTAATTCCTCCTTTTAGGTCTTTTAAAATTTTGACAGTCATTATTTTATAGCCAATAATTCTAACATTTGAAAGTCATTGAGGGTCTAATTCTGCTCTTTCTGATTCTTCTTCAGGGTCTTGTATTGTTTGGTTGTACTCTTTCTGTGGGATTACTGCTGGGCCTCAGTTGAGGATGCTGGCCTCAGGAAAGGATTTGCTAAAATTTTTACTTTTGCTAGATGCCAATAGGTTACTTTTATTTTATTTTATTTTATTTTAATTAATTAATTAATTTATTTATTTATTCCTCCCGACTCCCCTCGTTGTTTAGTGCTCGCTGTCTGCTCTCTGTGTGTTCTGTGTCTCACTGTCTTCTCTTTAGGTGGCACCAGGAACCGATCCTGGGACCTTCTGGAGTAGGAGAAAGGCACTCAATCTCTTGTGCCACCTCAGCTCCCTGGTCTGCTGCGTCTCTTAGAGTCTCTCCTTTGTGTCTCATTTTTTTTGTTGTGTCATCTTGCTGTGCCAGCTCTCTGCACAGGCCAGCACTCCACGTGGCCCAGCTCTCTGTTCGGGCCAGCTCACCATGTGGGACAGCTTGCCTTTCACCAGGAGGCTCCGGGAATCAAACCCTGGACCTCCTATATGGTAGATGGGGCCCAATCGCTTGAGCCACATCCGCTTCCCTGTAGGTTACTTTTAAGTTAAAATTCCACCTTGGTGTTTCTCAGATGAAGTAGTATAAATGCACCCAACGAAAGTATGTACAGGCCTTAGGTTATAAATTCCCAGGGAAGTCCTCTTCTTTCACCCCTATACTACTCCAACAATTGAAGGAGATCCATAAGTTTCCTTGTTTTTATCTCTGTGCTGGCAGATGGTCTTCTATTCCTTACCTTCACCAAAGTATTGACGGGCCTAGCTTAATGAGAGAGCCTCATTTCCAACTCTCCACTTTGTACATGTCCAAGGTTCTGCCCTCTGCATCTCCTGACAATTAAAACCCAAGCACAAGGCAGGGGTAACAGCAGCAACAGCAGTAACTGTCACTCTTGGGGTGCTTTGGTTTTCAGTTCCTTTTCAGTTCCTAAGAGAGAGAAGTCTTTTCTACTTATTTTCAAATCCCAACTCAAGTAACCCTTCCCCTGGGTAATGATTCTTTATTATCCAAAATAGATCAGGCACCCACTATATGTATACTTTCAGAGTTCCCTGTATTTTCTTCCATTGCACTTATAATTTATAGTTATATATTTAGTAGTGTTTAATTTGTTTAATGTTTGTCTCTTCCACTAGTCTGTTAGTTCCATAAAGGCAGGAATCATTTGTTCACCATTGTATTCTATGTGGCACTTCACAGAAACAAAACAAATATTTGCTGAATGAATAAAATGAATGTGTGTGTGTTTGGTATTGGCTATGAACATATACATTTCCCTGTGAGAAAGTAAAGGACTAAAAGAGAGAAGGAAAAGAATTATTTCAAAATTGCAAGAAACACATGGCAAATCCCTGGATAAACACTTCCCATTTCAATCAAACCCTTACATTTTCACTATTCTTGGTTCCTTTTTCAGTTAATTGCGATGTAATATATAGACAGTAAAATGCTCAGATCTTAAGCGTACCTTTCAATTAGTTTTCTCAAACATGTACACTCATGTAACCCACATCTCTGTTAAAATATAGAACATTTCTATCAATCCAGAAAGTTTCCTCAATTCTCTTCAATATTTCCATCCACAGAAACAATCCCTGATCTGATTTCCATTGCCTATTCTCAAATTTCATATAGCTGGAATCAAACGGTATGTAGTTTTTTGCATCTTCTTTCACTCATCATTTTGAGATTCATCCATTAGTTGTATGTATCAGTAGTTCGTTCATTTTTGTGGTGAGAAGTATTCTACTGTATGAATATAACACATTTTGTTTATCCATTCTCATGTTCATAAATATCTGACTGCTGCCAGGTTTTGGATATCATGAATAGAACTGCTATGAACATTCTTGTACAACATTGTTTGAGGACACGTGTTTTCATTTCTAATGGATACATAATTAGAAGTAGAATTTCTGGGTCATAGGATAAATGTAATTTTACCTCTTTAAGAAACTGCCAAATAGTTTTTCAAAGTAGCTGTACCATTTTACATGCCATCAGCAATATATGAGACTTCTGGTTGCTCCACATTCTCTCCACTATTAGATTTTTTTTTTTTTTAGTCATTCTAGTGAGTGTGGAGTGGTATCTGATTGTGTTATTTTGTTTTTGTTTTTTATTTTTTTCTGAGGTATTGGGGCTGGGGATTGAACCCAGGACCTCATATGTGGGAAGCCAGTACTTAACCACTGAGCCACACTGGCTCCACTTGTTGTTTTTTTGTTTTTAAGAGGCACCAGGAACTGAACCTAGGACCTCTCATGTGGGAAGCAGGCACTCAACTGCTTGAGCCACATCTGCTCCCCATGATTGTGGTTTTAGTTGGCATTTCCCTGATGATTGAAATGAAGGACTTTTTCTATATGTTTATTGGCCATTTATATATCTTCATTTGTGAAATGTCTGTTCAAGCCTTTAATCCCAGCCCCCCCCCCCTTTTTTTTTTGCTTTTGCCCATTTTTAATAAGTTGTTTGTATTTTTATTATTGAGGGTACAGGAATTCTTTATGTATTCTGGATAAAGTCCTTTGCCAGACATGTGTTGCAAGTATTTTCTTCCAGGCTGTAGCTTGCCTATTTATTTCTTAACTTTTGATAAACAAATTTTATTTTTGATAAAATCCAATTTATCAATTTTTAAGTGGTTTGTGATTTCTGTATCTTCTCTAAGAAATCTTTGCTTACCCCAAGGTCATGAGATACTCTTCTATGCTTTCTTTTAGTAGCTTTATAGTTTTTGCTATTACGTTTAAGTTTATGATACATATCAAATTGATTTGTGTATATAGTACAAGGAGTTGAGTCTTTTTCTCTTCCATGTGGATATCCAGTTGTTCTAGCAGCATTTGTTGAAAAGGTTTCCCTCTTTTGACTGAATTGCTTTGGTGTCCATGTCAAAAGTCATCTGATCTCATAAATGTGGGTCTAACTTAAGAATACTGTTACCTTGATTTACTTGTCGATTCTTTTGCCAATACCTCACTGTCTTGATTATTGTAGCTTTATAGTAAGTCTTGAAGTTAGGTAGAGTTAAGTCCTCCAACTTTGTTCTTCTCTTTCAAGATTTAGTTATTCTAGGTCTGTTGGTTTTCCAAATACATTTTAAAACCAGTTTGCCAATTTCTACAAAAAAAAAAAAGCTTTTTGGGATTTTGATTGATATTGAATCTATACATAAATTGGGGGAAATTTACCATCCTAAGAATATTGAATCTTTTCATCTATGATTATGGTATACTTCTCCATTTATTTAGGTTTTCTTTAATTTCTCTTAGCTATATTTTATAGTTTTCAGTCTTGAACATCTATACACAATATATCATCTGCAAATAAAGACAGTTTTATTTCTTCCTTTCCAAAATGTATGTCCTTTTTTTTCTTGTCATATTGCAGTGGCTAGGCCTCTAATACAATTTTGAATAGAGGTTATGAAAGTGGACGTCTTTGTCTTGTTCCCAATATTGGGGGTGGAGGGGAATGTTCCTATTTCACCTATTAGAGTGATATTAGCTTTCTTTGTAGGTTTTTTGTAGGTTCTCTTCATTAGCTTGTAGAAGCTTCCTTCTATCCCTAGAGTGTTGAGAATTTTTTTAAATCATGAATGGGTGCTGTATTTTGTCAAATGCATCTTCTGCATGTATTGAAAGGATCACATAGTTTTCTCCTTTAATCTGTTAATATAGAGAATTATATTGGTTGATTTTTATATACTAAATAGCTTTGCATTCCTAGCATAAATCTCAGTTGGTCACGGAGTATTATCCTTTTAAAATTCTGCTGTACTCAATTTGTTAATATTTTGTTTTTGTATGTATGTTCATGACAGATAATGGCCAGAAATTTCTTTTCTGTAATGTCCTTGTCTGGTTTGGTATCAAGTTATAGTGGCCTTATAAAATGAGTTGGGAAGTTTTCCTTCTTCCTCTAAATTCTGAAAGAGTTTGTGTAGGATTAATATTATTTCTTCCTTAAGTATTTGTTAGCATTCAATAGTTAAGCCATCTAAGGCTTGTTGTTTTCTTTGTGAAGAGTTAATTATGAATTCAATTTCCTTAATAGATATAGGACTATTTAGATTTTCTATTTATTCTTGTGTCAGTTTTGGTAATTTGTGTCTTTCAAGGAATATGTGTATTTCATCTAGGCTGTCAAATAAAATGACAAAGAAATTGTTCATAATATTCCCTTATCATCCTTATAGTATCTGTAGGATCTGTAATGATATCCCCTTCTTCATTCCTGATACTGGTAATTTGTGTTTTTTCTCTTATTCTTGATCAGTCTTAAAAGGGATTTTTTAATATTAACAATATTTTTAAAGAACCAAGTTCTGGCTTTGTTGATTTTCTCTTCTTGATTCATTTTATAAAGAATCAGAAGATTATAGATAAAATTAAAGACCCCTGTAACCCCTTCCCTAAATCTACTTCCCTCCTTCTGTTCTAGAGGCTCCCATTCTCCTGAGTTTTGTGTGTATTGTTCCCCTACCATTTGTATATTAAAGTAATCCTAGTCAACACTACTCTATTGGGACCCTCTGCTTACTCACCACGTTTCCTGCCTCTGCAGCCAGCCGGGCAGCATAGCGAGCAATAAGCCGGTGTTCCTCATCTAGTCGGCTAGGACTGTCCAAGACACTGCCAAGGAGATAAAAATCCAACAGATATCTATTAAACACCTCCTACTCATGCTCCACTTTTAGAACAGGTGGGAGGAAAACTTTTAAAAACAATGTTGACAAAAGAAATGGAGGCTTGGGTCATAGATAATGGTGGTCTTCTGAGACACAAGGGTGCCTAAAGAGATGATGAAGCCACATGTGTGATCCCTTTTCAGCAGTACATCCCCACTGCTCCCAGGCCATCAGAGGTGATATTCTATTTGAATGCAAGGACTGAGAAAAGTTAGGGCACCCACAAAATCTGAGACAGGGATTACAACTCAAATGTTTTGAAAAAGTCATGACTTTTGGACATAGGTGCTGAATTTAAAAAGAACAAAAGAAAACTAAAGCATCAAGAAAAATGGAAAGCTGAGAAAAATATACTTAACATTGGCTGAGAATAAGTGGGGAAACTTGGCCAAGGCAGGCCCAACATAATGTAAAGTTGGAGAAGACTCCGTGGCATCAAACAGTCCCTTTCAATGTCTCTTTATCTTCTTTTACCATGCAAATTCTACAACTATAGTCCCATCTTAAGAGTAAATTAGCAAGAGTAAAAGCTCTCTAAAAATTTAAATACCCACATAAGTGGTGTATCAGATGCACCTGGATGAAAGAAGAGCTCTTGTGTAGTAGGCCAGCTCTGTATATATCTGATATTGATATGGAACTTCTGACTGATTATGAAATAATTGATTCCTTAATTTTGCATGTTATGTTGATAGTGATTTATCCATCCATATCAATGTAGTTGTAGATTTCTAGGGACTGTGGCTATATAATTATTTTTAAGTCTATCAGATGCTTTAAAACAAGTGATGATGATGGCTAACTGACTAGAAAACGTTTTTGTGGCTTGCTTCTCCTTTTGTCCTAGGTTCTTGGAATTTTGCAGTATGACACAAGATATGAAAACATTTAAAGACAAGAATTCAATACTCACCAAATCTAAGCATAATTACTAGGGGGAATCTAAGAACGGTGAGGTTAAATCAGTAAAGAGCTGTCTGGCCTTTTCATGGAACCATCTGTATTTCTGCTAGAAATTTTTTCACCTTTTTCACTGCTTCTACCTGTGTGGCTAATTCTTTAGGCTTAACTCGTTCTTTCTTGTAGACTATTTATATATTTTTAAATGTGCTTTAAGTCTTCTGCCTATGACATTTGTTGACACTTTATAATGTTAGCTGTGCAAATGTCTGTCTCCAGAGTGTACAATTGTTCTTTCATAGATGATCTTGTAATAAGAACACGCTACCAGCAGTTGGCTTTAAAATCGTCTAGTCAAAGCCCCAAGGTCAGGGCTGAACTATAATATTAGTGCTTTGAGGGTGTGTATCTGAAATAAGGAAATAATGGAATCATTTTTATCTTTTAAGTAAACAACAACAAAAATGTAGCTCTGTATGGAAACCGAAAAATAAAGCCCAACATTTAACAAAACAAGGGGATAACATTATGGAAGAGGGATTGGCAGCCTAAGAGGTGGGTCCTAAAGCACCTGATTTCTGTTATTTGGCAAGGGATACAATAGGTTCCTTGGTGCAAGAGTCCTCTTTCTCCATCACATTCCATCTCACTAGAAGGGTTAATCCTATTTGTTATTCATACCCTAATGTGGCTAAAATGGCTGGTTTAACTGCCTTTGCTTTCTGACCAGGCACTAGAACCTTGTATTGATGAGAGGTTTTAAGGTCAATGAAAATTCTTTGAGGGAAATTACAAAGATTCCTTATTTTTCTGATAAAGCGTTCATTTTCAGAATTAGCCAGGAAATTTCTTCCATGAAGTGTGAAACTCAGTTCCTTTGACTTCATAAATCAAGAAGAGATGTAGTACTCACTTAGTCCTTGTGTTCTCCCAGAGCTACTAGTCACCAATTCTTGCTCAGGGCATCTAGTCCCTAAGCCATGATATCTGAAGACTTGGCTAAACTTACCACAAACTTTCTTCTTGGGCTGCAAATGTCAGGTAGCATTCTCTGGCCAACATTCTTTTATTTTCACTATGGAAGCTTTTAATCACCTTGAACAATTTCTTTTACTGATAATAAGTAATTTTTCCTGCCAAGGGTGAAAGACCTATTCCTGGAGGCCAAGGGGCTGTGTTGGAGTCTACAGAAATCAACTGCTAGATGAGGAGACACTCTTTGTGATACAATGTACAATCACCAGGCCCTTCCTTCTCTCCCATAACATAAGCCTATTACACATGCTTGGAGGTAGGAAGTACCCTACAGTTTCTCTAAGGCTTTAGAGATAGGTAAATGTCCAAAAATAATGACACTCTTTATTCATACTGAGAAAACCATGGGAAACAGCATGAAGCATAATGTTAAAAACAGTCCTTTTCACATGTTTTTTTTTCCTTCACATTATTAATTTATTCTTTGTTACCATGGGGAATAGGAGCGAAGTTAAATGGCCTTTCCAAGGAGCCATGGTATGCTGTGGGCAAACTAAGATAAAAACTGCAGGCTCTGGCCTCTGTTATGTGTTTAATTTATTAATTATGGTTTTCTCTTTAAGAAGAAGAAGTTCAAAGGCAGAGTTTTACAAGTTGTTTGGCATCACAACTCTTCTTTGCTGGGAGAGGGAGGGGAGGGATGGCTTTAGATGATTTAAACTTTACCTGTCATTTTCCTTGAAGAATGGTGATGCTCTTCCTGAACGTAATAGCACTTTGCTTGGTATTAACTGTTTTAAGGATTAACTCTGCTATAGTAAGTGGTAATCAAACATTTTTCCACCCACTGAGGGATCAATCATATTCCTATATTAACAGTGAGTCATGATCACAGTAGCTTTTTGGGAAAAGGGTAGGTGGGGCTATTAAAATATATATAATTATAATATGAGGGAGGAATATATGGTTTAGAAAAAGCTTGTCAGGTCATACCAATCTAATATCACTCTTAAGAATCACTGGTTTAAAAAATCAACAATGATAAATTTCTGGGAACAAATAAAGGATGGTAAAGATGCAATAGGTGATATCAAAACTTTCTGATTAGACAAAGTTAAGATATTTGTGGGTTGACTGACACTGAATTTTGAATGTCAATAGAAAGATCTTATTATTTAGGTAAGAACAAACGATAAGAGGCTACATCAAACACCTCTGTGAAAGTTACATCTTTGGGATTGCAGATCTCTCAAAGGTTCCCAGTCTAAGTATAATTTGAAGGATGTGAACCTCACTTTAAAGGAGAAATTACAACTATGTTTAGGTAAGTGCCCGGGTTTGGCAGGGCTCCTTCCCTTTTAGAAGCTAATGCTTTAGCAATTAATTAAACTCTGCCAAACACAGCTGGTAGCTTCTCAAGAAAAACCCCACATGCAGAGCTGTTTCCAGCTGGCAACCCCAGGCAGCGTGGTTTTCCCTCTCTGGATCAGCCCTGCTGCTGTCTACCACTAACCGTGCACAGTGCTGCAGGCGGGCCAC
This sequence comes from Tolypeutes matacus, assembly GCA_026826555.1. NCBI lineage: Eukaryota > Metazoa > Chordata > Mammalia > Cingulata > Chlamyphoridae > Tolypeutes > Tolypeutes matacus. The sequence continues at coordinate 546,341 of JAKSZT010054568.1, read as the reverse complement.
GTAGGAGGCGATCAGCGCATGCTCATCGGCCACGTGGCTGGGTCTATCCTGGCTATACTGCAACCTAGGAACAACGGAGGCAAAGACAGCAAGCGCGACACAAACACATATAGAGGGAGAAAGGAACATGGATTAAAATGGGCAAACATCAAAGTAAAACAGAAAAAATGACAAATCATGATAAAGAAAACAATAAAAAAACCACAATGCAAAATGGAACCAGGAGTAACGGTGTTTCACCATAGAGAATACCTCTCAAAAATCCTTTGAGCAAAAGCAGTCCTTCGGGGCTGCAGCCCTGGAGAACAGCACCAGAGAGGCGTCTCCAGGGGAGCTCTGGCCCTGCCTGGGCTGGATGTACCTTTTAGGTAATGCCATCTGGTAGGAAAATGAGGCTGAGATAGAGTGCGACTATCTGATCTTACTAAGTGGTCCCAAATGCTGTCTACTTGTAAGAGTTTTCAGGGGTTCCTCATGTTACTAGCTAGCTTCAGTCCATTTTCTCCCATACAATCGATACTTACACCAAACTTGTTAGAATGGTACCTAACTCTAAGACTATACTGTATACATTCTGAGGGAGGAACTCTCTCAAAGATATATGGGAGGTCCTCGAGTATATGGTCTTTTAATATTTTTACTATAAAATGTTAAAAACTTGCACAAAAGTACACTGACCAATCTAAAGACCACCTCCTCATGTACCCATCGCCAAACGTCAACCAGTACCAGCATTTTGTCAATCTTGTTTAATTATTCTCCCTTCCCCCAACTTTTTGTGCAGGAGGGAGTAGCTAGAGCAAATACCAGAAAGTTTATTCTTTCACCTGGAAAAACTTCAGTATGAATTTCTATCAGACAGTGAAAACATTTTATATAATCTCAATGCCAATGCCAAAACTGACAAAAATTCCTTAATGTCCTAGTACAAATTTCCTCAAGTCTCCAAAATGTCGTTTTATAGTTAAAAACCAAGATCCAAACAAGGTCCATATATTGAATTTGGTTGAAATGCTTTTAGTTTTTATTTGATATGTTTCTGTTTTCAATCTATAACAGTTTCCCATTCTCTGTTTTCTTTCACATCATTTATTGGCAAAGAAACCAAGTCATTTATCCAGGAGAACCTCCTCCATTCTGGATTTGACTGATTGCTTCCTGCTGGTGTCATTTAACTTGTTTCTCCACCTCCTGTGGTTAGAGCTAGAGCCTTGATTAGATTAAGCAAGCACCTTGCGTTTTTTTTTTTTGTTGTTGTTGTTGTTTTTGATAGGGGCAAGAATACATCACAGGTAGCGTGATATACTTCTTATAAATCAAAATAGAGGCCACATAATATAATATAAATAGGTATCAGTGGGTTCACGTTATTGGTTACATCCCTCCATTATAAAGTCTCCCATCAACTTGTCACCTAATGGTTTTAGCATTCACTGAAGACTCCTGCTAGATTTATTATTTCATTAGGGGATGCAAAGCATTGGTTTTCCAATTTTATCATCCTTCCTCTGTTTATTAATTTCCTCTATTTGTTTATCTTGAAATATTGTTCATTTAAGAGAGGTAAAATAAATGTTTGATAGTTCCCATTATTTAACAAAATTCAGAATAATAGGTTAGTGTCATAGCAACCTCTAAAAGTGGCCAAGGAGTTTTCTTTTTTAGTATCATTATGAACACACATATTTTTTAGGTATATGATGTGCTTCAATCCACTGTAATCATTATTCTTTTTGATGTTCAAACACTCAGGTTGTCTTATCTTTAGCTGGTGGGAGCCCATGTAAATAGTTTCCTTTGTTTTTTTTTTTTTTTTTACTGGGAGGTCCCGGGGATCGAACCCGGGTCCCTCCATATGGGAAACGGACGCCCAACCAGTTGAGCCACATCCGACCCTCCTTTGTTTTTTTTTTTGTTGGTTTTGTTTGTTTGTTTTTTACTTGACCCTTAGACCTTGTTAGCTTCATTGTTTTCTGGCACAATAAGATGTCCCAGGCTTATGATGTGTCTATATCCTGTCCCAGACCTGAGATCAACTATTCTTCCAAGGATCCCTAGGTTCCTTTATCGAGAAATAGCATTTAGAGACCACAATCAGGGCACTAGGGTGCCTATTATTCCTGGGTTGTCACTGTTTCTAGATCTTTTCAGTGAAGAGAGCATGGAGATTTGTGTATTTTAGAAAGAAGGAAAAATAAATAAAATTCTTTTAGCCCTTTCAAGGTGTCATTCCATTTTCTTCGGGTTTGCTTTTTTCTTGATAAGTCCTTGGTGATTCTTATCTTTGTTGCCTATATGTAACATGTTTTTTTTTTTTTCCCTCCCTCTAGCTACTTTTAATATTTTCTCTTTATCACTGGTTTTCAGCAACTTGATTATGATGGGTCTTGGTGTGGTTTTCTTTGCTTAGAGTTTGTTTAGCTTCTTATAACTCTGGGTTTATTGTTTTCATCAAATTAGGAAAATTTTATTTGAATATTTGGGGAAAATTTTCCTTAAATGTTTTTTTTCTCCTCCTACTGTCAGGCTGCTTGACATTGTCCCACAGGTCACTGAAGCCCTGCTCATTTTTCAGCAATTTTCTCTTGGTGCTTGTTTGTATTGCTATGTCTTTAAATTTAGTGAATTTGCTTCTGCAATTTCTGATCTACTGTTAAGCTCATCCATAGAATTTCACTTCAGGTATTATTCTTTTCAACTCTAGAAGTGCCATTTATTTTATTTTGAAATAATTTCAAACTTACTGGAGAGTTGCAAAAATAATGCAGGAATAATACACAGAACTCCAACATGTACACCCCATCCCTAGACACACAGATTTAGCATTATTAGCATTTTGCCATCTCTTTTTCTCCTTCCTTCCTTCCTTTCTTCCTTCCCCCCTCCCTCCCTCCCTTCGTTCATTCTTTCTCTCTCTCTCTTCTAAACATCTGTCTGAAAGTAGGTTGCATACATCATGTGCCTCTAATGCGTAATACTTCCATGAACATTTCCTGAGAACAAGGATACTCACTTATGTAACCACTTTAAGTAAAGCTATCAAGTTCAAGAAATTTAGCACTGATATAAAGCACACAGTCTATATTCCAATTTTTTCAAGTGTCCCGATAATGTCCATTTGGGCATTTCTTCCTCCACTATTAAATCCAGTAAAAAAAAAAAAAAAAAAAAAAAAAAAAAAATTTAAGTCCAGGATCATGTATTGCATTTAATTGTAATTGTCTTTTTAGTCTCTCTTTTCTAATTTTAATTTTATTTATTTTAAGTTTATCTTTAAAATTAATACAGGGAAACGGATGTGGCTCGAGAGGTTCGGCGTCCGTCTACCATATGGAGAGACCAGGGTTCGATCCCCGGTACCTCCTGGTAAAAAAAAAAAAAAAATAAAGATAAAAAAAAATAAAATACATACATTATTAAATTTTAATTAAAAATTATCATTGAGGTAGAATGTGTAAGCAGAAAGTTCCAATTACATTTCCATTTGCCTCTTTTTCATATCTTCTATTTTTCTCATTATGTTTGTATTTTCCTTTATAGTATTTATAATATAAATTTCCTTTATATTATTTATAGTTATTGTGGCTGTTTTAAAGTCCATATATGCTAATTTAATCATTTCTGGATCTGTTTCTTTTGACTAATTTTTCTCCTAGTTACATAGTTTTTTGCTTCTGTTTTGTCATTTTTTAATTGGATGAAGGATATTGTAAACATTATGTTGTTGAGCAAGGATCAGGCAGGCAGGTAGTTTATTTGTGGATCAGCTTGATCCTTTTGAGGCTCATGGTTAAGTTTCATTAGCACAGATCTAAAGAAACCTTTATCTAGGGCTATTTTTGCCCTGCTCCTAAGATGTGGCTTTTCTGGGGTTTTTACTGAATGTCCCAAGTGTTCAATAATGTTCTCTACTCTGGTGGGTTGGGAACTCAAACATCATCCAACCCTGTGTGAGATCAGGTTGCTGTTCCATTTTCATCTCCCCTATAGTTGTTCTTTCCCAGGTAACTCTTCTTTGCCCAGCCTCGTGAAGTCGTATTCTAAGCAAGTGCAGCTTAGTTTTCAGCCAAAGACTCAAGGGGACCTCTCTGCAGATTTATGGAGTTCTTTTTTGGGTAGTTTCCTCCTTTCAGGTTTTCTGCCTTGCAAATTCTAGTCTCCACAAACCCCATTTTCTAATTCCTTTCTTCAGCAAGACTGCACTGTTCTGTATGGATCCTACACTGGGAGGTGGGGAAATGTCTCCAGGTACAAAGCTTGAGCAACTGTAGGGCTCATCTCATTTGTTTCATTTTCCTCAGAGATCAGTCCTGCATTACTTATGGTCTAACTTCTGAAAATAGTTGTTTCATATATTCGGACCAGTGTTTTAGAAGCTTATGGTGGGACAGCTAATCTGATACCAGTTATTCCATCATGACCAGCAGTGGAAGTCCTCTCTGTGGTAATTCATACTTTACAAAATATCGGTCTACTCCCACTGGAGATGAAAACAAAGCAGTTTTTTTTGTTGTTGTTGTTTTTTAACTGCAGATAGATTAATAAGTATTGCTATAGAAACTTGTAGGCCATTATAAGGACTTTAGTTCCTATTTGATATGAGAAGCTATTGGAGAGTTTTGAGACAGGAGAGATCTGATCTGATCTCTATTTTAACAGGATCATTTACTCTATGGAAAGTTATCTGCTAGAGAGCAGAGGAATTAGCAGGCAGTTAGAAGACTACTGCAACAATCCAGATGAGGGATAAGATGGCTAGGAAAATGTAGAAGTAGTGAGAAATAGCAAGCTCTTGGATAGATTTTGAAGGTGCTCTTCTGACAGTTTAGATAAAAGTGAGAACAGAAGGGTTTTAACTGAGCAACTAGGAGAATGGAATTGCTATGAACTGAGATGGGCAAGACTATGGGAGATGTAGGTTTGGTGGGGGAAGATACAGAACCCAGTTTGGAGCATGCTAACTGTGAGATTTGCATTAAACATCAACGTGAAGGTAACTGAATGGGAGGTGGATATATGAGGGAAAGCTTAGGGAAAGTGTTGCATCAGAAAAATAAGTTTGGAAGTCACCAGTATGCAGATCCGTACTTAAAAGCTGTATGTCTGGATGGATCACTTACACAGTGAGTACAGATAGAAACTAGAAGTAGTCCCTGTGGATACTAACATTTAGAGCTCAGAGGTGTAGAAAAACTAGGCAAGGAAGCTAAGGAGCGGAAGGAAAGCCAGGAGAATACAGTATGTGCAAGCCAAGAGCAGAAAGAGCTTCAAGTATGGGGAAGGGATCATCTATGTTAAATGCTACTGATAGATCAAGTGATCGGTAATCAGTTAGACTACAGGACTGTGGAAGCCAGTGGTCCCCTTAATAGAAATAGTTTTGGCAGAGTAAATAGGAGTTGAAAGCCTGACTGAGGTGGGATCAAAAAAGAATGGCAAAACAGACACTGACGACATTCATTATAGATAATTCTTTCAATAAATTTTTCTGAAATGGGAGAGATATGTAGGAGAAGCTGGAGGGGGAACTGAGGTGAAGAGAGGACTTTTTTTTTTTTCAAAGAAGACATATTATCAGATTTGTAGGTTAATGGGAAAGATCCAGTTGAGATGGGGGAAAAAGATGTGGGAGATAGCAGACAGAACTGCTCTACCAGAAGCCCTTAACTGTTGGACGAAAATGAGATTCAGTGCACATGTGGGAGCGCCACATAAAAAGAGAGGTATAAAGGTAGATAGAGGTGGATGGGTAGGCGAGGTAGGAGCTTATGGAAATTTTTTTTCTGATTGCTTTTTTTTTTTTTTTCAGTGAAACAGGAAACAACAGTGTAAGACACTATTTTAAGTTTATAGAAAGACTGCTACTCAAAACTTGTGTTGTTGACCAGATAATTAGGGATCTAGACCAAACTGAAAGGCAGCATCAGTAGCTGCCTGTAGTAGGTGAGAAACTTAGGTGTTCATGAATTTTCTTCTTTTTAAATTATTTTTATTTTTTAAAGAAGCTTTAGATTACATAAATATACATAAAAAATATAAGGGATTCCCATATGCCCCACTCTTCCCCCCTCCCACACTTTCCCACATCAACAACATCCCTCATTAGTGTGGAACATTTATTACAATTGATGAACCCATATTGAAGCATTGCTACTAAACATGGATTACAGTTTACATTATAGTTTACACTCTGTCCTGCACAATTTTGTAGGTTATGACAAAATATGCAATGGCCTGTATCTGTCACTGCAATGTCATGCAGGACAACTCCACTGTCCTGAAAATGTCCCCATATTACACCTATTCTTCCCTCTCCCATCCTTCAAAACCTCTGGTGGCCACTGCCTTTGTATCAGTAATAAGAGTTCTTCCATTGTTAGAATAATAATAAGTCTATAGTGGAATAATAATGTGTACTATAGTCCATTGTTCATTCCCCAACCTTGATTTGGGGATGGTGATGACCACTCTGCTGCTAACTGAGAGGGAGCTTAGATCCCATGGGGCAGACATGAATTTTCTGATAATTCTATTTGCAGTGTGGAATGATACGCTGTACTGCTCACATTCAAAACTGTATCTGTTTTCCAAGATTTACTTTTTGAATTTAAACTCTTTTTCTTTTGATAAAATACCTCATATTATATATGTATAAGCAACACATATGCAACCCCCAGCTTACAAATAGGTTTTGTTTTAGAAATTTATTTTTCCAAAGTAAAGTCAATAGTTTGGAATTCAGAATATGTTTTCCCATTAAAAACAACAGTCTATAAATAACTGTTCTATTTCTAAACTGTCAAATGACAATTCAATCCATAAAAGTAGCCGATTTTCATTCCTAAATATACAGTAGTTCTAACAGCACTTCTGATGGGAATTGGGCATTTGAAACAATATATCTATGAGAAAATACACACGCATTTCAATTTAGTTCATTTGGTGAATATGTATGGAGGTGCCAGGCACACGCCAGGAGCTGAGGGCCCCACAGTAAAAGCCAAACCCAGACAAGACTGCTGCTCTCTTGGTACTAACAGTCAAGTACGAAAAGAGACAACTGGTCACACAAATAAATGTAAAACTGCACATGCAAAAAGTTTTATGATGAGAGAGACACAGTCCTCTGCACTACATATACTAGAATTTTCTTCACCTAAGGAGATTGGCAAAAGCAAGGGTGAGCAAATGAGACATGGGGTGAAAAGTGGAGTGATAATGAAATGGCACTTCCTTCTCTTCTAAGGCACTCCCCAGCTCTAAACCAATGGTAATAACCGCAGGTAGGGACAAGGGCTCCTGATGGGTCTGGGAGAGTCTAAGGCAGCATTTCTAAAAATGTGTTTCCCCAGATTACTTCCTTCAGAACTCCTAGGCTTCTCTCGAATCAGACTCTCTGGGAATGAGGCCTGTGAATCTGCATTTGAAGCAAGTTCCCAGGTGCTCCAGATGTACTAAACTAATGTGTGAGAACTGCTCCTCCACAGGATGGGGGTTTTGGAGTCTACGTGCTAGTGCCTCCTGGCTGCAGGAGACTCTCTAGTGGCAGCTGGCAAGAGAGGGTGCCTTTGGCAGAAGTTAGAAGGCACATTACTGGAGGTAGGGAGCAAGGGGTGGGGATACGAGAGGGGGAGGTGGGGTGAAGGGTAAGCCATGTTGGGGCAAGGTCGTAAGCAGCACCACTATGCTAGAAGCAGATCTGAAGAGGCAGCTTGTAGCCACTGGTAACAGCAGGCAGCAGAGCCCAGCAATTGAGAGCATGGGCTCTGGAGTCAGGCAGTCTTGAGTTTCAATCTCTACTCTTTGGCATTTTACTAGCTGTGTGAGCTTGACAATAACCTCTCCATGCCTTAGCCCCCTGATCTATAAAATAAGAATAATAATATAAAATCTACCACATGTAAAACCCACTTTAAAGGACTGGAGGGGAGGGGATTAAACACTATCATATCAATAAAGCATCTGGCACACAGACTAGCAGCATTATCTGTAAAGTGCCAATAGCCTACCTGCCTTTCATATATGATCTTTTGCTTATTCTCAGAACAATCTATTGTAATTCTCACACATATACATCTCCAGCCCTGACCTCTCCTCTGAGCTCCAGAATCATGTCTTTGATTAACCTTATTCAACATCTCCTCTTGGCTGCCTAACAGGCATCTCCAACCAAACATGTTCAAATGAGAACTGCTGCTTCTCCCGGTCCCACACCTAATCTGCGACTGCCCATGACTGACCAGTTTAAATCCGTAGTATCACCGTTCACCCAGACATCAACCAAAAACCTCGGAGGCATCTTAATTCCCCTCTTTTTCTCACACCCCACATCCAATCCATTAGCAGGTCCTCTTGGCTCTACTTTCAAAAATATACCCCCAAACCAGCCACTTCTCACCACTTGCACTGCTGCTATAATTTCTCACCTCAAATTTCTCACCATGTCTCATTTGTCTCATCAGAGGTTGCTTTTCTTCCACTCTTGTCCCCTACAGTCAATTTGCTAAACTGCAGTCAGTGATGTTTTTTTTTTAAATAAGCCAGTTTTGGGGTGATAAAATGTTCTAAAATTGATTGTGGTGATGGTTGCACAACTCTGTGAATACACTAAAAGCCACTGAATTGTACCCTTTGAATGGGTAAACTGTATGGTGTATGGATTATGTCTCAATTAACCTGTTAAAAAAATAACTCAAAGGTACTACTGAACAATTCTGAAACTGCTATACATGAATACTGGTACCGAACAAATGAGTACACGGAATGTGGATGATGGGAGCCGGGTTTCTCATTGCTGGAGAGAGAAGGTACAAGTAGCCAAGGAGGGAAGACTAGAGTGAGTCACGTGGTCCTTGATCAGAGTCAGGTACTCGGTATGACCCACGTATAGCTTAGTAAAGCTACAGATGGACAGATTGAGAAATAATCATAGACATGTTTGTACATGTAGGCTGTATACATGCATGTATTTCCTTACTCTGTCCGCTGAGAGTGCCCAGAAGCAATGACACTCAGTAGCAATGAGTACACCCAGAGCCCAGATATTGATTTCTAATACCATTCTCCAATAAAATCAGGGTTCCTCAGAGAAATGACTTGTTCTAGGGCTGGGTCAGGGAATATACAAAGTGGGGCCTGCAGCATGTTGTAATGCCAGAAGGGAAGAGAGCTAAGAAAACCAAATGATGCAGGTGTGTCTAAGGTATAGGAGTCCACCTGAAAGAGCCCTGATGACCAAGGCTGCAGAAATTTAAGCCATAAAATAAACAATGTAATATTGGATTATAACCCAAAGTGTAAAATAAATATCCATGAGCCCATACTGGTATGGAAGAAAAGACATAAATCTTCCTTACAAAAATTCCCAAAAACGTATATAGATGCTTAGTCCTCCAGGGGTAGCTCAATCTACAATCCCCCTTCCCCCACCCCCTGAGTGTGGGCTGCTTAGTGATTCATTTTCAGAGAACAGAGCAGGAAAAGGGGGGAAGTAACTCTGCATGGAGAAACACTGCCTGGCCAGGTGGCCAAGACTAATACCATCAGTGGTAAATCATATTGGTGTGTTCTTCCCCCAAACCTAGAATCCCACTCTAATGATGAAGGACATTCTACAAATATCTGCTCAGGCTGACTCAAAACTTTCAAGGTCATGAAAAACAAGAAAAGACTAAGAAACTGCCACAGACTAGAGGTGCCTAAGAAGACATGATGACTAAATGTTGTGCCCTGGAACAGAAAAATGACATTAGTGGAAAAACTGGTGAAATCTGAGTAAAGTCTATAGTCTAGTTAATAGAAATGTGCTGATGGTTTCTTACTTATTATAAACATACCATGAAGCAAGATGCTAACATTAGGGGAAACTGGTGAGAGGTATATGGGAACTTGTATTATCTTTGCACTTTTCTTTAAATTTAAAGCTATGATAAAATTAAAAATTTATTAAAAGTATATATATATATTTAAACCAAGTCTGATCCTATCATCTCTACACGATCTGGCCCCTAGCTATTACTCCAGTCCAATTTCCTGCTGCTGGTCTGCACTTTAGCACACTGACTGGCACTGCCGCCACACAGCCTTTGCACCTATTGTTCACTTCCCCTGGAACCTTCTTCCTTCGGCTGCTAGCACAGATTTCTTTATCCTATCATTCAGGATCCTGAGCAAACGTCACTTCTTCAGAGTTCTCCTTTGACCAACCAATCTAAAATCTAAAACCCTGTACCTGTTTACTGTCTTCTCCCCTCCCAAGCTTTATTTTCCTTTATTTATCACCATCCCTTATTATATTATAAAATTATTTGTTTTCTGTCTCCTCCATGAAAGCAGGGCCTTGATTTTTACATGGCTAAACCACCACCTCCTAAAATATTGCCTGGCACATATTAGGTGCTGAGTGAACATGGTAAATTAGTGAATTGCTTCTAAAGATGAAGTAATTAAGCAGAGTTCCCACACCAGGTGAGTGACAAGGCTGGAGCCACACCCCAGGCCTATTTGACTTTCAAGCTTATGCTCTTTCCACGGCACCCAGTTGTCTCTCAAAGGGAAGCAGAGTTGACAACAGTGAACGGCAAGCAATCTGTATGAGTGACAGAGGGAAGGGGGTGTCCTGAAGCTGAGTCTCTCAGAGAAGTCAGTTCTGGGCTGAGGCAGTTGTGATGACAGGAGCACAGTTAGTGCTTTAGGGTTGTACCTTGGGAAGCCATCTATGTTTGGGAAATATACAATCTGGGGCGGAAGCTTAGACTGAATCCTCATTCTGTCCTTGAAATTGATAGGGAAAGTTGAGTAAGATTTTCTCATGGTATCTCAGTTTTTACATTTGTAAAAAAGTGAAAATACAGAATTTGGGGATTATTACAAAGTGTGTTATACTGGAATTTTAAGATAATAATTCATTTCCCAACTCATTCATTTTTACTCAAACAATGAGAGCCATTCTGGCAACCATTGTTGTGAAGTGTTAAACATTTGAGAGGTGACCTCTGAAGAAGACTAAATGCTCCAAAGAGTTATGTCAAATGATCCCTAATGCACAGGTTGAGCCCCAGTAGGGCCATTAAACTATTTACTAAGATTATCTTCCTCGGGGGAGCAAGTCCTTCTCCCAGTCGCTAACCAGCAGCTGTTCTCTGAATATGAGGATCTACTAAACTTGAATTTCCTGAAATTCAACCACTCAGCCACAATAAGCCTGCCCATGACCAAGCCCTTGAGCCTATTAAAGTGAAATGTGGACATTCATCTCCACATGTGATATTCTAAACTTTCGAGGGGCTGAAATTTGTTCCCTGATTGCTGCTACTGTAGTAATCAGAAGGAGCACTAACAATGAAATAGAGGTAAAGGCCTACTAAACCTGCTGTCATCACATTTCACTATTTTTCTATGTTGAGTCCAATAACGAACCACATCATGTTGATCTCTAAGGTACCTTTTATTAGCTCTGAAATTCTACAATTATAAATAATAATAACAGTTCGTCTTTGGAGCTACACCTCATCTTTTTAAAATTGTGGCAATGTATATAACATATTATATAAACTTTGACATTTTAACCGTTTTTAAGTGTACAATTCAGTGGCACTAATTACTTTTACAATGTTGACATCTCATCCTGTTAACATCCTTATTCTACACCCAAAAAGAAGTGAAATGCTTGTTTTTTCAAAGGACCAGACAGTAAATATTTTAGGCTTTGCAGGCCACAGGATCTTTTTTGCAACTACTCAATTCTACCATTGTAGCAAAAGCATCCACAGACAGTATATAAATGAAGGGGTGAGGTTGTGTTCCAATAAAACTTTATTTACAAAAAACAGACCCCCCCCCACACACACACCGCAGGCTGTATTTTGCCAATCCCTGCCCTAGTATATGCCATGTGGTGGCTGGGAAGCACCGATACTTGTACTGATATCTGAGAGTTCCGGAATCTCTGCCCTACATTCCTGAATTAGGGTCAACATTAGGAATCAAAGAGGCCTGAAGCCACATCAGTAAGTCTGCTTTTATTCCAAACCAGTGCTAGAGCCCTTCTATGCCTTTGGTAAATTTTAGGAAAGCCCAAGAATTCATTGTGATGGAGGCGAGAAGCTGAGAACAAGCCCAGGACCAACTCCAAATCTAATGGGAGCATCCCAGGCTGCAATATGCTATTCTGGACTGTACCTGTCAGCCTTACGGCTGTGTGGTGGCCACACAGATCTCTGCTGCTCCTCAATTTGGCCTAGATTTGAAGGTAATACAGTAATATTTTGAGGACAAAAGCTTACAAAATGACCAAGGGCCAAAACACAAGAACAGGAGTCCAAAAGGATCCCCAGCAAGTAACTTGCCTTTAGGGGATGACCAGAGGTCAAGATGAGGTTAATAAAGTCAAGGTTTAAGAAATAAGCCAGGAGTAGAAGTTGATGAGGGGTCAAATGCAAAACAAGGTTGTTACTATATGTGAACACTGCCTGTAAACATTCAGCAATCTGTTTTGGAACAATGCTTTTGGCTTTCCTTCTGTCTTTAGAGTTACTAAAAAGTGCTTTTTTGTTTTTTTTATCAGTGACAGGGTCCCTAACATCCTGGTTATTTCAGGAAACAGGCATAAGCGCTAAAAGGTTTACTTATGAGGTCAAGGAACAGGATAATCAATCATCCTGTAAGGATAAATTATAAATGCATCAAGTTCAATGTAGTCATAGTTGGAATGCAAAACTGAATAGCCTGGCACATAACAGCAATTAAATAAATATTTTAGTAGTTGTCTGAATTTGCCAGGGCTGCTGTGACTACTACCACAGACAGGCTGGCTTAAACAACAAGAATTTATTCTCTCACAAATTTGGAGGCTGAGTCCAAAATCAAGATATCGGCAGGCCATGCTTTCTCCAAAGCCTGTGTAGCATTCTGGCCGTGGCTTCCTGGCGATCAACCTCTGTCTCCGTCACATGGTAACCTATCTCTTTTGGTCTACTCTGAAGCTTATGTTTACTATATGCCAACAGTATATAGGGTTCTGGGATCACAGTGACAAATCAACAAATATGCTCCATCCTTCGGCAAATGAGTGTTTTGGAAGCCCATAAAGAGAATTTAGCCAAATTTAGGAGGTCAGGAAAGTCTTCCTTCAGAAAGTGACATTTAAGTTGAAACTTGGATGATGAATAAATGTTAACCAGATGAAGATGTGGATGAAAAGGGTCCCAGGCAGAAGGAACAATATAGACAAAGGCCCAGATGATGGCAATCACAGTCTCCTCGACTTGAAGAGTCGGGGAGAGCATCAGAAAATAAGGCTGGGAGGGGCGCTGGGCACAGGCAAGGCCTTATAAGCCTTGTTAGGGGGTGAGGTGGTGCTGGGCTTTAAGCATGTGATCAGCCATGTGCTTCTGAAAGATGCCTCTTTCTTCAGGGTAAAATACATGCTAGAGCAGGGCAAAAGAGAAGGCAAGAAAATCAGTGAGGAGGCGATGCATCATCTAGGTGAGAAACAAATCCTGGAGGCTGGGACTAAGGGATGGGTAGAAGTGGTTGGGTTTGAGAGATATCTCAGGAGATGAAAAATCAAGAATGACTTATTGGACTGTATACATTTGCCAAAAGTCATCAAATTGTATACTTAATTGGTGAATTTTGTTGGATATAAACCATGCCTCAAAAAAGCTGAAAAAAGGGAGTGGATATGGCTCAAGTAGTTGAGTGCCCGCTTCCTACATGGGACATCCTGGGTTTGGTTCCCGGTGCTTCCTGAAAAAACAACAACAAAAAACAACAAACAAGAGAAACAAAAAAAAACCAACTCAGGGAAGCTGATGTGGCTCAGTGGTTGAATGCCAGCTTCTCATATACAAGGTCCTGGGCTCAATCCCCAGCCCCTGGTACCTAAACAAAAAAAAAATGATGTAGAGACTGGCTGGCTGGGATGGGGAGAAAGGGAGGAGAGCGGGGAAAGGAAGAGAGAGAGAAGGAGGGAACCAGAAGAGATTCCCAGGTTTCTGGCTTGAGCAAAAGATGAACCACTGGAGGAGGAACAGGTTTGAGTGGGAAGGTAGTAAGTCCAGGTGTAGATATGTTGAGTTTAATGTGTCTATGGATCACCTAAATGGTAATGCCAGGTGGGTATTTGGATAAATGGTTTGGAGCTCAGCAGATTGATTTGGGTTGGAGATGAGATGTGGGATCACTCAAATGGGAGTGCAGAGAGAGGGCCCAAGACAGTCCTGAAGAACCCCAGCATCTAAGGGATGGGGAGAGTTAAAGAACTTTACAAAGGAGAACAAAAAGTTCAGCCACTCTCAATCTAGAATTCACTCTAGTCGTTGCTGCTGCTGCTGTTTTCCTTTTTCATCTGCTAAAATGTAAGGCTGGTAGAAGAAAAGTGCATTGTCACCACTCATATCGACTGGCTTCAATGCTGCAGCTAGGCCAAAATTTGTTAGAAGTGTTATATGAGAAAATCAGAGCACACTTCAGTGTCCTCCACAATAAATTTGCAAAGCCAGCTGATTCTAACAACAAATTATAAAGCAATTCTCTGATTCTGAAAAGTCCTGGGGTTTGGAGAAACGTCAGTACTTTTGTCACAGTCAGAGAAATTTGTGGTGTGATCAACCAAAGGGGGTAGAAAGGCACACAGAAAGATTATGGTGAAAATCCAGATTAATATGGTAAAAATCCAAATTATCAGAATAATTAGTAACCTCAGCAAGAAAACTCTACTGTGGAATACAGGATATAGGGTAGGGATTAGCATTAGCACCAAAAGCAGCACATATCAGAGTAGAGCTCTTAAGACAACAGCTTTGGCCCACAGTATGCCAAGCTGTGTCCTTTATAATTTGTATAAACAAATTCATTAATATGTAGTAAATATATAAACTGATTTCCAAATGTCTGAGACTCTTAGATCTATAGGGCAAGAAATTTCATCCTTTTCTGACATGTGATCCTTTGGCACACCATAAATAATTCTGATAACACATTGTTAATTTTCTCTGCTGCTAAAAGAAACACAGTATCGAGGCATTAGTATAGAAGAAATGGATCTACAGAATGTAAAGATATGCCTTCCCACAGCAGATTATTTCTCTTCACAGCTCTATAATCTACAAAGAAGGAAAAGGAGTATAGAAAAAAACTCACATTGCCTCATAGATTGCAGATTAAGGGGCAACAGAACAATCTGCACCCTTGCTGTATTACAAGTTAATGAGAAAAAATAATGCTGTCCAATGAGAACCTACAATAGAGACAAATAAATTCAATGATGTGTAAGTTCCTCTGCAGACTCCCTGGCAGACACAGACCGATTATGGAGAGGATGAAGTAGTTGGAATGACATCTGGAGAGTTTTTCAACACTATTCCCCTTTACTGCTGACATCTAACCAGAGTCGTCTCATCTTGATGAAATGGTGACCAGTAGTGTTCTTGAAATTTGCCAATCAAAAGCTAACTTTTTCAAATGACTCTCCCCCAATATGAAATGCATCAAAAATCTTTACCAAAAAATCATAATGAAAGAGAAAGCATATCTAGTTCCTTCCTCTTTCTTTGCCCTCTCTACTCTTACCTATGTTTCCTCTTAAGCAAATAAGCCCAATGAGGTTCAGGACCCACTAGCAATCAAAAATTGGGCTTAAGGTACATAAAGTTCTAGTCATCAGTTAAATTTCCTACCAGCGAGTTATGTGAAATGCAATAACAGCTTTCTTCTTCCTCTTTATTTCTCTGCCTTGAATGAAATAAGCAGGCAGCGTTATTTGTTTGAAATAAGTGGAGAAGAAAATATCTTTCTTAGAAGAAGTACTGATTAAGAGGCAAGCAGCAGAAAGAAGATTTGGAGAGAAGGAATTCGTTTTTGGATAAGTCTGGTGAAGCTTCACCTTCAAGGAGCTGATAGTCTAGAAAGGCACTGGACAAACAGGCAATTGCAGTTCAATGACATATATAAGATGCTATAGATCACAGAGGAAGAACACTTAATCTAGCTTTAGAGTGTTAGGGAAGCCTTCCTGAAGCAGATGAAGCTAAGTCAGGAGGAAGAATTACATAAAGAGGGGGACAAGGGAAAAAAGGATGGGGAGGTGCTATAGGCAGAAGCAGCATATGCAGAAACCTACTTGGGGAACTATAAGCAATTCAAGTAGCTCTCAGTGTAGATGCCAAGTAGAGAGAATGGCATAAAATAGGGCTGGAGAGACAAGCAAGGGTCAGCTCACAAATGACCTTGTAAGCCACACTGTAGCATTTTAACTTTATCCTACATTCCTGTGCTGCCACTGGCCACATGCGGCTTTTTAAATTAAAATTAAGCGGAAGTAAATAAAATTAAAAGTTCAGGGAGTGAATGTGGCTCAATGGTTGAGTGCTTGCCTCCCACATATGAGGTCTCAGGTTCAATGTCTGGTACCTCCTAAAAATTAAAAAAAAAAAAAAAAAAAAAGATGTCCCTCAGTAAATCAAATATTAGAAAAAATTAAAAATTCAGTTGCTGTAGAGAAAAACTGTCATCATAAAGTTTAATCAGGAGAATAACATAATCACATTTGCCATTGAGAAGAATTTCTCTGGTTGCAAAGAAAAGTATGGATAGGAGAGGGAGGTGGGGAGCAGACGGAGAAAAATAGCTAGAGGACAGCCTGAAACGGCCGAGAAAAAGATCTAGGGTTTTGGACACCAGGTGAAGACTGGACACTACCCAGAATAGAGAGAGACAAAGCAGGGGAATCATGGCAGCAAAACTGTGAATTGAAACCAGCAGCTGCTTCTGTTGGCACCCTCCCCCACACTAAAGACACTTAAGAATCCTCAGGCCTCTGAGCTGACTACAGACAAAGAGGGCTCCAGGGATCCACTGCCCCAGGAAAGGGGAGAAAGAGGGACCCAGCCTAAGGCTGACAGGTTCTGACCCACAAATCTGGTCTTCTGTGTCCCACCAGCCTTGGGAGACAACACAGGACTGGAGAAATCTGACACTCTCAATCTCCCTCTCTTCTAGCTGAGACTGTCTGTTGGAAAGGGGCTGCCAGAGAACTGATTCTGAGAAAGTTTGAATTACAAGACTCTTTGCCTCCAGGCAGGTACCTTTATCACACTGATCCAGTCTGTGTTACAGCAAAAACACTCCAACCAGGCATTGAACTGAGAGGGCTGCCAAAGATCGTCATCTGCTGGCAGACCAAGGTAGTGAGAAAATTAAAAATAAAGTTAGGCTTTTTCTAGCCTTATAGCCTCCCTCCCAAGGCTTTTAGGTAGCAGGTCTGCAACCCATTACTGGATCCAGAGCCCAGTTTTGAGCAACTAACAGGGACAATCCTAACGAACCAGGTCAAATCAAGAATCAAAGAGCAGGGGACGGATGTGGCTCAAGTGGTTGGGTGTCCATCTGCCACATGGAGAGACCTGGGTTCGCTCCCCGAGACCTCCTGGTAAAATAAAAATAGAAGGCATGCATGTGAGCCACCAGCCTGTGTGCATGCGTGTGGCGAGCCAGGTCCCACCGAGCCACGCAGCAAGACGATGACGTAGCAAGGGAGAAACACAGGAGAGACCCAAGATGAGATGCACCAGAAACCAGAAACTGTGGTGGTACAGGTGGCAGAGTGCCTCTCTCCCACATCGGAGGTCCCTAGGATCGAATCCCAGTGAAGATTGGAGGAGAACTATGAGAAGAGAAGACAGGAAACAGAGGGGATCACCCAGTGAATGGACACAGACAGCAAGTGGGGCGGGGTTGGGGGGGAGGGAATAAATAAAGTAATGAAATAAATCTTTAAAAAAAGAAAAAAGAATCATAGAGCAGCAGTAACACACAGCCTCTTGCCACTAAACCTATGAAAGAGAAAGAAATTGAGCACTTGAGTAAACTACATCCTAATCAGATGCCTAGACATCAGCCAAAAATTACAAACCATACTAAGAAAATGGAAGACATGGTCCAGGAAAAAGAATATCTCAAAGCCCCAGAAGAGATGCAGGATTTGAGAGAGCCAATTAGCGAGATACGCACAAATTTCCAAAATCAAATTAATGAGTTGAAAGACAATATGCTAAAGAGATTAACGACATCAAGAAGACATCAACTGTCGGGAAGCGGCTGTGGCTCAATCAGTAGGGCTCCCGTTTACCATATGGGAGGCCCCGGGTTCGGTTCCCGGGGCCTCCTGGTGAAGGCAAGCCCGCCCGCACAGCGTGGTTAGCTGACCCAGCGAGCACAAGCAGCAAGGGGGGGTGGGGATAAATGACTAAATAAATAAAATCTTAAAAAAAAAAAAAAAAAAGAAGACATCGAGCAAGCACGAGGAAGAATTTGAAATCCTAAATAGAAAAGTAACAGAGCTCATGGGAATGAAAGACACAATAGGTGAGATAAAAAACACATTAGAAACATACAACAGCAGACTTGAAATGACAGAAGAAAGAATAAGTGATACTGAAGACAGAACAGCTGAAATTGAAGAGAGAAAAGAACAGAGGGAGAAAAGAATGGAAAAAATTGAGCAGGGCTCAGGGAATTGAATGATAACACAAAATGCAACAACATACGTGTCATGGGAGTTCCAGAAGAAGAGAAGGGAAAAGGGGCAGAAAGAGTATTTGAGGAAATAATAGCTGAAAATTTCTCAACTCTCATGGAAGAAATGAACCTACATGTCCAAGAAGCCCACAGTACCCCAATCAGAAGTAATTCGAATAGACCTACTCCAAGGCACATACTACTTAGAATGTCAAATGCCAAAGATAAAGAGAAAATTCTCAGAGCAGCAAGGGAGAAGCAAACCATTACGTACAAGGGATGCCCAGTAAGACAGTGCAGATTTCTCTTCAGAAACACGGAGGCAAGAAGACAGTGGTATGATACAATTAGGAAACTGAAAGAGAAAAACTGCCAGCTGAGAATTCTTTATCCAGCAAAACTGTCCTTCAAATATGAAGGTAAGTATAAAATATTCACAAACAAACAGAAACTGAGAGTTCGTAAAAAAGAACCCACCTTTGCAGGAAATATTAAAGTAAGCCTTAGAGCCTGAAAGAAAAAGACAGGGAGGGTTAGAGGAGAGTATAGGAGAAAGAATAGCAGAAAGGATAACGAAAAGAGTAAAAAGGCAGACAAAAATATGATATGACATATGAAAACTAAAGAATAAAATGGTGGAAGTAAATAATGCATTTACAGTAATATAATTGAATGTGAATGGATTAAACCCCCCAATCAAAAGATATAGGTTGACAGAATGGATAAAAAAACATATGCTGCTTACAAGAGATCCACCTTAGACCCAGGGATACAAACCGGCTGAGAGTAAAAGGTTGCAAAAAGATACTCCACATAAATAGTAACCAAAAAAGAGCCGGGGTAGCTATACTAATATTGGACAAAACAGACTTTAAATGCAAAGAAGTTGTAAGAGACACAGAAGGCCATTATATATTAATAAAAGGGAACAGACTGGAGATTTCCTAATAAGATGAAAGAGATATAAGAACTTGTACCACAGCACTGATTTGATTGAAAAGTGTGCTTTACCAGCTAAAGGAAGCCAAAATATTTTAATAGTTTGATATAAAAGGAATGAAAAGGAACTTCAGTGTCACTATAGGAATTTTAGTGATTTCTGCAAGGCTGTGGCGCACAGCATCACCTGAAAGCAGCACACTGCACTGAGTCAGTTTCCTAAGGAGATAAGGTCCAGAGGTATTGTGGTGGCTTGAAGCTGTATGTACCCCAGAAAGACATGTTCTTAAATTCAATCCATTCCTGAGGCCTGGACTGATGTCCAGTGGCCAGGTGAATGCGTGTGGACCCATTTTAAGCAGGACCTTTTGATGAGGCTATTGCAGTTAAGGTGTGACCCACCTCAATCAGGATGGGCCTTAATCCTCTTACTGAAGTCCCTTATAAATGGCATGAACAGAGAGAGAGAGAAATAAAGCCATGGAAACAAGAGTTGAAAGCAATGAAATACAGAAGAGAAGGGAGAGACCAGCAGGCACCACCATGTGTGTTGCCATGTTGCAGAGGAGTCAAGGAATGCTGACAGCTGGTCCTTGGGAAGAAAGCATCGCCTTGATGATGCCTTGATTTGGACATTCTTCTTAGCCTCAAAACTGTAAGCTAATATATTCCCATTGTTTAAAGCCACCCCATTTCACAGTATCTGCTTTGAGCAGCTCAGGAAACTAAAACAGGTATTGAAGTCAAAGCCTCCAAGGCATATGTAAAAATGTGTAAAAAAAAAGTGTGTGTGTGTTGTGTTTTAGAGGGAAACAGAGACAGAGAACGTATGTATGTCAGAGAAGGAGAGAGTGTTCTGTAGGAAGGTGGGTGTTTGTGTACGTGTAGGTTCTAGGTGGTAGAG
Organism: Tolypeutes matacus; assembly: GCA_026826555.1. Lineage (NCBI taxonomy): Eukaryota > Metazoa > Chordata > Mammalia > Cingulata > Chlamyphoridae > Tolypeutes > Tolypeutes matacus. The sequence continues at coordinate 525,979 of JAKSZT010054568.1, read as the reverse complement.
AACTGTGGTGGCTTTGAGTAGTCTTCCCCAGAAAAACATGTTCTTAAACTTAACCCATTCCCCTGGGTGTGAACCCATTGTAGATAGGACCTTTTTGATGAGGTTACCTCAGTTAAGGTGTAGCCCAAGTGAATCAGGATGTGTCATAATCCTATTCCTAGAGGCCTCATGGAGAAGGCCACAGAGAGAGAAACAATGGGCAACAGCTAGAAGCTGGAAGAGAAAGGGGAAGACACTGCCATATGATGGAAAGGCCAAAGAACCCCAAGGACTGTTGCTCACCCAGAAGACACCGATCCTAGGAGGAAGCAAGCCTTGTGGCCTCCAAAACCCTGAGCCAATAAATTCCCAACGTTATACTAGCCCATGTATGGTATTTTTTTAAGCATCTGGGAAACAAAAACAAGGACTGATTATTTTCTGGATGTAAGGGTTTGCACGCCCTTTGCTAGTGTGAATTGGAGGCAGCCAGAAAGACCTGAACGATAAGAAAACTGACTAAGGGCTGGTTTCCTGCTGCCCCAAAGGTACCTCTGCGTCAACACTGCCTCACTACCTTCCTTGGTCGAACTTGCTCCTCTTCCTGTGCTTTGATCAAAGGTACCTTAACTCAAGCCAGGAAGGAACCTGGAAAACTATCCACCTTCTTCCTCGGCCCCCCACATCCAAAATCCACAGAGCCTGTCTTCACTCCCAGTATCTCACAGGCATCTAGATCATAGTTCTGAACTTGTGGTCTTTCTCTTCTCTGCTCTGGTGACATCTACGATGGATGTGGACCTGCTTATTTTAGTCTGCTGAGATGAGGAAACCAACTATTAATTACCATGCTTGTGTCCACTTCAATTTTTCAAATTACATTTTTTAAGTATGGGCTTGGAAAGACTCAAGTTTTCTGTTTGTACTAACCTGAGTTAGAACTGGTGAAGGGTTTACCCTAAATGCTTGAATGGAAATGGAATTTAATCCCAACCCAGAAGCAGTTAAAAATTGGCAGTCTGCCCAGGCCTTTAAATGGACTTTGGACATCTGCCAGCACTGAGGACCCTGCAGTTCCACTAGATTATGTGTTAATTTTCAATTAGTCTGCATTTCTGTCTTCTTAAAAACGAGGAAAAGGAATTGCTGTGTTGACTTGGAGAGACACTCCTAAAGCATTCATAAAGTGAGTTGTTTCACGATCATGCTAAAGTCCATATCAATTCTGGCTTTTCAGCCAAACTCTATTTTTCACATTTCACCAGCAAGGAAGAACTGGACTGGGCCCAAGTATAAAAAGTTTCTAGCTTGACCAATTTCATTTTGCTTCCTTTCTAAGTTTCTCCAGCCGCTCTTGTTTGTAGTCTTAAAAAACAGCAGATTGCAGTTCTTGACATTCTACTGTACTGTGCAGATAAACTCTTTACCTTGGCACGCAGTCAGAAAGCCATTTTAATGCTATTATAGGACAACTTGTTTCTTAACTCGGTCATGTTTCTATAGCTCAGAAATAATATTTATACTGTGTCATCTTTTGGCCTTTCAAAACTGGTTTTCCTTCTTGTGACGTATGTATTAAAGTTCTAACTGATAAACTCTTGCCTTTACTTCAGATTCCTAGCAATCAGAGACAAGACAGAATTGATGGCTCTAGTATTTACCTGTTGCCACCCAAAGATTGTGTTATATCCCAACATGATACATATTTATAAATGGAACAAAACTGAATACAAAGCATTATTTAACCCCTGAGAGAAATAATAAAAGTGTGGTGGTAGTGATGAAACAGGTTCTCCCAAAACAAATATATGCAAATGGAGGTGCAATGTAATATACTTACACATATACATACACATTTTTTTTTCAGGAACCTCCAAAATAGAAGCCTATAGCTACGTCTCCTCAGCACCTCTATCTTCTCTGGGGAACAGCACATTCCTTCTTTTGGAGAACTGTCCCCCACCCATTCAATTATGTTATTCTAGGAGGGGCCATCAAACAATATAGGTAATATAATCCAAGCTGGACCAAATAGAACTTTGATTGGGAGTTTTCACATTGGAACTAAAAGAAAGGCAATCCCTCTAGGATAGTGAGGCTATGAAATGTGAATGCAGTGGCCAAATCCCTGTGTGAAAAAGCTAGTTATACTGGGGAAGACATCGAAAAATCTAAAGGAGTTAGAGTCCCACTTGCTCTGGTCATCCCTGGGGCCCAGTCACACACAACCCTGCTCTTATCACAGTTTGGTTATGAGAACAAACAACCAAAAAAATCTTCTTTGCCCCCCTAAGCTAATTCAAACAGCTTCTATCACAGCCAAGAGTTTTGACTAAAACAAAAACTGACACTAGAAGTGGGGTATAACAATGGAACCACCCGAGTCAAGTTAAATTGAGGATAAGAGCAAAATTCTCCCCATCCTAATGGGGGAATACACCAGGCTTTGCTCTCTGGTTACAGGGCAAAGCAATTGGTTAACTATGGCCTCTAGGATCCTGGGAAGCTGAAGTTTCAGGCAACCTGAAAATATCAAAACAAGAGGCTGCATTAGTGATTTCTTGAAGTCTTCAGTAAGCTACTGCAAGAGAGAGAGATGGGTTGACTAAAAGCCAATACAGACAACAGGACAGATAGTTTTATTAAGGAAATTCCATAGCCAGTTGACTCAGACCACCAAGGATGAGAAAATTAAGGCAATTAGATTTTATGTGGGTTGTACTGTTCCAGAAACTCCAAATACAAACCTCAGATCTTTGGCTGGAGTTGAGTAGGGGAAGTCACCCAGTTATGTGAAGACCTGGGACTCTTAGTGCTTCTTAAACAAGACCATCAGCCAATCATTCTGATATTGACTTCTCTAGCATTGACCTTTTCAGGGCCTTCTAATTCCTACATCTTGCTGAGGTTGGCTTTCTCCTGGACTTCTCTCATTGGCAAGTTTTAGTTTTTTTTTCCAATCTGTTAAATCAGTTACTACTCATCCATCTGCTTTGCTGCTTCCAAAATTTTATTGCTATTGTCTCCTCTTCCATTTTTCTTTGTCCTTATAGGTGTGTGCTTTTAAACAAAAAATTTCTTGACTGTCATTTTAGTAGCATTTCAGAAGGAAGCATAGGCAGATATGGTTTATTTATTTTTTTTATTGTGGGTAAAAATCAAATTTTTCACACTACATACCAATATTTGTAAAATGATATATAAATATATATGCAAATATGTGCATTTGCTAACATAAATGTTATTATTTTTTTAATATATATATATATATATTTTAAAAGGTTCTTGGAGTACCCAAATATGGTTTAATATATATCATCTGTTACTTTCCTTTTCCATCTTCTCTAAATGGGAGACTTCCCTAATTAATTTTCCTATTCTCAGATTTTTACCCTTGTATACCAGGTGTGTGAGTGTTTATTTATTTTTTTTTTTTATTATTATTTTTTTTAACCGGGAGGTCCCGGGGATTGAACCCGGGTCCCTCCATATGGGAGACGGATGCCCAACCAGTTGAGCCACATCCGACCCCATGTGTGAGTGCTTAAAGTTTACCATTTGGTTTGTGAGTTAATGAATCATGAAAGACATACCTATACCTGATCTGGACAGATGGATAAAACCCAGATCCCTTGGCCTTGTGCTGAGTACTGGAGTGGTAAGGCTCCTGGGAAAGGTGCAAGTTTTTTGCAGTTGTAGAAGAGAGAGCTGCATTATGTGAAGAAGGAAGATTCTGGAGGTGGAAATGTGTATGCTAAGGTGTATGTGTACAAGCACATGAGTGTGTGCATGTGTACATGTTTGCACACATCTGTGTGCTGGGCAGCAAAGAGGTGGTCTGCCAAGGACCTCCATGATTTTCCTTTCCCAGGGCTTTCTCTTCTTTTCTTGACAGTAGAACCTTTCTTTGGGAAATGCTGCTCCCTCTGCTCGGAGGTTTTAGGTCTAATGGCCAATCAAATACACATATGGATGGGCACTGATAGAATCTGGAGCAGTGAGAATCCTCCCTTGGATTTTTAAAATTGAAACCCCCGGAGGAGAAGCACTTCCTCTGGAGTGGCAAAGCTGTGCAATGTCTGTCTGGAGCCGCCGGCAGTATTTAGAAGCAGCTGTTCTGCAGGGCGAGGGCATGAAGACGGCACACTGAGAGAAGCAGCCAAGACAGAGGGCATCTTGGTGGCCCTCCACTTGTTCTTGTGACCCATTTACTCCTCTGCCCTTCCCTTTCTGCTTCTGCTTTTGTCCTTGTTAGTTTGTGCCTTTTTAAGTTAGGCTTTAATAACTTGAAATTAGGAGTTATAACTGATATACCAACCAAATGCACAAAGCAAGGAGTTGCACATTGAAGGTTTTTGCTATTGCCATATTTATATGAAATTTCCATAGAGTTCACAATTAAAGCAAAGTTTTAAAAAGACATTAAACAAATACAAAATATAAGCATATTGGACTGAAAATAAGGTGCAACTTAGAATAGTACAAAGTACAGATCATAAAAACATAATTTGTATTCTGAACCTTGGGGAAGAAGCAAGTCTAAGAAGAAATTAGATGGGGGAGAAGGGTTTTACATCTCCATTTAAAATTTTTGACAACTTTTTGTTGTTTGTTTTAAAATGTAGTGTACTGATTTTTTTTTAAAAAAAGAAAGCAAAATTCCAATAAATTATTTAGTCCAAGGTCTAAATCTAAATAAATATTTATTTTTGCCTAGAAGACAAAATTCCTTTTCTATTATAGAAATACTAATGTGGAAATATTAAAAGACTATTACACAGAGCAGATCCCTAGAGTAGAATTTCAGAAACCTAACTGTGAGTACTACCTCACATCTCCTATAGCCAGCATCTTTGCCATTTATAATGATTTCTTCTACAAAAACCAAGTTTCCCTCACATTTGAGGCCATCTTTCTTTTTTACTAATATGGTCAACACTATTTTTAAGTGAAAAGGGAGGAACTGGAGCTTTGAAGATTTTCCTGCATTTTCATTCCTGTGCATGCTCTTGTCCAATTCAGTGATTGATACTTCACGTTGGGTCCTTAAAGAAACCTCCTCATTTCTGAAGGTCAGCTTTCTCCCCCTTGAGGACCCCTGCCTTGGCACAGTGAGGCTTCTGTACTTGTGGTGACTGCTGGGCTCTGGGAAAGGAAAACTGATAGTCCTTGAGAAAGTAAATAGACTACTATCTGGAAATGTATACTATCTGGTAACAGGGGCCATGAAGAGCTGTTCTAGGAATTGTATAACTAATGTTCGCATGTTATAACACCATCTCAGACCAAATAGTAAAGAAATCTCCTAAGGTTCTAAGGACCACATGGTTAGAGTGGGGCATTCTGTTCCCATGTGGTTTCTTGATCAGTATAGAGTGCAGCCTACCTCTCTTGTCTGCTGGCCAGTCCCCACACAGTCTGTGATAACCACCTCTAAGACTGGCTGACTCCACCCAGACAGAGTTTACCAGTTGAAATGCTGAGTTTAAAATAAAATCTCAGTCGGGGCTAATACTATATATCTGAAGCAGCTTTCAAAAACAGCAAATACTCTGTGACTGGCAATTGCAGCTGGCCACGTGTTATCAAGCCTGGGGCTTAATGCAGCAACCCCAAGCCCGTGGGTTAGTCCCTCCACATGGGTGGCTGTGATGACTACTGCTCCTAAGACACTTCTTTTTTTTAAAGATTTTTATTTATTTATTCATTTATCCCCCCTTGCTGCTTGTGCTCGCTGGGTCAGCTAACCACGCCGCGCGGGTGGGCTTGCCTTCACCAGGAGGCCCCGGGAACCGAACCCAGGGCCTCCCATATGGTAAACGGGAGCCCTACTGATTGAGCCACAGCCGCTTCCCCCTAAGTCACTTCTATCAGTCTTTCCCAGCAATGAAACATTCTCCGGAAAGACGCATGCCCCCGAACAGCTGCATTCGGCTGTGGGCTCTGAATGCAGCACATCTGACACATGGTGTCCTTTGTCGCCACTCACCCAGGGTGCCAGGTACGCAACAGTGAGTGACAAAACCAGTCAATGAAGAGAACACAGATAAAGCAAGATCCTACTTAGTAGATGTGTCCTAAAATTAACATCAAACCTATGAGCTGAGTTCTTTTAATAACCTACTTCATCTTGCTGGTTTTGAAATGGGATAATTCCTGAGGTGATATTTAGTTTCTGGGTCTGGGTCTGAATGCTATAGGTGTTTAACGCAAAAACAGAAGAACTAAGGACAGTAAAGGTCTTTGTAATGGCCAGGTAGGTGGGAGAGGCTGGATTGTTTTGTATTCTCCCAGAAGCTTTCTGTTCCTCTTTGAGAGGATGTTATTCTTCAAATTATTCCATTTTTCCCTCACCTGTTCTCTCACTCCAGTTTGCTACTTCCTAAATAACAATAATAAATTAAACCCCCAGATAAATCCCTCAAGGTAGATACTATGGTTGCCCCATTTTATAGATTAAAAAATTGAAAATAAGAAACTTGCTCAAGGTCAGGGGAGGGCCAGGATTCAAACTCAGACAGACTGGCTCAAAAGTCTATGCTTTTACTCTACACACTCTACTTCTCAACCTGGTCCCAATGAAGTGGCTTGCTTGTTCTCCTGCTAGAAATGTTCCAACAAGGCTGTAGGTTTGCCTGGTCAGGGTCTTGAGTGCCCATATGGATCATGTCTTATCAGCTCATTCTGATTTATTAAGTCCCTAAATCCTTTATTCCAAGGTAGCCAACCAGTTTACTTCTTAGCTTCCTTTTAAGACTTTTCTCAAACTTTCTTGATGCTAAGAATCACCTGGATTACTGGTTAAAAACATAAGCTTCTCAGGGTCCTGAGACTCTGAGAATTCTGATTCGTTGGGTCTGATAAGTTCCCAGGTGACCAGCCACATTTGGGAAACATTGCTGTAAGAGTTTTAGCCAATGGGAAAAAACATAGTTGGTCTTAAGGTAGGCCAAAATATTACTAAGCATACATTTCTATAGCTGAATTAATCTAAAGCAATCAGTACATGTGACACAAAGTGGTTTTCTTTAGGCAGTGGGGTGGGTTGGAATTTCTTTGTTGTTTTTTTCTTTTTGAGTGATGGCTGTTAGAAAGAATTCTTTACTGGTTGTACACGTCAAGGAGTTTCTTCATTGCTCTGGTCAAGGAACAGCTTAAATCAGGGTTTCCTAACCTTTTTTGTTCACCTGTTGCCAGTCAGGTTAAAACCACAGACCCCTTCTCAGAATGCAGCGGCAGATAGTTTTATGACACTCAGCTAGCGTCAGGTCTAACAACTACAGAAATTTCAAAGTATGGATGAGCATAAGCAATTTTTCGAGATTTACAACAACTATAATATGATATGAAATGAAAACTACTGTAATTTACCGCATACATTCATAAGTGAAGGAAATGCTAGATTTCAGTTAGAGGTCAGAAAAAATAAAAGATACTAAGTTAATTTTTTTCAATTCAAGCTCATGGACCCAAGGGGTCCGTGGACCCCTGGCTTAAATCACATAGAAAATCAGCCATTTTATAGAGTTCTTTTAAGTCCTGTGTAAGAGAATTTTGGAGAAGAGTAGATTAAATAAAGAGGAGAAAGGAGCACACAGTTCTAGTTCCCTGAAGGACTTTAAGGGGAACTTCTTGTATAAGTAAGAGAGGGGCTCAGGCTTTTCAACCTAAAAGTTTATGCATCATATACAGAATGATTTAGGAAAATATTTTATAAGACTATGTATAGTAACAATACATAGTCTAATCAGAAAGCAGAAATGATCTCTGACACTCAAAGAACTCAAACGCAAAATTGCTGAAACTCATGATTGCCAAAATATTGTTTAATGTTAAGAAAAGGTCTCAAACATGCCTAACCTGCTTTGACACTATGTTCACTGCTTGTCACAAATGAAAAGTTTCCACTGCAGGCAGCATTCAAAAGCAGACTCCTTCAACAGCTGCCTTTGTAAGACAGTAGGGGAAAAAAGGAAGATAGAAAGCAGAAAATAATACAACAAGACAGTAAAAAGGAAGAGAAGGAAAGCCGGGCTTTTCTACCCCGTGGAAGGTTCTGCTTCCTGGGTCCTCATTTCTGAAGGGAACATTACAAATCAGTAGCAAAGGCCTCTCCCGGATTCTGAGCAGGGACTGAGGCACTAGACAAACGTACCTCTTGGTGGGAGTGGGCACTCCGGAGGACACGTGGCTGACCATGGTGTCATTCATATTAGCCAGAGGGCGAGGAGGACTGAAAGAAAAGACATTTACATTATGTTAATAATTACCAACACGAGTCAGGAACACAAATCTAAGAGTGATACCAGCAAGAGAACCAACTACCATTCCTGAGAAGCACAGCAGGACCCACGGGGAGTGGGGCAGAAATCCATGCACCAAGCCCAAGTAAATCCCACGAGTGAGGGCAGGAGCAGAGAGCCTGTGCTGTGCCAGGAGGAGCGACAAACTACAGACACAGTGCTGCGCGGTGGAACTGCGTGGCTCTCGCTTCATAGTTCCCACACATAAGAATGTGAACCTCCACATTCCAAGTTCATAATTACTAGGTGTTTGGAGCTGTGGCATATTACAAAGGCCACAGCAACAAGATGCATGCTTTTCCTGAGATTCGGTTGTGTACTTTTTATTAAAACAATTACATACTAAACTCAAAGATAAGACTGGAGCAAACTTTTATAAATTCTTATTAATCCTTTACTAGAATCTCAACACCGAAACTAAACTTTATATCCATATCCTGATTAGAGTGCTCCCTTTTAAAATCTAATCCAAATTTAAATTTGAAGGCAAGCTTTTTTGGTAACTTGTCTTTAGGTGCTGGTTTTCTGGACTCAAGCTCTGTTTCTCTCTCTGTGAGAGTACTGAATGAATGAACCCAAATTTATCAAAAGGAATCTATTATTTTGCCTTTTAGCCATCCTTCAACCCCTCCTGTCAGATTCAGCTACAGAGAGTTTATGTCTTGCATTTGGAACCACATGATGATTGCTAAATATTCCTCCTGGGAAATCTCTCACTTCTTCTAAACTGATAGAGATTCTTCTCAGAAAAATTTGTTCATTAAAAAACAGAAAAGTTCTTCTCTTAAATTTAGATGCTCAGAAATTGTCTCTTGGTTTCTCCTTACCTTTAAGAGCTGAGTTAATTATGTAAAATGTTTTGGTACAGGCTATCCTGAGCAAGTCTTGGTGAGTATTAAGGGATTATAGATTATTGTGCAGATTTCACTGTACATTCAAATAGAGACTTAAGGGGGAAATTTTCAGGGAGAGCCAAGGAACACAGAGGAGAGGGTAAAGAGGGATTTGCCTGGTACTGAAATGACCTCCAACCAGCATTGGGTACAGAGATTTGGGAGTTTCCTTTTTTTTTTTTTTTTTAATTAGGAGACAGAAGCAGAAGATATGATATGATACAGGTGAAAGGCAATTGGCTAGTCAAAGAAGCTTGTAGAATAAGCAGGGTGTGCACAGTGCTCATCTGGGAAACTTACTGGAAAGTGAGATAACCAGGCCGTGCCCTCAATTAGTGAATCTGCGTCTCTAGGTAGAGGGGATTCGAATGCACATTCCCATTTAAAAACCACTGCTGTAGGACAGATTTGGAAGGGGGTGGGAGAGGATGAGAGACCAGGTGAGAAGTTATGGAACTGTCCAAAGCACAGATTCTAAGAGTATATAGTGGTAGTGAAGATGGAGAAGGTATAAAAGGAAAAATATTCTGGAGGTAATATAGATAAGATATGGTGACCAAGTTGATTAAAGTACTTGGGATTAGAGACTGAAAAATGCAATTTTCACCTTGACAATTGGGTGGATAGTGGCAACAACAGCCAAACTAGGGAACCAGGAAGCCGGGTATTGGTGTTGGGATTATTGAGGGTTGGTGCTGGTAAAAAGAGCAGGAAGATAAAGGTGACTAGAATTTCGGTTTGAAATTGAGTTTAAAGTACTATTGATAAATATATGTAAGTAATGTCTAGAAAGTAGTTGGAAAAAGGAAAATGGAACCCAACTGAGATGCCAAGTTTGAAACTGAGGGTCATAATTTAAATAGCAGCTGTTCATCTGAGTATTCTGATCACCGGAAAAGTACATTTTTATTTATTGTTTTTAGGTGGAACAGGATACGTCTGAGGAAAGAGTAATAGGATGGCCTACACAATCGGTACAGAGGTTGTGACAACGATGCAGACACATCTCCTATTATAAAGCAAGACCTCAGCTTACAGGTACAGATCATTTCCACATTAGTTCTCTGGTGACCAGACTGCTCCAATTCATTCTGGTGGCCATTCTGGAAGGCAGACCAACTTGAAATTAAAACTTCTACAAAATCTCTCTTATTGCTTTTTAAAGGTAAGAATAGATGATGAATAGCTCATTCCTTTAAAAATTTTCCAGGACAAATTATATACAGCTGGATACTTCTTACTTTCTTTCATCAAACATTTATTGAGTTTTTACAATGCAGTAGGCATGGTGCTGGCTGCTGAGAATAAAGGTAAAAAAGATGAAAATTTATAGTATCATGAAGAAGAAAATTTCGGAACAAATAATTATAATGTAGCTAGATACTTAATAGAAGAAAAATTGCTACATGTTATGGGAAAATATTGAGAAAATATTGAGATCTCCCCAACCCCCATGCAGAAATTCAACACCATTTCCAGGGTGTTGAAGAGCTAAATATAAAACATTTAATCATATAAATAGGAGAAAATATATAGATTTATGGATAGAGAGGATTTTCTAAGCTCAAAAACAATGGGAAATTTTGGAAGTAAAAAGAATACTTAAAGAAGCAGATGTGGCTCAAGTGATTGAGCTCCCGCCTACCACATGGGAGGTCTCTGGTTCGGCTCCCTAAAGAAGACAGCAAGCTGGCACGATGGGCAGACATGGCAAGCTGACACAACAAGATGATGTAACAATAGATACGGGGAGGAAAAGCATAATGAGAGACACAACAAAGCAGGGAGTGAAGGTGGCTCAAGCAATTAGGCACCTCCCTCCCACATCAGAGGTCCCAGGTTCAGCTCCTGATACCTCCAAAAGAAACAAGGAAGATGAACAGACACAGCAAGTGCAAAACATCGAGGGGGTAGGGCAAAATAAAAAAAAAAAAAAATAAACCTTACAAAAAAAAAAAAAAGAACATTTAATTTGAATTGTTAAAAAAATCAGAAAAGAAGGAGAAAAGCAAATTTGGGGACAAATTTGTTTGAACAAACGTGCTAGAACAAGAATTAATAGCCTAATATATAAGGGATTCACATGAATTTATAAGAAAAATACCAATGTTTCAATTAGATATATGGGCAAAGTGAAACTATACCTTAAGAAAGAAGAAATACAAGTAGCTTATAAACATAAAAATGCTTTACGTTATGATTAAGGAAAGAAATTTGCATTAAAAATAAGAGACCATTTTTCCTTATAAAAATGATAATGATTTTTTAAAAAGAGGAAATCCTTAAAGCTGGAGAGGGTTTTCCGACATAAATCCTTAATTTACTATTAGTCAAGAGTGGAAGTATAAACTCAACTAAAATTCTAGAAAGCAATTTAATAATCTGTACACCAAAGATATTAAAAAATGTTCGAAAACTAAGACCTGGTAATTCCCCTTCCAGGAATCTATTCCAAGGAGTTAACAAGAAATGCAAAGATAGATTTATATTAAAATATTCAGGGAAGCATTATCTATAAAAGGGTAATTTTGGAAGCAACCTAAATATTCAAATATGAGGGAAAGGAGAAGTAAATCAGAGTATATCCCTAATTATAGCATATTATGCTGTCATTAAAAATAATGCTTATGAAGACTTTTTAATTACATGAGAAATGTTTTGCAGGTGGAAAACAAGGGCAGGCTAACAACTATAATAATAGCTAACATTAATGAATATTTAATATAATATCAGACACTGTTTAGAGCTTTAAATACACTGTTTATTTTCATAATAACTCTATGAAATATATAAAATTATTTATACACACATATAGCATGGTCTCAACTAATATAATCAGCACAAAACAACACATCTGAAGGAAATAGGCCAAAAATATTAAGAGAAGTGGAATTATAGTACTTTTTCCTACTTCCTTATACTTTCCTGTACTTCCCCAATTCTTCCAGTTTAATTTTTCCTGATTTTCAGAGGAAAAAATGCTTCATATAAAAAAATTTATAAAGTAGAAAAAAATAACCTATAATCCCAGTGAGTCAAATTTTCTAAAGTAAGCCCGTACTATTTTTATAATCATTAAGTAAACAAATTGAGAAGGAAGGTGTTATGAGAACACAAAGAAGAGAGTACAACTATGGTACACAATATAGACTTTCAGTAGAAGACCTGATAAAGGGTTTAAGCAGATCTGAAGTTCCACAACCTCCCAGCACCCCCACATGTATTCCCCTCCCCAATAAAAGAAAGAAAATAGAATATCTTAAATCAACCCAGATTCTGTCCTCTACTGTACTGTAAGATATTTGTGTGATTTTTCTTATCATTATATTCGAACTACCTGACATAGTACAAGGTATACAGTAGGTATTCAAGAAATGTTTGTTGACCATGAGTCAGCACCATGTTGTGGAACAAGAGTACAGAGTGTATAAGAAGTAATTTCTAATATATTTAGCTTTTGTGAAACTATCCACCAAGGTTGGAATAATGATATTATTTGCCGTTTGTTATATATTTGCTAGGTAGTTTGGTGGTGTTTGTAGCCAGAGCAGGTTTTGTTTTTTTTCTTTACTGGAAACAGTGGCAGGTGCCCCTCTACCTAACTCTATTAAGAATGCCTCCTGCTTGGTCTGTGTACCTTTTCCTTCTCTTCTACCATCTGTGGCTTAGTAGTGGGTTCAACAGAGTGAGTGTGTCTTTAAGAACAGCAGCAGCAGCATTTATTGAGTGCTTACTATGTGCCAGACACAGTACACACATTTTCCATGAATTCACTCATTTATGCTTCACACCAGCCCAATGTGGTGGCTGTTATTATTATCCTCATTTAACAGATGGGGACACTGAGGCATGGGGAGAACTAACGACCCTAAGATGACACAGGCAAACCTCAGACCCCAGCTCTCGAGCCTGCAGTCTTCATCACTATGCAGCATAGCGCCTCTACTACCTCGGATTGCTGCATTTGCAGAAAAACATTTACTTTACCAAAACAAATAAATATAATTGCTCTTTTTAAAATTGTTTATTCTATAAATTAAAATACCAACAGCATGTTGTTAGACCATAGTTTTTGTGAATAGCCCAAGAGTATAGATTTTGGATAATTTATTCTTACACCTATCGCATCATTAGAACTCTGTATGTGCCTTTCTGAACTCAAACTATCTGGTTCCAGAGCTCAAGTTCTGCTAGTTTTCCCCAAAGAAAACTAGATAAGGCTATAGTGCATTGTTCCCTTCAAAAATATATCTCCAATTTATAGGATAACTTTAAAATCTAATCTTAATTTCAAAGATCTTCTAGGCACCTCACCTCAGCCTGATACAATAATACATTTAATGTGCAAACTATCTTTTATATCAGTCCAACTGTTGATTAAAAAAATAAAGATGTTTAACATTGGGCTCAGGACCAACATCGAGTGTTTTCACTTGTTCTGGCTTTCTGACTTGACTTAGATCCAGAGGTAAACACTTTCTGGATAGGATACTTTAACGAAGCACATGACAGTATAATATTAATGTTTAAGTAACATCAATGAAAGAGTAAACAAACCGACTAGACTCTGAAGCCTAGGAGGACACGAGAAATCTTGGGGTCCCATTAAAGCTGTCACGTTCCCAAGGCCCTTTGACTGAGCCATGCTTGTGGGAAGACGTCCAGATTACTTACTCCTACCCGAGACTTTCAAAATATTTTCACATTAACTTGCTCTTACTCCTCCCTCAAAAGATTTTTTTCAGTCATGGAGATTAAAGTTAAGTCCTGCAATTCTTTTTTCCTTGACAGCTGTCTGCCAGTCACGCACAAGGGGACTTTCAGCAGATTTTTTATGTTATTACTGCTAGTGTGAAAGGGAAAAAGATGTTATTATGCCCTAATGTCTTCATTCACTTGATTACTTTTTTGTATTCCCCACAATACTGCTTTACATATGAGGTATTTAACAATTTTAGTTAAATAAATTTAACCTCATTAATTTTTTTGTAGCTAACTATTTGGACTTTCATCCTAGATACCTGTGTTATTTCTGAAATTACCTTCCCTACGCACTTGGACAATACTTTTCTCTTCTTTAAGGTTATGCAGATTTCACCAGACTTTAACAAGCCTTCCACATCTCTTAAGCACCTTGTTCAAAATTTGCTCCTAAGACAATGCTTTCAAATCTGCAGGCACCATATCCTGGCAGGTTCCACTTTTCTCAATTCTCCTTTTAGATAAACTGCTCCTGAAATTTCCATGTCCCATAAAGCCCTTCTGATTACTACAAGCTCCATTCATTAAACATGGCCATCATCAGCACACAAATAAGAATCCATGGGTGCTTAGCACAGTTAGTGGCTTTGAGAAAAGAAGTTTAAGACTGTCCCTTAAATGAACTTTATAATCCAGTGAGTCCTCATAATAAGTCACCGCCAACAATTAAGTATTTAAGCTGTAGCTTAACATATTGCAATTTTTAGGTCAGACTCTATTTGACAATTGCCATTTACAACCAAAAATCATTTTTAACAAAGACTATGACTTAATTATTACATTTGCTAAAACCAAAGATCAATTCAACAAAAGAATATGAAAAACCCTTGAAGTTAGCAGTTATAGGATTTGCTGTGTATTTTGCATGTTTCTTTACTTGTAGAACAACGGGGAAGGTTGGGAGGGAAGGGACAGTGCACTAACATTTGTTGAGTGTGAGAGCTGCACTAGCACTAAGCTAAGTCCTTCAGATATATACACTTAATCCTTCCTAACACCCATGATGGTATTTCTAAGGATCAAAGATGATAATTAGGGAAGCAGGTGTGGCTCAAGCGATTGGGCTCACACCTACCACACCGGGGGTTCCTGGTTTGGTTCCTGGTGCTCCTAAAAGAAGACAGAGAGCTGGTGAGATGGGCAGGCGAAGCAAGTTGACATTACAACATGATACAACAAGAGATGCAAGAAGAAAAACATAATGAGAGATACAACAAAGCAGGGAACGGTGGTGGCTCAAGTAACTGGGCATCGCCCTCCCACATCGGAGGTCCCAGGTTCGGTTCCTAAAGAAACAGGGAAGACGAACAGACACAGCAAGTGCAAACAATGAGGGAGTGGGGAGAAATAAATAAAATAAATCTTAAAAAAAAAAAAAAAAAAAGATAATTAACTTGCCCAAGGTCACCATATGGAACCCACTTTTATTTGGTTCTAAAACCACTGAATAGGGGGACGGATGTGGCTCAAATGGTTGGGCATCCGTCTCCCATATGGAGGGACCCGGGTTCGATACCCGGGACCTCCTGGTAAAAAATAAATAAATAAATAAATAAAACCACTGAATAGATCAAATCCACAGACACTCACGATCTTAGTCCAAGCATCTTTGTATTATTTAAATGAAATTTTCAGATTAAGGTTCTCAGGGAACAATAAAATCACAAGTTTGAGAAACATGGCCCTAATTCAGTACCATTGGCTTAAAATCTAACCCGAAGTAGCTTAGGAAAACAAAAAGGAATTACTGAGTATCATAACTAAACTTTATGAAGGGAAGGGGTGCAATTGGCTTCAAGGACACTGGAATGTCATCAGGACATCTGCTGCTATCTTTGCTGAGATACCTTTTTGGGTCAGAGTCTACCTGAAGCTCACAGCATTTTACACTTAATGGTTTCTAACATCTCATAAATTCACCATTGAAGAAGAACAAAACCTATTTTCTAATTCCAATTTGAATATTCCCAGAAAATACTGGGACCCACCTTGAGTTATCTGCCCATTCTGGTGGACAGGGGACTCAGTTTTGATTGTTAGCCCTCTCAGGACCACATGGTTGGAGATGGGAGAGGATTAACTTTCCAAAGAATAGGGTGTTGTGCCCAGAAAAAAGGAAGGCTGCAGAGCAAATCAAAGAAAGATGTTCACCACATAAAGCTTAACTTTCTTCCAAAGGAAAGCGTCAAATGGCTGTCTCTAGGATACAGGCAATTCTGGGGCTCTGCTGGGGTGATGGGTCCACACATATGCCTTAGGAGAAAGGTGGCATTCATTTCTCTCTTTGCAGTCACTATCTTTTCTTTTTCTTTTTTTTCCATTTTTATTTTACCCTTTAAAAGTTAATAGCTTATAGACCTACTCATGGACCTCCAAATTGAAACAATATATGCTCTAGAAAGAAAAGCAATATCTATTCTATTCTTATTATTCCATTAGGATGAAGAAATATGGGCTTCATGCTGATCTATAAGGCTGTGGTACACTAATAGTTCTGGAGAAACATTAAGGAAGACAGCGTCTAAGCTTCCTTTCAACTCTATGATTCTACTACTCTCTAAAAAAGCATCTCAACTCTGACAACTGTTAAGACAAGTGCAGATCATTTTATCCTCCTTGAGTAGTGTGATGTTTACTCTTGATTTCTGCATAACACACCAACCACCTCCTGTTGCTCCACAAAATTCTATGGTTATCTGCCCAAGCGATGAAGTTAAACAAACAAAATACCAAAACTACCTTTTGGAAAATCACAAGGTTTTTAAAAAAATAATCACATGATACTGTAAATGTAAAATAAAGGTCATATTACATATTTAAAATGAGGTTTCTCTAATCTCTAGGTACATAGCACTTTTTGGGTTATTAACAATTAACCAACATAAAATTTTTAAATTTCTAAAACCAACCACTAATCTGAGCTTGTTGCAATAAATTTGTTAATGTATAAAAGTCCTATCAACAGACACACATGCCTCAATTTCTATTTCCAGCTATTCAACATAGCCATTTGTGGTATAAGATTTATAAAGAAAATATTTCTCAGGAAGGGAAGGTTTGCCACAAACACATTTCTAGACAGTATCTAGAGATACCCAGAGGACCCAGGTATCTCTCTCTAGCTCTGGGAAAGACAGAATTATAAAATGAGTCAATAATTAGCAAATTAACTATTTAATAGCATTGCTCAGTTTAATACCATTATATTGGAAAAGCAGTCAAGGGTCTTACAAAACAGATAACCAAATCAACAGAAATGAGCTATTTTATTTTAACTTTTCCACTATTAACACCTCCTCCTTTGTTCTCCTTGTTCATTAAAGACTAAAGAAGAAGTTGTTGCTACTTTATATAGACTTCAACTCCTGTACTTCTGGAAAGATGAGGAAAGATGGCAACTTAAATGGTCCAACAAGTTACTGCTAACAGAGAGGTTAATGAAGTACCTGATGTGACGTCCTTTCCTGACCCATTCATATGGCTATTACTGAAATCTGTTTTCAAAAACAGAAAGAAATATATTGCTACAGAAGACAGGCTGACTCTCATGTATTTTTCCAGTTAACCATATAGGAAGAGATATAATGGGCTACCCCTTTTATAGTAACTCCCTGGGAAGTTCCAAGGGCTCTAACCTACTGCCAAAAATAACCACAATCATCGTCAGTCAACCCAGCAGCTTAAGCAGCAAAAACATAAAAGCAAAGGAAAAGCTATCAAACCTTTACGCTCTGTAGCCAATGCTTCCTCTTTCTCTATGGATCTGGCATCTAATGCACTACACTGCTGTTGTCTCTAAGGAAACCGAACAATCACATGACAGAGACTCTCCTCTAAAGGTGGTTTATCCCACAGAGCATTTTGGGAAAGAGCAGGTACAAGAGAACAATTCATGAGATGGCAAACACATGCCTGCACTCCGTCAGCAAGTCCATAAAGCAGTCAAATGCAGCCAATGACAGAAAGGCAGATGCAGCACAGGGAATAGGTACCGCTCCACAGAAGCTTAAAAATGAAACACAACTACCTGCACTAGAATCCACGCCTTCTGCAACTTGTGAACCTACTTCACCTGGGCAGCAAATCTGTTCTGATGGGGATTTACTACTCCCCATCCCACTCCCACGACCTCTCCAAAGGCCTCCTGGGGCTGCTCATACCACAGGCTGCTGCTGCTTACTGCCAAGTGCTTGATCAAGAAAGAAGCCTGCAGCTCGGTGTCTGCCGAGCAATCCAAGCAGGTAGCTTTTGGGAAGAAGTAGGTTTGTGCTGTCTTGAAGAGGAGTAAATGGGACTACAAACAGGGTGAAACAACAGGACAATGACATCTACCTATCCCTTTCATGCAAAGAGCTCCTTTAACTCACAAAGGCAGCTCAGCCGAGGGCAGCTGAAACAGAAGGGCTATAGAGCTCGAGCTGCTGGACAGGCTTACAGGGACATCTCTGGTAGGGCATTCACATGCTGAGAACGTCCCTGACACGCAGAGTCCTTCTGTGGCCTCTTATCTATTTCATCTCTTAAATCCATCTGCTCCTTGTTTCTATCCCCATCACCATCATGGTTCAGCCCTCATTTGGCTATTGAAATTTCATTATGGTAATACTTTTCTATTAGCTTGCTGGCGTTCAGCAAACCTTTCTACTCTTACCTCATCTGATTTCCCGTGGCTAAAATTACCTTCCTAAGCATAGCTCTTATAATACCATCTTTCTGTCCCAAATTATCGATTCTCTACTAGCCTCATAAATTAGGACAAAAATTTTCCTCTGGACAGTCACTGCCCATACTCTATAGCCTCAATCTTCCAGCCAATTTTAATTTTCACCACTTTTTCAACCTTCCTAAGTGTTCTGGGCAAATATGCTACTCATTTCAAACAGTTCCTGAATCTTCCTGCTGCACTAAAATAAAAACAAAACAAACAAAACAAAATGGCAAAAGGTATATAAGTATTTATGCTAAAAATAGGGGAAGTCAATGAAACCCAAACTAACTTAAGTGCCTGGGACAGAAGTCTATCATTTGATTAGATAAATGAAGAGGTAAGAAAAGCCAGTCCATAAAATCAGACAGCCTACTAGTCAGAATAAACACTTTGATATTAGTAATAAAAGACTAAACAAAATGGATGCATGGCATAAAATGGGAATTGATTTATTTGACATATTAGAAATACAACAAAAATAAAACGACAGTGGGATAATAGCTCTCAAGGACACAGACTCTGAGGAGGTCTAAAGTGGACAAGAGGGATTATAGCACAGAATGTGATAGTATGAACAACATGGAAAAACTCTGTTTTCAAGGAAAAATAAAAGAACTACAGAATACCTGAGAATTAAATACCATAATTTTATAATAAAAATGCATCAAGAAGGAAGAAGAGGCAGCGGCGAGTGGATGCAAATTTGGGAGACTTGGGTTCTTGTTCCAGTTTTGGTGCTGAGCAGATCACGGGACCTATACAACGGCTTTGGACAATGAAGCCCTTGTACCTCCACTCACTGGCTGTGAAATGAAGGGGGCTGGCTCCAGAGCAGTGGTTTTCTCATGTGGCTCCTTGGGGACCAAAGGATTCCATGAAGGTGCTTCAGGAATCACGCTGAAGAGCAAGGGGAATGGCAAGGAGCACTGGGACCCAATCTCCTTTCAGGAAGAGCAGCTCCACTTCTACCTGCTTTACAGTTGGGACCAAATAAGAGTTCATATAAACAAAAGGTTCCACTGCTTTATAAAAACATTTGAAAAGCCCTTTCCTGATGACAAAATTTAAATGAAGAAAGCCTGCGATAGGTTCTCAGAGTATGCTTTCTTTTATTCTTAGTACTTATGACAACTTGCAATTGCATATAGTTAGTGCTTACTTTTTGATAGCGCTCACTCAAGAGGTTGTGAGCTTCATGAGATGTATGCCACCTCTGTGTTCACTGCATTATACCCTGTGTCCCTCACACCACGACAGCATAGAGTGGGTGCTCAACAAATATTTGCTCAAAAATAACTAAGTCCCTTTTAAATATGAAACTTCATGGTTCTATTTACCATTCTAATCTAGTGCATACAGTGTATTAGCTGAAATCCAAAAGTGCCAATTGGTGGAGGACTCACCTGAACTAAATTTTAGTGAAGAGTCCGGAATGCAAAGGACAACTAACAGCCAGTCCATCTGGGGTGGTAAGAATTCTTTAGTGAGAGGAGTAATGACCAAATAATCAATCCAGGAGCATACCTGAACACGGGAAAGCAGCAGCACTACTCACATGGACCAAAGCCAGCTGGCCATCTCTGCCTGGTAAATCAGTTTTTTTTCTTTTTTTTTTTTCTTTCAAGATTTATTTATTTATTTCTACCTCTCTGCTTGTTATTTTGCGCTTGCTGTGGGCTCTCTTATGTGTTCTTCTGTGTTGTCTGCTTGTCTTCTCTTTAGGTGGCACTGGGAACCGATCCTGGGACCTTCTGGAGGGGAGAGAGGCACTCAATCTCTTGTGCCAACTCAGCTCCCTGGTCCGCTGCATCTCTTATTGTCTCTCCTCTGTGTCTCTTTTCGTTGCGTCATTTTGCTGAGCCAGCTCTCTGCGTGGGTCAGCACCCCTGCATGGGCCAGCACTCCTGCATGGGCCAGCACTCTGAGTGGGCCAGCTCACCATGCGGGCCAGCTTGCCTTTCACCAGGAGGCCCGAGGAATCGAACCCTGGACCTCCTATATGGTAGACGGGAGCCCAATTGCTTGAGCCACATCTGTTTCCCACGGTAAATCAGTTTTAGTATTTATCTTCTGGGCTGAAAGAATTTAAAGGTAATTTAGATGCCCTAATATTAGGGAGTTTGCCATGGGGAAAAAAACCCACACACCATATAATTAAAATATGTATCAAATTCTCTGCTGAAAAGACCACACAGAGACCTCTGGAGACAGTACTATGACAGTGAACTATAAATCAGCTGCAGAAGTAGTCTAGGGATGTCTGGTTCAAGGTTGTAGACTGAGCACATGCTGAGAGCTCACCCTCCTGTGCCAAAGAAAAATGATTTAAAGATATATATATAAAATAATGTATGCATAACTAGATTTAAAACAAAAAGGGAAAGTCTCTTTAAGCCTAAAAAAATGTAGAGGTACCTCCAAAGAAGAAAGTAAACAAGAAGTCACAGGGAAGCCAAAGAAGAAAATAAATAAGAGAAGCTAGAGCAGCTGCTGAGCTTCTTTGAGCCATCAAAGCACTTCAGACCACTCCTGAGGAGCCTGAAAGAACTTAAACCCAAGGAAACAGAAAACAGAGCATCTAAAAAGGTCTTTAAAATGAATGTATTTAAAATCCTCAGACACGTAAAGGACAGAATGGCACCCATAAAATGTTCTAAAAAAATAACCAATTTTCCAAAATGAAAATCATAAATAAATAAATAAATAAATAAAGCCACAGATGGGCTGGATATAAGACTGGATACAACTAAAGATTGATGGAACATTAAAAAAGAAGTTAAAAAATGTGAAAGCTGGATTCAGAAGTTTTAAAATCTATGTATCAGAGACCAAAAAGAGAGACTTAAAGAGAATGAAAGAGGCAATAATATCTGAACAGATTATACTAAGAATTTTTCAGAAGTGATGAAAAAACTTGAGATTAAGGAGAGAAATAATTCTGAGTATTAGAAAGAAGTAAAAATTAAATTAAATAGAAACTCAAAAAGCTCATACCTAGATAGATTATAACAAAATTTGAAAATATCAATGTTATAAACAAAATCCTAAAAGCTACTACTAGTACTAGTACTCATTAGTACTACTTAGTACTAGTGAGAAATGAGAGATTCCACAGAAAGAAAGGAGAATCAGATTGTCACCAGCAACATTGGCTAAAAGATGGTAAAGGAGTGCTATCTTCAAAGACTGAAGGGAAAACAATTTTTGACTAGATTCTAAATCCAGTCACACTATCATTCAGGTTAGGGTGTACCATGATAAAAGCAAGAAAAAGATATAAGGCATCCAAACTGTAAAGTAAGAAGCAAAACTATCTCTATTTGAAGATCACATGATTTTACATATAGGAAACCTTAAAGAATACACAGTAAAACTATTAGAGGGGAGCAGATGTGGCTCAAGAGGGTGAGTGCCTACCTCCCATATAGGAGGTCCTGGGTTCGGTTCCCGGTGCCTCCCGAAAAAAGAAAAACAAAATGACAAGCAAAATAAACAAAAAAAAAAAAACCAACCTAGGGAAGCTGATATGGCTCAGTGGCTGAGCACCGGCTTTCCACCTACGAGGTCCCAGGTTCAGACCCCGGTACCTCAAAAAACCAAAACCAAAACCAAAACAAAAAATTAGGGCTAATAAGCAAGTTCAGCAAAGCTGCACAATATGAGATCAATATGCAAAAATCAGTTGTATTTCTATATCTATATAGAGCAATGAACAATTGGAAAATGAAATAAAGAAAACAATTTAATTTATAGCAGCATCAAAAAAAACAAAAACAAAAAACAACTTAGGAATAAATTTAACCACAGAAATGTAAGACTTGTAAACTGAAAACTACAAAGTGATGTTGAAAGAAACTAAAAATCTAAATAAATGGAAAAACATCTGTGTTCATTGTTGGAAGACTTACTATTGCTAATATAGTAATATTCCCCAAATTGATCTACAAAGTCAATGAAATCTGTGTCAAAATTTTAACTGCCGGGAAGCGGCTGTGGCTCAATCAGTGGGGCTCCCGTTTGCCATGTGGGAGGTCCCGGGTTCGCTTCCCGGGGCCTCCTGGTGAGGGCAGGCCCGCCCGCACGGCGTGGTTGGCTGACCCGGCGAGCGCAGGCAGCAAGGGGGGGATAAATGAATAAATAAATAAAATCTTAAAAAAAAAAAAAAAAAAATTTTAACTGCCATTTTTGTAGAACTTGACAAGCTGGTCTTAAAATGCATATGGAAATGTGGCAGACAACCAGCAAGATGGCGGCAGAGTAAGGAGCTCCTAGAGTCAGCTCATGCTACAGGGCAGTTAGCAATCACCCAGAGCTATCTAAAGCACCTGTTGGGGGCTCCAAGAGACCAGAAGAACATCCTGCAACATCCTTGAAAGAATGGAAGGAGGACACTGCCCATCTGTAGCGAGGATTCGTAAGTAGAACCCTCCACGCGATGGAGGCCAGTGCCCATCCTCCACTGGAGGCACAAGCCACTTCGTGACCTACTCTGCAGCTGGAATTGGAAGCTCCACTTCCCCAAAACGGTGAAGGAAGAGACGGTTGGGCACCAACCTCAGCCAGTAATATGTAAATGCAGCAGGCTAAAGTATAATCCTAAGAACAGCTGAAGTTTGAACCTGTCTAAGTCAGAAAGAGGCCAGTAGCCGCCATTTTAACTCTGTGCCTGACATGAGGGGAAGTGGGGCTGACTGAAAACCCCAGTGCTGGTAGGGACCAGCTTCCTTCCATCCAGATTGAATTGCAGCTCTAGCATAAGCCCCAGCTCCAGCTTCGGCAGGGAGGAAACTGGGGGGACCTGTGCCAGCCTCTCCAGTAAAATATAGGCCACGCCACAGAGGCTGGTGATCATCCTGCTCTGGTGGTACAGGCCGCATCAGGAGCTATCTTGTGGCTGGAATTGGAAGGCCCGTTTCCCAAAAACAGGAGAAAGAGATGGTTGGCCACTGATTTCAGCTACTGACTAGTAAATTCGGAGGGCTAAAGTATAACCCTAAAAACACCTAAAGTTTAAACCTCTCTAAGTTGGAAAGAGGCTGGTAGCTGCCATTTTTGACAATGCCCCCAACATGAGGGGAAGCCAGGCTGTCTGAAAATCACAGTGACAGTGTGGACCAGTTTCTTTCACCCAGATGGGCCTGCAGCCCTAGCCTAGTCTTCAGCACCACCTCTAGCAAGGAGGAAGCTGGCGGGTCCTATACCAGCCTCTTCAGGTAACTGCTGATACATTTGGCACAGACTGAATAGTTTGCAGTCATTTTGGACCTGCAGCTCCATCCCCACGCCAGGCAGGGGAGAAGGGGGCGTGAAGCTTCATCTGTCTCTCTGAGCAACTACAGTCTAGGCCTACACGACTTGGCTTATTACACACAGCTGTGGCTCTCTCCCTATCCCTGGTAAAGAAGAAAGTTGGGAGAAGCTTTATTGGTCCCTGGGGTAATGAGGGCAGTTTGAGCCTCCACAGCTTACAGCACCAACTATATCCTTGGCTCCTACTACACAACCAGCAAGAGAGAAGGCCAGGAAGCCCTAAACTAAAGAGAAAAAACTGCACCCAGAATAAATACATTAGTAAGACAGATGGCCTTCTGTGGACTTCCGGGAAGATGGCGGACTAGTAAGACACGGGAATCTCTTTTCTAGAAAAATAGCTAGAGGACAGGCTGAAACAGCCCCAAAAAAGATCTTCTAGAGTTTAGGACAGCAGGTGAAGGCTGCACACCACCCAGAGGAGAGAGGGATGAAAGAGGGAAATCACAACAACAGAACCATGAATTGGAACCAGGAGCTGCTGCTGCTGTCAGCACCCTCCCCCACACTAAAAATTCTTCAGAATTCTCGGGCCTCTGGGCCTGCGACTACAGACAAAGGGGGCTCAGGGATCTACCACCCCAGGAAAGGGGAGAGAGAGGGACACAGCCTAAGGTTGACTCAGCTTCTGACCCACAAAATTGGTTTGCTGTGCCCCACGAGCCCTTCCAGTCCAGGTGAGACCACACAGTGGTTTGCCCTGGGAGCTGGCGAAGGAATGGATAAATCCCATCCTCATAATCTCCCTCTCTTCTAGCCTGGACTAATTGTTGAGGACTCTCCAGGAAAGGAGAGAGAGAGGGACACAGCCTAAGGCTGACTCAGCTTTTGACTCACAGATTTGGTCTGCTGTGTCCCAAGAGCCCATCCAGGCCAGGTGGGGCTGAGCCACTGTTTGCCTTGGAGCCTGCAAGGGGCTAAAGATATACAACCTTTGTGATCTGCTCCTCTGCTAACAGGGACTGATTGTTGAGGACTCACAGGGGAGTGGAAATATTTCCTAAGCCGGGAAAAGGGAGGGGGCTGCCAGAGAAGGCTGGAGAACTCTCTTAGAGAAAGTACGAATTACAAGGCTCCTAGCCTCCAGACAGGAAGCTCTATCACATTGATCTGGTCTGTGTTGAAACAAATATACTCCTACCAGGCATTGAATTGAGAGTGGCCAAAAAGCACCATCTCCAGACAGAAAAAGTAAGTGCACACAAGAAAATTAAAAGTAAGTAGGAGAGGCTTTTTCTGGCCCCTATACCCTTCATGCCCAAGGCCCTAGGAAGCAACTCTACAACCAATTACTGGGTCCAGTGCCCAGTTTTGAGAAACCAACAGGACAATTTTAACAATTCAGGTTGAGCCAAAAATCAAAGAGCTGTGGTAATTCACAGCCTCCTGCCACTAAATACCTATAAAAGAGAAAGACATAGAGCATCTGAGTAAACTACATCCTAACCAGGTACCTAAACATCATCAAAAAATTACAAGGCATACTAAGAAAATAGAAGACATGGCCCAAGAAAAGGAATACATCAAAGCCCCAGAAGAGATGCAGAATTTGAGAGAACTAACCAGCAAGATGAGCACAAATTTTCAAAATCAAATTAATGAGTTGAAAGACAATATAGTTAAAGAGATAAGTGACATCAAGAAGACATTGAGCGAATGCAAAGAATTTGAAATCCTGAACAGAAAATTAACAGAGCTTGTGGAAATGAAAGACACAATAGGCGAGGTCAAAAACACATTTGAGGCGTACAACAGCAGACTCAAAATGATAGAAGAAAGAATAAGTGATACTGAAGACAGAACAGCTAAAATTGAAGAGAGAAAAGAGCAGAGTGAGAAAAGAATGGAAAAAATTGAGCAGGGGCTCAGTGAGTTGAATGACAACACAAAATGCAACAACATACGTGTCATGGGAGTTCCAGAAGGAGAAGAGAAGGGAAAAGGGGCAGAAAGAGTATTTGAGGAAATAATAGCTGAATATTTCCCAACTCTCAAGAAAGAAATGAACTTACATGTCCAAGAAGCACACCATACCCCAATCAGAATAAATCCAAATAGACTTACTCTAAGACACATACTACTCAGAATGTCAAATGTCAAAGATAAAGAGAAAATTTTCAGATAAAGGAGAAGAGCAAACGATCACGTACAAGGGACTTCCAGTAAGACTTAGGGCAGATTTCTCTTCAGAAACCATGGAGGTGAGAAGACAGTGGTATGATACAATTAGGAAACTGAAAAAGAAAAACTGCCAGCTGAGAATTCATTATCCAGCAAAACTGTCCTTCAAATATGAAAGTGAGTATAAAATATTCACAAACAAATAGAAACTAAGAGAATTGGCAAAAAAGAATCAACCTTTATAGGAAATATTAAAGGAAGCCTTAGAACCTGAAAGAAAAAGTCAGGAGAGAGAGGCTTGGAGGAGAATACAGAAGAAAGAATAGCAAAAAGGATAACCAAAAGAGTAAAAAGACCAACAAAAACAAGATGACATATGAAAAATCAGTAATGTTTCTGTACTCTAGTACTGAACAACCTGAGGTGGAAATCAGGGGAAAAATTCCATTTTCAATAGCAACAAAAAGACTCAAATACCTAGGAGTTAATTTAACCAAAGAAGTACAGGACCTATATGCAGGAAACTACAAAACAATGCTAAAAGAAATTTTAAAAAGACCTAAACAAATGGAAAGACATTCCATGTTCATGGATTGGAAAAATAAATATTGTGAAGATGTCAATCTTACCCAAACTGATTTATATATTCAATGTAATACCAATCAAATTCCCAACATTTTACTTTACAGAATTGGAGAAAGCAATTACCAAATTCATTTGGAAGGGTGAGTGAACCCAAACAGCCAAAAGCATTCTAAAAAGAAGAGCGACGTGGGAGGAATTTCACTGCCTGACCTTGAAACATATTACAAAGCTAAAGTGGTCAAAACAGCATGGTACGGGCATGAAGATAGACACATTGATCAGTGGAACAGAATTGAGAACCCAGAAATAAACCCTCACTTATACAGTCAATTGGATTTTGACAAACCTACCAAGCCCATGCTAATGGGAAAAAACAGTCTCTTCAACAAATGGTGTTGGGAGAACTGGATATCTATAACCAAAAGAATGAAAGAGGACCTCTATCTCACCCCCTATACAAGAAGCAGCTCAAAATGGATCAAAGATCTAAATATAAAAGCCAGGATCATAAAACTACTAGAAGAAAATGTAGGGAAACCTCTTCAAGACCTTGTAGTAGGTGGTGGTTTCTTGGACCTTACACCCAAAGCACGTGCAACAAAAGAAAAAATAGATAAATGGGACCTCCTCAAAATTAAACACGTTTGCACCTCACAGGACTTTGTCAAACGGGTCAAAAGGCAGCTAACTCAATAGGAAAAAATATTTGGAAAACTCATCTCTAATAAGGGTTTAATATCCAGGATATATAAAGACATGTTACAACTCAACAATAAAAAGACAAATGACCCAATTAAAAAATGGGCAAAAGACTTGAATAGACATTTCTCCAAAGAAGAAATACAAATGGCAAAAAAACACATGAAGAAATGCTCAACATCACTCATGATTAGGGAAATGCAAATCAAAACTACAATGAGATGCCATTTCACACCTATCAGAATGGCCACTATTAAAAAGACAAAGAACTACAAGTGTTGGAGAGGATGCGGAGAGATAGGAACACTTCTTCATTGTTGGTGGGAATGCAGGATGGTACAACCACTATGGAGGACTGTTTGGCAGTTCCTAAAGAAGTTGACTACAGACTTGCCCTGTGACCCGGCAACACCACTACTGGGTATATACCCAGAAGAACTGAGAGCAGTGACACGAACAGACATCTGCACACCGATGTTCATAGCCACATTATTCACCATTGCCAAAAGCTGGAAACAACCCAGATGTCCATCAACAGACTAATGGATAAACAACCTGCAGTCTATTCACGCGATGGAATATTATGCAGCTGTAAGAAGAAATGAAGTTGTAAAGCATATGACGACATGGATGAACCTGGAACATATTATGTTGAGCGAAGCATGCCAGACACAAAAGGAGAAATACAGTATGAATGCATTACTATGAACCAAATATATTGTGTAACATACTGTCTTATTAAAAAATTTTTTATACATATTCATTTAATTGAGAAATGTAAAATAAATAAATAAATGAAATGAAAATATTTATTGAAGTATATCAACCATACATAAACATACATAAACAGTAAGTATATAGTAAAAGTTGTGAACTTACAAAATAAACATGTTTAACATCATACAGGGCTCTCATACCTCATCCTACCATAATACCTTGGATTGTTGTGAAACATTTTCAACAAATGATGAAAGAGCATCCTCAAAATATTACTACTAACCAAAATATCTTATATTTGGTATATTTTTCCCCCAACCCACCCTATTATTATTATATCATTCATACATGAACATAAACAATATGTGTATAGTAAAAGTTGTGAACTTATAAAACAATCATGCTCACGTGCAGAATTCCCATACAACACCCCTCCATCAACACACCACACCGTGGTGGAAAATTTGTTACAGACTGTGAGAAATATCAGCAGACTATTACTACTAACTATGATCCATTGCATATATTTGGCACACTTTTTCCATACTTTCCCATTATCAACACAGTACATCTTTGGCATAGCAAAAAGATGTATAATAATCCAAGTCGTGCAGACCTAGACTGCAGTTGCCCAGAGAGACTGATGAAGGCATGTTCTTCCCTCCCCTGCCTGGGGTGGGAATGTAGCTGCAGGTGTGGACAGCAATCTATACCTTGTGGGTTCAAAATGACTGCAGTTGCCCCAGCAGACTTCCGACTATTCAGTCTGTGTCAGCTGAATATACCTGCAGTTAACTGGAAAGGCTGGTGCAGGTCCCACCAGCTTCTTTGCTGCCAGAGGTGGGGCTGAAGCCTAGGCTAGGGCTGCAGTCCGATCTGGGTGAAACGAAGCCAGTCCCTATTGTCACTGTGATTTTCAGTTAGCCCCGCTTCCCCTCATGCCATGGGCAGAGCCAAAATGGTGGCTACTGGCCTCTTTCTGACTTGGACAGGTTCAAATTTTAGCTGTTCTTAGGGTTATACTTTAGCCCGCCAAATTTACTAATCAGTAGCTGAAGATGGTGACCCACTGTCTCTTTCTCCCCTGTTTTTGGGAAATCGAGCTTCCAATTCCAGCCACAGCATAGCTCCTGCAGTGGCTTTTGCCACCGGTGGAGGATGGGTACTGGCCTCCGCAGTGTGGAGTACTCTACTCATGAATCTTCTCTGCAGATGGGCAGTGTCACCCTTCAATTCTTTCAAGGATGTTGCAGGATGCTCTTCTGATCTCCTGGAGCCCCAAAACAGGTGCTTTAGATAGCTCTGGGTGACTAACTGCCTGTAGCATGAGCTGATTCTAGGAGCTCCTTACTCTGCCGCCATCTTGCTGATTGTCATCAGTCTGAGACTCTTTTTAAGACCCCAAGAGCCATTTAGAAAAACTATTCAGATACTTGACCCTAAAGAAAAATCTCAATTGTACCAAAGAGTCAATATCATAGAGAATATACCTCTGACCAAAATTCAATAATAACAGAAAGCCTCAAAGACTTTAAGCCAAAATTCGATAATAACAGAAAGCCTCAAAGACTTTAAGCCAAATTCAATAATAACAGAAAGCCTCAAAGACTTTGTCCCTTTGTTATGAGGGACAAAGAAGTCATTATATACTGAAAAAGGGGCCAATTCAACAAGAAGACATAATTATAAATATGCATACACCAAAGGCAGAGCCCCAAAATACGTGAAGCAAATATTAACGGATTTGAAGGGAGAAATATATAGTTCTATATTACTAGTAGGGGGGTTGGATGTGGCTCAACCGGTTGGGTGTCCGTCTCCCATATGGAGGGACCCCGGTTCGATCCCCGGGACCTCCCGGTAAAAAAACCAAACAAACAACAAACAAAAAAAAAACTATACTGCTATATTACTAGTAGGAGCATTCAATATACCACTTTCAATAATGGATAGAACTTGTAGAGAAAAAAATCAATACGGAAACATTAGACTTTAATGGTGCTTAAACCAACGAGACTAAAAGACTTATATAGAACGCTTCACCCAACAGCAGAATACACATTCTTCTCTAGTGCACATGGGTCATTTTACAGGATAGACCATGTGTTAGGTCATAAAACAAAGAACAATAAATTTAAAAACACTGAAATCATGCAAACTATCTTCGCCAATCACAAAGGAATGAAGCTAGTGAGCAATAACAGAGGAAGAAATGGAAAATTCACACAATATGGGGAAATGAAACACAATCTTAAAACCAATGGGTCAAAGAAGAAATCACCAGGAAATTAGGAAATATCTTAAGGTGAATGAAAACAAAAACACAATATACTAAAACTTATGTGATACAGCAAAAGAAGTGCTGAGTGGGAAATTTATAGCTCTAGGTACCTACATTAAAAAAGAAGAAAGACCTCAAATCAGAGACCTAACCTCACAAGTGGAGGATCTAGAAAATGAAGAACAAACTAAACTCAAAGTTGAGCAGAAGGAAGGAAATAACAAAGATTAGAGTGGAGAAAAATGAAGAAACAAAACAAAACAAAACAAAACAACAACAACAAAAAACCAATAGAAAGGATAAACAAACCCAAAAGATGGTTCTTTCAAAAGATCAATAAAATTGACAAACCTGTAGCTAAACTGACACACATGAAAAACAGGACACAAATAACTAAAATCTGAAGTGATTTTACTACTGACCCCACAGAAATAGAAAAGGTTTTAACAGCATACTATGAACAACTGTAGGCCAACAAATTAGAGAACCTAAATGAAATGGGCAAATTCCTAGAAACACAATCAACCCACACTGACTCAAGAAGATCTCAACAGAACAACATGTAAAGGGAATAAATCAGCAATCAAAAACCTCCCCAAAAGGAAAAATCCAGGACTAGATGGCTTCACAATTGAATTTTCCAAGAAGAATTAATATCAATCCTGCTCAAACTCTTACCAAAAAATTGAAGACAAGGGAACACTTCCTAACTCATTCTATGAGGCCAACACCACCCTAATAAAGGTATCACACAAGAAAATTACAGACCAATATCCCTTTTGAATATAGAGGTAAATTTTTTTCCAAATAAATGGAGGGATATTCCATGTTCATGGGCTGGAAGACTAAATATCATTAAGATGTCAATTCTATGCAAACTTATCTACAGATTTAACGCAATCCCGATAATTCCAACAGCCTTCTCTGTAGAACTAGAAAAGCCAATTATCAAATTAATCTGGAAGGATAAGGATCCTGAATAGCCAAAAATATCTTTAAAAAGAATAACAAACATGGAGGACTCACTTCTGTAGCATATTGTTTAGCTACAACAGTAAAGACAACATGGTACTGGCATAAAGATAGACTGATTGACCAATGGAATCAAATTGAGAATTTGGAAATAGACCCTCACATCTATGGTCAAGTGATTTTTGACCAAGATGTCTGTCAAACACATCAGCTGGGTCAGAACAGCCTATTCAACAAACTGTTCTGAGAAAACTGGATATCCATATCTAAAAGAAAGAGGTTTGCTTTCTCACACCTTATACAAAAATTACTCAAAACGTATTAAGGACCTAAATATAAAAACTAGAACCATAAAACTCCTAGAAGAAAACAAAGAGAAATATCTTCAAGATCTTGTGCTTGGTGGTGCTTTCTTGGATCTTATACCCAAAGCACAAACAATGAAAGAAAGAAATAGATAAATGGGAATTCCTCAAATAAACACTTTTGTATTTCAAATGATTTTATTAGGGTGAAATGGCAGTCTAATCAATGGGAGAAAATCTTCGGAAACTACATATCAGACAAGTGTTTGATTTCCATGTTACATAAAGAGATCACATAACTTAACGACAAAAAGATAAGCAACCTAATTTAAAAATGGGCAGAAGACTTGAATAGACATTTTTCCAAAAAGGAAACACAAATGGCCAAAAAGCACCTGAAAAGATGCTCAACATCATTAGCTATTAAGCAAATGCAGATCAAAACTACAATGAGAGAAGAAATAAAAAACAAAAACAAAAACAAACTACAGGGAAGCGGCTGTGGCTCAATCAGTAGGGCTCCTGTTTACCATATGGGAGGCCCCAGGTTCGGTTCCCGGGGCCTCCTGGTGAAGGCAAGCCTGCCCGCACGGCGTGGTTAGCTGACCCAGCGAGCACAAGCAGCAAGGGGGGGATAAATGAATAAATAAATAAAATCTTTAAAAACAAAAACAAAAACAAAAAAAACCAAACTATAATGAGATATTTCTTGCCATACAGAATGGCCATATTAAAAAAAACAAAAACAAAACTCAAGTGCTGGAGAGGATGTGGAGACACAGGAACACTCCTTCACTGTCAGTGAGAGTGTAAAATGGTATAGCCTCTGTGGAAGACAGTTTGGCAGTTCCTCAGGAAGCTAAATACAGAACTGCAATCTCATGACTAGCAAATATATTCAGAAGAACTGAAGGCAAATACGTGAACAGATAATTGCATGCCATAGAGGCAGTATTCACAATTGCTAAAAGGTAGAAACAACCTAAGTGCCCATTAACTGATGAATGGATAAACAAAATGTGTTATATACATATGATAGAATACTATTCTGCTCTAAGAAGAAATGAACTGGAGGGAAGCGGCTGTGGCTCAATCAGTGGGGCTCCCGTTTGCCATATGGGAGGCCCCGGGTTCGGTTCCCAGGGCCTCCTGGTGAGGGCAAGCCCGCCCGCACAGCATGGTTGGCTGACCCGGCGAGCACAAGCAGCGAGGGGGGGATAAATGAATAAACAAATAAAATCTTAAAAAAAAAAAAAAAAAAAGAAAGAAATGAACTGGGAAGCACCTGACAACATGGAAGAATCTTGCGGACATTGTGTTGAGTGAAATAAGCCAGACACAAAAAGCTGAATATAGTATGGTCTCACCTATATGAACTAAATACGATTAGTAGACTCATGAAGCTGGACTATGGAGTGTAGTTTGATTTGATATGGAATGTGGGTTGAGATAGGGGAGCTGATTGCTGCATGTATGTAGAATGATGTTCTACTACAGGGTGTTAAGAATATGGTGATACATGGGAAAAATATAACTAGTGTAACTTATAGACTATAGTTAAATTCTCAACAAATACCAGCAAACTGAATTGAACATCACATTAAAAAATTATGTAGCCTGAATAAGTGGAATTTTCCCAGGTATGAGAGTGGTTCAACATTATATCAATTAATGTAATATACCACATTAACAGAATGGAGGGGGAAAAAACCACATAATCTTCTGAATTGATGCAGAAAAGGCATTTGAAACAATCCAGCACCACTTCTTGATAAAATCACTTAGAAAACTAGGAAGAGAAGAAAACTTCCTCAATATGGTAAGGGGTATATATATGAAAAGTCACAATGAACCATACTCAACGATGAAAGACTGAAAGCTTTCCCTCTAAGATCAGGAACAAAACAAGGATGCCCACTGTCACCACTGACATGAACAGTCTAAACAGGAAATCAACTTTTTTTTTTTTTTTTTAAAGAATTTATTTATTTACTTTATCCATTTTAAACCCCCCCCTTCCCCATTTGCTGTTTTGTGTCCATTTGCTGGGCAATTCTCCGTGTCTGTTTCCTGCCATCTCTTCTCATCCTCCTCCTCCAGTCTTCACCAGGATTCGATCCTGGAGACCTCCAATGTAGGAGAGAGGTATCCTGCTGCCTGTGCCACCTCAGTTCCTGGCTTCTGGAGCTTTTTCGGAGCATTCGTCTTGTCTCTCCCGTTACGTCATCATTCTGCTGCATGGCTCCCGGGGCCCGACAGCTCAGCGTCACACAGAGCCTGGCAGCCCATGCGCCTTCTATATATATTTATTTTATTTTACCGGGAGGTCCCAGGGATCGAACCCAGGTCCCTCCATATGGCAGACGGACGCCCAACCATTTGAGCCACATCCGCCCCCCAGGAAATCAACTTTAAAATTCTATTTACAATAGCAACAAAAAGAATCAAATATCTACAACTAAATTTAACTATAGATGTAAAAGACTTGTACATGGAAAACTACAAAACATTGTTGAAAGAAATCAAACAAGACCTAAATAAATGGAAGGACTTTCTGTGTTCATGGATTGGAAGACTAAGTAAGTTAAGACATCCTAACAAATTCAGAAAAATTTTGCAGCATATTTGACAAAAGCCTATTTATTTTTAATAAGGCAAAGAAAATGTTTATTAATTTAGTAAAGAGAATACAAATAATCAAATGAAAAATGTAAATCATCTAAGAAATATATGAAAAAGCAGGAAACTGCATTTGCAACAAAACAAATGCAAATAAAAGTAACAATGAGAAATCATTCCCACCTATCAGATCACCAAAAATGTGTAAGTCTGAATATACCTGGGTAGATGCAGGTACAAGAAGCTGCTGCTGTCACACACAGTTGATGTAATCTTTCTGGAGGTCAATTTGGACAAAATGAATTAAAAGCATTGGAAAGTACATCTTTTTACCAAGTAACTTTTACTCTCAGGAATTTATTCCAAATAACAAATTGGACCAATGCAGGTCAGAACAAAGAGTGTAAAAATGCTACAGCATTGTTTAATAGCAAAAAATTGGGAATAATCTGGGTGCTCTATTATAGATACTATATGTATAATATGTTTAAATTACAGGACACCCTGCAATAGAATAACAAGCATTATTGAAAGTGACAATTTTTATCTATATTAACTGACTTGGAAAGATGTGTAAAATATCCTTTTCAGTTAAAAGAATGGTTTACAACTAGCAACATCCTACATAAATAAACACATATGCAAGAGAAAAGATTAGAGGTGGGGTGAAGATACTAAAAAGTTAATAGAGTTTTGTCTTTGGGTGGTAGGGTTATACGCCTGTATATTTTCTAAATACTTTTACAATGGACATGTATTATTTTTAATCATACAAAAACATTAAGAAATAGTCAACACAAAGCATACTTACAAGGCTTTATGCTTATAGGAGCAAAGAGATGAAAATCACATTTTTTTATTTTTAACTTCTCCTGTCATGGTCACATTTGAAATACTGGATAGGTAGGATGCTGTTCACAAAACCATTTATGTAAAATTTTGTCAAGTGCATACAAAACAATCCTTATTTTTCAAGAACAAAAGATACACAATAAGCACATTGGAATGGTTACCTAAGTGTGGGGGGGGAGGTGATTACAGTGGGTTATAAGAATAAAGGGAATTTTAAAAATACAACAACAAAAAAAGATAAAAAATTCAAAAATAAAAATAAAATGAGCACAAATAAGACAGCAGAAAAAAGTCTAAATAGCACAGTAATAATAATTTTAATATAAATTAAGATTAATAATTATAATAAAGGATTGTGTCATTATAATAATATATTTAAATGAACCAAACCTGTTAGTTGAAAGACAGAATGACAGATTAGACTTTAAAAAAACTATCCTATAGGGAATTGGATGTGGCTCAAGCGATTGAGCTCCCACCTACCACATGGGAGGTCCCAGGTTGGGTTCCTAGTGCCTCCTGGAGAAGACAAGCAAGACAGGGAGTTGGCGCAACGGGCAGGTACTGCGAGCTGACGCAACAAGTGGTACAACAAGGAGACAAAGAGGAAAGACAATGAGAGACACAACAAAGCAGGAAGCCGAGGTGGCTCAATAAATTGAGCGCCTCTATCCCACATGGGAGGTCCCAGGTTCGGTTCCCGGTGCCTCCTAAAGAGAAGATGAGCAAACACAGAGAGCACCCAGCGAATGGACAGAGAGCAGTGAATGCAAAATGAGGTGGGGGAAACAAATAAATAAAAAATAAAACTTGAAACAAACAAACAAACAAACAAAAAAACCCATCTTAGAATTCACAAGAAAAATACCCCAAACCTAAAGATGTAGAAAGATTGAAAGAAAAAGGATGGGAAAAGTTATTTCTGGCACAAACCTAATAAAAGGTATTAACAGCAGATAAAACAGACTTTAGAACAAACAGAATTATTGGTGATAAAGAAAGTCACTACATAAGAACTGGATAGTATACAACACAACAAAAAAATCTATTCCAGAATAAAGACATATGTGAAAGGGACATCTTCAAAACTTATTAAAAAAGAAGAGAATATCAATATAATCTTGGGGCAGACAAGCATTTTTTTTAAAAACACTAAACATAAAGGAAAAAGGTTAATAAACTTAATGGGAGGGAAGCGGCTGTGGCTCAATCAGTAGGGCTCCCGTTTACCATATGGGAGGCCCCGGGTTCGGTTCCCGGGGCCTCCTGGTGAAGGCAAGCCCGCCCGCACAGCGTGGTTAGCTGACCCAGCGAGCACAAGCAGCAAGGGGGGGGGTAAATGAATAAATAAATAAAATCTTTAAAAAAAAAAAAAAAAAACTTAATGGAAAAAAAATGGAATAGATTACAAGCAATAGATGAAATTCACTATGAAACTGTGATGGTTAGGCTACCGTGTCAACTCGGCCAGGTAATGGTGACCAGTTGTTTGGTCAAGCAAGCCCTTGGCTAATCGTAATACAAGGGCATTTCATGGACTCTAATCACCAGTGAGTTGATCGCATAGATGGCTGGTTATATCTACAATCAACTGAGGAGACTGACATCAGTTGAAGGCCTTAAAAGAAGAAGTGATTTCAGGATTCACAGAGAGAATTCCCATTTCTACTTCAGACAGCCAGCATCTCCTGGGGAACTCGAGGACCTTCATCACAGTCCCTGTCTTGCAGCCTGCCCTATAGAATTTGGACTTGTGCATCCCTGTGGTCAGATGAGACAATTTTATAAAATATCATACCACTTATAGATATCTCCTGCCGGTTCTGCTTCCCTAGAGAACCCTGACTAATACAGGAACACAGGGGAAACAAACATATGTTTTTCCCAACAAGAAAAAGAAAGCAATGAGAAACAGAAAGAAAAACAACCATATAACAAAGTCAACAGGTTGCATCATGTTGAGCAATTAGTGATGTGAAAGTAGATCTCAATTTAATTCAAATCAGAGAATAATTGCACAGGGATCATGACACTGAAACTACACAAAAGGGTATAGAGAATTACAATGCACCATATGACTTTGTAATGATGGTATTTCCTGTAAATGCTATGGTTTTCGACTTTTAGATTGAACCCCTCAATAAATTTCAGAAGTCTTAGTTATAGTTAATGGACAGAACATAAAAATTATCAGCTTTGCCAATTTAAAAGTAATGGCATAGATGACAGAAGTTAGGAGGCAAAAGGAGGAGAAAGTAGACAGAAGGTACTAATTTTCTCAGCTTATATAGTGGTAGTAACTAGAAATAGAGGTTAAGAAATATGTTTAAAATTCCAAAGGTGATAGAATTATGAAAAACTAGTTTGGGTTGATATGTGGAATTATAAATGAGGTTAGTTACCTATGCCATAGAAGGAATTTAATAATGTCCAAAACTGGTGAAAAAAAAAAAAGAATGCTCAAAAAAAGAAATGGTGCTCTATTTTAAAGAGATGGAGATAACCGCAGGGAGATGTAAAACCCAGACAAAGCAGGATGAAGTGTGGGATGGTATACTGCATTTCATTAAAATCTCTTCTACGTTATTCAATTTTTAATCCATATGCATGTATTATTTTAATAAATACAAAAAGGTTTTAAAATTATTGAATAAAAAAAAAAAAAAAAAAAAAAAGATAAAATCAAGAATGCCAAGAACTCATTTAATCAAACTTCCTACCATTAGGTAAGTAAAAGGAAAATGGAAAACTCCAACAGATAAACATCTTAATGATCAAAAATCTACCAACTTTATCCAGTAGAGTAAACTTAATATGATCATTTAATTCAGGATGAAGAAACCAGTTTAGAGTCAAAATCTTATCCTTCATTGTTTTTGTCCTTACCTTTCCTTTTGTTCTTTCCTCTTCATTTCTCTGACTTTTTTTTGTTCCCCTCTAGTTTTTCTATTTAGCATGATTTTTCAACTAAATCTATATAAAACACTAGTTTTACTTACAGAATACAGTATTCTATTTCCTCTTCTTAATTTTCTCTCAATACAAAAAAGAGCAAAATTAAGTTGATTTTCATTTCTATGTTGTCTAAACTAATCCATATCCAGGTATATACTTACATGATATGTGCAAGGTCAAGTGGTTTCTCTGGTTGCTCAGGAAAAACAGGATGTGGGGGTTCTCTGGTGGGTACGCACCCCAAAGATTTACTAATTGCATGGCTCAGCTTCTTTGCAGGGGATTTCTGTGACAAAGTAGAAAATAAGAAAATAAGGAATAAAATCTTCAAAAGACTTAAAAAGAACTTCAAAAAATTAGGTGACAAGGGCTGTAGAAAACATCTTTTCAAATGCAAATCAAGTTTCAATATAATCAACATTATTAGGTATTGCAGAAAGGAACCTGCAGTTGGTCCAAGGTCATTTGTGGTCCCTTCTTTTCTGAAGTTTCTCCCTCATTTTTACTACAAAATCATACCACCAAGTCAATGTTAACCTTCCTTCTGAACATCTCTATGAATCCTTTACATCAATTCCTTCTTTTCATGCTTCTGTACCACTTTTGGTAAGATATTAAAGTTAATTCCACATCAGAGTCAGAACTTTTAAGTGGGCTACAATATTAAATTAAGATAATGCTGAGAGGGGTCGGATGTGGCTCAACTGGTTGGGCGTCTGTCTCCCATATGGAGGGACCCAGGTTCGCGCCCTGGGACCTCCCAGTAAAAAAAAAAAAAATAATGTTGAGAGAACATGGTTTTTGGATGTTAGCAGATTAAACTGATTAGGTTACATCCCAAAATGTACGTACTAAGAGAATATTCCCAAATTAAATGTGAGGCAGAACATTTGGTGATAAGGGTCTGATGAAGTTACACAGACACAAATGAGAACATGAAATTTGGGTAGTCAGTAAGAGCCATGGCTCTAAATTATGATATGCTGGAGGTCCAAAAGTAAGTTGGCAAACCAATATATTTCTCTGGGTGGTACAGTAATGCTTACCAAATCCAAAGACTATTAAGTCTAAAAATTTAATAGTAAAAATGCACAAAAGTAACCAAAATGCCACAATTATGTAGAACATTAACTTCTAAAACCCATATTTAAACTAGGGTCTTTATATAAAGATTTTAATGTTCAGCCAATTTCCGTTAAATAACACTGTCATCTGAGATTTTCTTGGCATGACATAAACTGCAAAAAAGTTTAAATATTTCATTCTACTGCCTCTGCAGTTTATTGCCATATGTACCACTTTTGGAAAATAGAATTTATTCGCAGCCATGTGCCTCATCAATGCCACATCTCCACTTAACATTTATATCTTGCTTATTGTAGTCATTTAGCACAAAATAAACATCTGTTTGCCATTAAGATTATATTGGTAAAGATAATTAATACCTAGTTAATAACAAAGACTGAATAGTATCAATTTCTTCAGTAACTTCATAAATTGACTCCAAATCACCTATCACTATACCTTTGTATGCATTAAATACTGGAAAAGGTCTAGATACAACTGGTTTCCTGCAAATCATATAGAGATAAAGCAGAGATTCTGAACTTCTCCCCTAACTTCTCTCCATGCTCCCTTTGGCCAAACACTGCCTGTAATTTGACTCTGATTATTCCCCTTGAATCAACTATCCAAATTGCACCCAGAGGTGATAGCACTCTTCTGCTTAAAATCTTTGAGAGGCTGCTAATCACTAACGGAATAAACTCTCGATAAAGGCCTTCATATTCCACACGCAGCTTTAAGACCAGGCTCCTGCCTCTCTCTCCTCGCCTTTCACCTCACACCAGCAAGAACGATGAGCACAGTTATCCACAACATGCCATACTCTTACAGGTCTTCAGACCATGGCACGTGATTTTCCTAGGTCTGCCTCTTTCCCATTATGCTCTGAGAAGGTGTTTTGTGTGAGTTCAGTCTTTTCATATTTATTGAGAGCTGCATTGTGCCCTAACATGAGCTCTATCCTGGAGAAAGATTCATGGGCACTTGAGAAGAACTTATAACCTGCTGAGTTTGGACGCAGCTTTCTGTATATGTCTGTTAGGTCTAACTCGTTTAACTCATTGTTCAAGCTCTCTTTTCCTAGTTGATCATCTGTCTAGTTTTATCTAATGATGTGAGAGGGGTGTTGAAGTCTTCAACGATTATTGCAGAGAGGTCTATTTCTCCCTTCAGTTTTGCCAGAGTGTGCCTCATGTATTTTGGGGCACCCTGGTTAGGTGCACAGATATTTAAGATATTTATGACTGTTATATCTTCCTGGTGGATTGCCCCTTTTAATAATATATAATGGCCTTCTGTATGTCGTAACTTAAAATTTAAAGTCTATTTTGTCCAATATGAGTATCGCTACCCCTGCTCTTTTTTGGTTACTATTTGTGAGGATTATCTTTTTCCAACCTTTCACTTTCATCCGGTTTGTATTCCTGGATCTAAGGTGAGTTTCTTGTAAGCAGCATATGGATGGCACATATTTTTTTATCCATTCTGCCAGCCTGTATCTTTTGACAGGAGAGTTTAATTCATTCACATTCAATGATATTACTGTAAATGTACTATTTACTTCTACCATTTTATTCTTTGGTTTTCATATGTCATCTTGTTTTTGTCTTTTTACTTTTTTGGTTATCTTTTCTGCTATTCTTTCTTCCATACTCTTCTCCAACCCTTCTCTCCTGTCTTTTTATTTCAGGTTCTAAGGCTTTAATATTTCCTGAAAAGATGGATTCTTTTTTGCAAATTCTCTTAGTTTCTGTTTGTGAATATTTTATACTCACCTTGATATTTAAAGAACAATTTTGCTGGATAAATAATTCTCGGCTGGCAGTTTTTCTCTTTCAGTATCCTAATTGTGTCATACCAATGTGTTCTCACCTCCATGGTTTCTGAAGAGAAATCCGCACTAAGTCTTACTGGGCATCCCTTGTATGTGATAGTTTGCTTCTCCCTTGCTGCTCTGTGAATTTTCTCTTTATCTTTAACATTTGAAATTCTGAGTAGTATGTGTCTTGGAGTAGGTCTATTTGGATTTACTCTGTTTGGGGTACATTACACTTCTTGGACATGTAAGTTCACTTCTTTAGTGAGAGTTGGGGAACTTTCAGCTATTATTTGCTCAAATACTCTGCCACTTTTCCCTTCTCTTCTCCTTCTGGAACTCCCATGACATGTATGTTGTTGTGTTTTCGTGTTGTCATTCAACTCTCTGAGCCCCTGCTCTCTTTTTTCCATTCTTCTCTCTTTCTGTTCTTTTCTCTAATTTCTACTGTTCTGTCTTCTGTATCACTTACTCTTTCTTCTTTCAAGTCTGCTGTTGTATGCCCCTAATGTATGTTTTTGATCTCATCTACTGTGTCTTTTTTTAAAAAAAGATTTATTTATTTTACTTTTATCCATTTTACCCCCCCTCCCCATTTTTGCTGTTTTTGTGTCCATTCGCTGGGCAATTCTCTGTGTCTGTTTCCTGCCCTCTCTTCTCATCCTTCTCCTCCTGTCTTCACTGGGATTCGATCCTGGGAAACTACAATGTGGGAGAGTGGCATCCTACCGCCTGCGCCACCTTAGTTCCTGGATTTTTGGTGCGTCTTGTCTTGGCTCTCCCTTGTGTCACTCTCCTGTTACGTCATTATCTTGCTGTGTGGCTCAGTGGGGCCTGACAGCACATCCGCATGCGGGGACTGGCTGCCCGTGTGCCTTCTATATTTTTCTTTTAATTTTACTGGGAGGTTCCCTGGGATCAAACCCAGGTCCCTCCATATGGGAGATGGACACCCAACCATTTGAGCCCCATCCACCCCCCTATTGTGTCTTT
Source organism: Tolypeutes matacus (assembly GCA_026826555.1). Taxonomy (NCBI): domain Eukaryota; kingdom Metazoa; phylum Chordata; class Mammalia; order Cingulata; family Chlamyphoridae; genus Tolypeutes; species Tolypeutes matacus. The sequence continues at coordinate 484,045 of JAKSZT010054568.1, read as the reverse complement.
CATTCCCATGAGCTCTGTTACTTTTCTATTCAGGATTTCAAATTCTTCTTTGCGCTCACTCAATGTATTCTTTTTTTTTTTTTTTTTTTTTTTTT
>JAKSZT010054568.1:451430-483850 GCA_026826555.1 Tolypeutes matacus | reverse complement strand
TATTTTTTCAGTTAAATCTTTGAGTTTAGCCCTCTCGTTTTTTATTTATTTTTTTAAAGATTTTATTTATTTATTCATTTATCCCCCCCCTTGCTGCTTGTGCTCGCTGGGTCAGCTAACCACGCCGTGCAGGCGGGCTTGCCTTCACCAGGAGGCCCCGGGAACCGAACCCGGGGTCTCCCATATGGTAAACGGGAGCCCTACTGATTGAGCCACAGCCGCTTCCCACTCAATGTATTCTTGATGTTATTTATCTCTTTAACCATATCGTCTTTTTACTCATTAATTTGATTTTGGGAATTTGTGTGCATCTTGCTGATTAGTTCTGCAAATCCTGCGTCTCTTCTGGGGCTTTGATATATTCCTTTTCTTCAGCCAGGTCTTCCATTTTCTTAGTATGGCTTGTAATTTTTTGCTGATATCTAGGCATCTGATTAGGATGCAGTCTACTCAGATGATCAATTTCTTTCTCTTTTTGTAGGGATTTAGCGGCAGGAGGCTGTGTATTACCTCTGCTCTTTGATTCTTGGCTTGACCTGGATTTTAGGACTGTCTCTGCTAGTTGCTCAAAACTGGGCTCTGGACCCAGTAATTGGTTGTAGACTTGCTTCCTAGTACCTTCGGGAGGAGGCTATAGAGGAGGGAAAAAGCCACTCTTACTTATTTTTAATTTTCCTGCATGCACTTCCTTGGTGTGCTAGCAGATGGCGCACATTGGCAGCTCTCAGTTCAATACCTGGTCGGAGTGTATTTGTGGCAACACAGACCGGATCTATGTGATAGAGCTTCCTACCTGGAGGCTAAGAGTCTTGTAATTCAAGCTTTCTTGGAGACAATTCCAGCCTTCTCTGGCAAACCCCTGCCCTTTCCCAGGTAAGAAATACCCCCACTCCCCTATGAGTCCTCAACAATGAATCCCAGTTAGTAAAGAAGAAGATTGGGAGGGGTGTATATATTTAGCCCCTTGTGGGCTCCCAAGGCAAACAATAGTGTGGCCCCGCCCAGCCTGGAAAGGCTCCTGGGACACAGCAGACCAAGTTTATGAGTCAAAAGCTGTGTCAGCCCTAGGCTGTGTCCCTCTCTCTCCCCTTTCTTGTGGAGGTGCATCTTCAACAATCAGTCCCAGCTAAAAGAGAGGGAGATTGCGAGAGTGGGATTTCTCCAGTCCTGTGCCGGCTCCCAGGGCAAACCACAGTGTAGTACTACCCGGCCTGGAAGGGCTGGTGGGACACAGCAGACCAAATTTGTGGGTCGGAAGCTGAGTCAGCCTTATTCTGTGTCCCTCTCTCTCTCCCCTTTCCTGGGGTGGTGGATCCCTGGAGCTCCCTTTGTCTGTAGCCACAGGCCCAGAGGCCTGAGAATTCTAAAGTGTCTTGAGTGTGGGGGGTGGTGCCAGCAGCAGCAGTCACTGGTTTCAACTCACAGTTCTATCGTTGTGATTCCCCTCCTTTGTCCTTCTCTCTTCTGGGTGTTGTCCAGCCTTTGTCTGGTGTCCTAAACCCTAGAAGATCTTTTTTCCAGGCTATTTCAGCCTATCTTCTAGCTATTTTTCTGGAGGACAAGGAGTCCCATGTCTTTCTAGTCCACCATCTTCCCGGAATCCTTAGGTCTACCTTTTTGCAATCTAGCTTTCTGTAAATTCTCTGCTCATCTCTCAGGACTGCTTACAAGTCTCACTTGCACTGTGACAATGTTCCTCACTGCTCTAGAAGTCCGTGACTACCTCTTCCATTATCTATCTATCCCGTACATATCTCTACTGTAGCACTTATCTCACTATATAGCAATTTTTAATTTATTTGCTTATCTATGTTAGTCTGGAGCTCCTAGAGGGCAGGAATTATGTCTTATTCACCTTTGTATTTCCAGAACTCATCCTATAACAGAATGTTATTTGAACAAATTATTTCCCTAAATGAATTTTCTAGATTGCTTTTTCCTGAACAAACCACATAAGTTTTGTTTTTAAGAATTATGATGCAAGTAGGAGATAAGCAGAGGACATCAAAGAGAATACCTTAAGTCACCTTTACAACTAAACACTACTACATCAGTAATCCATATGCTCATTTCATGATTTTTTCCTACATCTGAGAACCACCTGGGCCATTAACCCATGCAGTCTATGTGAGATAGACTGTCACATAGGCTACTTTAGTCCCAGGTGCATATTTTATAAAAAAATATTAAAACAAACTACATGACTATTGTAGCAGTTTGGTACTGTTTATGAATTCCAAAAACAGATATTGGATTATGTTTGTAAACTGCTCTGTCCCTCTGGGCATATTAGATTGTATTAAATTCAGAGGTTTTACTTTTACTTGATTAAATTATTATTAGGGCTTTGATTGGGCCATGTTAGTAGGACATTGAGTGTCCCATCTCCCCCTTGGTGGGCAGGGACTCACAGAGAAAACGACAAGGCAGAGGAGTTAGTTTGGAGTTTTTTTTGGATGCTGGAACCCCGGGAAGTAAATACATAGAGAAGCAGATACATGAAGGCTCCAACAGACATGAGAGAGGCCCCCGGAAGAGAGATGAGCCATTAGCCTGATAGTTTACAGATGGCCTTGTGGAGCGAGCAAAGCAGCTGAGCCCGGAGAGAAACAAGCCCCGGGAGACAAGATGAGACTTAACCCAGCCTAGGGCTGAGATTGGAAGAAGCTGGGACCACGGAGCCTTAAGAGGAAGAGGAAGGATCAACCCTCGCAGATGTCAGCAGCCATCTTGCTCAACATCTGGCAAATGATTTTGGGTGAGAAAGTACCTCTTATGGTACCTTCAGTTGGACTCTTTATGGTTGATAACTGTAAGCTTCTACCCCAAAGAAATACCCTTTTAAAAAAGTCAACAGGGAAGCGGCTGTGGCTCAATCAGTAGGGCTCCCGTTTACCATATGGGAGGCCCCGGGTTCGGTTCCCGGAGCCTCCTGGTGAAGGCAGGCCCGCCCGCACGGCGTGGTTAGCTGACCCAGCGAGCACAGGCAGCAAGGGGGGGATAAATGAATAAATAAATAAAAATCTTTAAAAAAAAAAAAAAAAAAGTCAACAGATTTCTGATATTTTGCATGAGCACCCCTTTGGCTGACTAATACAACTATTAAAATAAAAAAAGTACTCTCTGCAGTATGCTTCCTATGCTTTGGAAAAAAAATGCTTTAAGTCAAGGTTTAAGATTAGACCCAATTTCAAGTCTGAAAATATAGATAGAAAGGTAAAATAAATACATCAAGATTCATTCCAAATAACTAGAGTAAATCAAGAAAGGCTTGATACATACAAGAAGGAAAAACTCCTGGAAATTTAGAGTATAAAGTAAGCATCCAGGACCAAATCAAAAAGGGAAATAACTCACCAAATTTAAATATATGCATTCAATGAGGTTGTTTAAATATGCAAAAAAGTGATTTCCTAAAAAAACATCACCAAGGGCTAAGACGAACAGTACCTCTAAGCACTCCTATGAGTGCCAAGGCAGAGCATTGCCTGGTCTGTCTACCAAGCACTAGGACAATGCATGGGACTTGATGGTATATCACTACAAAGACAGGAAGTAAAGAAGGGAGTGAGGGAGCAGGAAAGCAGTCCAGGTCTAGGAACTGGCATCTCCTACACTTCACTTAAGCTACTATTCTACAGAAGCTCTTTTAAGTCTCTCTACCTGTCTCCTAAATTGTACTCCAAAAGTGATATAAAGAAGAGGCCTAAACCTAGAAAATTAAATTTCCTCCATATACTCTTTTTTTTTTTTTTTAAGATTTATTTTATTTATTTATCCCCTCGTTGTTTGCACTTGCTGTGTCTGTTTTCCTTTCAGGAGACACTGGGAACCAAACCCAGGACCTCCCATGTGGGAGGGAGGCACCTAATTGCTTGAGCCACCTCTGTTCCCTGCTTTGTTATGTCTCTCATTATGTTTTCCCCCTTGTGTCTCTTGTTGCATCATATTGTTGTGTCAGGTAAACACGCCCATCCGTTGCTCCAGCTTGCTGTCTTGCTTGTCTTCTTTAGGAGGCACCAGAAACCGAACCCGGGATTTCCCATGTGGTAGGCAGGAGCTCAGTTGCTTGAGCCACATTTGCTTCCTCTCTTCCATATACTCTTTTTTTTTTTTTTTTTAAAGATTTATTTTATTTTTATTTATTTATCCTCCTTTGCTGCTTGTGCTCGCTGCGTCCATTTGCTGTGCAATTTTCTGTGTCTGCTTGTCTCCTTTGCTGTGTCATCTTGCCACGCCACCTCACTGTGCCACAAGGGCCATCAGACCAGCTTGCCTTCACTAGGAGGCCCTGGGAATCGAACCCGGGGCCTCCCATATGGTAAAAAGAAGCCCATCCAGTTGAGCCACAGCTGCTTCCCTCCATATACTCTTAGGCAATGATTTTCAATCTTTTTGCATTTTGAATACCCTAATCCACTTTATCTAATTTCAAAACATTTCCTACCATCTCCTAAAAATACTATAGGTTACATTTCCTTCCTTTATTAGGGATACACAGACACACACACAGTTAATTCTGGGTATGTAGTAGTTAAGTTCTATAAAATCACCGGGAATAATGAATTAGGGAAGACTGAACCATTGTCCCTTGGGGAAATATAGGGTTAGGTTCCTGGGAGTCTCTGCTGACAATATGTGGTTAACCAAACCCAATAATACATAACCTTGTTTTATGGGTGTTTCTGTTTAAATACACCTTCTATCTTTTGCTTTCTCCTTAAATTTGCATATACTGATTCCCTAGGAAGTTCTTGTTTCACTAGCCTTTTGGAGAATATCCCAATTTAACCCCATACAGAAGCACATTTTAGAGCAGCATTTAAACAAAGCCTCTAAACATAAATTTAAGCAACTTCAATCATAAATTGCATTGGAGGCAGGTAATTGGAGCTCATTAAATAAGGTGTTGATTCATTAACAAACTCAAGGCCAACAGCACTCAAAGTCATACCTGGATGAAGCTTTTCTAACACATGTATTTTCTCAGGAAAGCACATCATAGTTTTGCGGTTAGGAAGACTAGTCAGCACTTCAGCTTTAAGCTTGGGGGACATTTCAAACAGTGAAATAACCAACAGAAAGCACAAAAATGTGGCTCTAAATATACCACAAAACATTATTTCTAACCCTAAAATCAATATTTGTAGCACTTTTATGGTTATTTGCAGACATGCGGAAAGCAGTGAAAAATCTGAGTCACAGACATGCATGTTCCCAGCTGAGGTCTGCCTTTTTGTTTCAGCACTCATACTATAGCAAGTGTCCTTTTTTGCGGTATATTTAGAGCAAATGTCTACATTCCTTTGCCTTTTGTCTAATTGTTCTTACAACTGGTTAGAGAGGTGTGTTAAAACCACCCATTTAAATAATATATTTTTCAATTCGTGGGGGGAGACTCGTTGATTTTTTTGTTTTAGGAGGTACCAGGGATTGAACCTGGGTCCTCGTACATGTGAAGCGCACACTCAACCACTGGGCTACGCCCACCCCCTCTTAATGTTTAATGTATCCATTTTACAGATACCTTATTAAATGTGTTTTGGTGTGGAATTATTAATTTCATCATTTTATCTTTTGTAAACTTTATGTCTGGGAAAGATTTTTGCCTTGAAATCTACTGCCTGAGATTAATATGGCTTCACCAGATTTCTTGTGGTTAGTATTTGGCTTGGTATATCATTTTTTTTTTTTTTTTTTTAAGATTTATTTATTTTATCCATTTTAAACCCCCTTTCCCCATTTGCTGCTTTGTGTCCATTCGCTGGGCAATTCTCTGTGTCTGTTTCCTGCCATCTCTTCTCATCCTCCTCCTCCAGTCTTCACCAGGATTTGATCCTGGAGACCTCCGATGTAGGAGAGAGGTGTTCCACCACCTGTGCTACCTCGGGTCCTCATTTTTGGAGCTTTCGGAGCATCTAGTCTTGTCTTTCCCCTGCGTCTCTCTCCTGTTACGTCATCATCTTGCTGTATGGCTCCCGGGGCCTGGCGGCTCACCGGCACACAGAGCCTGGCAGCCCATGCGCCTTCTAGATATATATATATCTTTATTTTACTGGGAGGTCCCGGGAATCGAACCCAGGTCCCTCCATATGGCAGATGGACGCCCAACCATTTGATCCACATCCACCCCCCGGTATATCATTTTTTTTTATCCTTGACGTTCAACAGTTTTTTTTTGTGTGTGTGTGTGTGTGTTTTTTGCTGTTTCTCATAAACAGCATAGACCCAGATTTTTAAAAATATTCATTTGACAACTGTTACTTTTTATTTGGAAAATGTAGTTAATGTTGATTTATTTCTATGGCTTATTAATTCCTTACTATTTGTCTCATTTTTTTCTTATATTTTTGTCCTTTTTTTTTTTTAGGTTTTGTTTTTTTCATTTTATTTCATGTTCCTTTTTTGGCAAGTATATACCCTCTGTGCCAATTCTTCTAGTGGTAGCTTTCTTTTTTACTTGAAGGTGTGGAGCACAAGGGATTCATGCTGCAACCACTGCACTGTCTGTTCCTGGGCCAGGCTGAGACCTGTTTCCTTAGATACCACGGACCAGGCACTAAACCACTGCATTTTCACTCCTCCTCCAGCTAACTGCCGGCAAAGCACTGCCTACACAGCCTGACAGTCAGCCTAACGGAAAAAGCTCAGGATTTGGTGCGTCCAAGACCACTCCTGTCATTCTTACTTCAAATTAGCCTCTCTGAGTTCATCATCCTGAGCGCCAAACCGTACAATCTGAGGGCATCCAAGTAGAAACATATTCCCCAGTGGGGGGCCCTTGGTCCAAACCCTATTATCTCCACAGATAAATCTGGAATCTCCTCTATTTCAATATGAACACTTACCACAATCTTAACCAGCATCTTTATCCTTATCCTATAACTTAAAATGATTTATTGCTAACCAAAATTGGTCATTATTATCATTTTACACCTGATGCTTATTTAAATTCACACACATTGACTAATTCCACTGTGTACAATTTCTTCTTGTATCATATTTCTTTCTTGCATCAATTAATTCCGCCCCCCCCCAAAGTATATCCTTTATTAGTTCCTTCAGTAATCATCTCTTGTAGTATACTTGTTAAGACATTTTCTGAAAATATCTTTATTCTTTCTTTGCTATTGCATAATTTAGCTAGGTAGAGAATTCAGACTTGACGTTTTCATTCTATCCTTTGAATTCTTTAATCACCTTTCACATTTTCCATCTCCTTATTTCTGTGTGTAGTATTCTGTAGCTAATTTCTTCTGATCTATCTTCCACTCCCTAATTTCTACTTTAGCTGTCTCTAATTTGCTGCTTAAACTTTCCATTGAGCTTAATCTTAATATTTTTTATTTTATTTTATTTTATTATTATTATTTTTTAAAGATTTTATTTATTTATTCATTCATCCCCCCCTTGCTGCTTGTGCTCGCTGGGTCAGCTAACCACGCCGTGCGGGCGGGCTTGCCTTCACCAGGAGGCCCCGGGAACTGAACCCGGGGCCTCCCATATGGTAAACGGGAGCCCTACTGATTGAGCCACAGCCGCTTCCCTTATTTTATTTTTGTAAGTCCAATTTGGTCGTTTTTCATATCACCTATTCCCTTTTCAAAGATACAATTCATGACTTTATTTCTTTAATTTTAAAATAGATTATTTTCTAAAATTCTTGGTACACTAAATCTACTATCTGTTATGTTTACTGAGTCTCCCTCTAGTAGGTTGTTTCTTTATAGGCTTTATAATTTTTTGATTCTGAGCTCATCTTCAATGGAGTTTGTTTTCGTATGACAGTCCCATTTGAACTGGGTTGTAAAAGTAGTATTGCTACGAAGGGATTTTTGTGTCTGCTTCCTAAAGCAACGCTATACAACAGAACCTTCTGGGATCACAGAAATGTGTTCTATCTGTATTGTCCAATATAGTAGTCACGTGTGGCTACTGAGTATCTGAAATATTGCTACTCTGACTGAGAAATTTACTTTTAAAAAATTGCTTGATTTAAATTAATTTAAACTTAAAATTAAATAGCCATATGTGCCACCATATTGGACAGTGCAGCAGAGGCTTCATTTTGTCCCCCCCCCCCGACTTTATTTTGTACATTTAATAATTGAAAATATAAACAATTAAAAACTAAAAAGTAAACACAGATGAATAAATATATATATATCTCAATTAAATGTACTGGATACATATAAAATTTTTTTGAATCAAACAATATGTTACACAATATATTTGGTTCATAGTAACGCATTCATACAATATTTCTCCTTTTGTGTCTGGCTTGCTTTGCTCAACATAATGTCCTCCAGGTTCATCCATGTTGTCATATGCTTTACGACTTCATTTCTTCTTACAGCTGCATAATATTCCACCGTGTGAATAGACCACAGTTCGTTCAACCATTCATATGTTGATGGAACCTGGGTTGTTTCCAACTTTTGGCAATGGTGAATAATGCTGCTATGAACAGATTGTGTGCGGATGTCTGTTCGTGTCATTGCTCTCAGTTCTTCTGGGTATATACCCAGTAGTGGTATTGTCGGGTCACATGGTAAGTCTATATGCAACTTCTTTAGGAACTGCCAAACAGTCCTCCACAGCGGCTGTACCATTCTGCATTCCCACCAAAAGTGAAGAAGTGTTCCTATCTCTCCACATCCTCTCCAACACTTGTAGTTCTCTGTCTTTTTAATAGTGGCCATTCTGATAGGTGTGAAATGATATCTCATTGTAGATTTGATTTGCATTTCCCTAATCATGAGTGATGTTGAGCATTTCTTTTTTTTTTTTTTTTTTACCGGGAGGTCCCGGGTATCGAACCCAGGTCCCTCCATATGGGAGACGGACGCCCATTTGAGCCACATCCATCCCCCGTTGTTGAGCATTTCTTCATGTGTTTTTTTGCCATTTTTATTTCTTCTTTGGAGAAATGTCTATTCACGTCTTTCGCCCATTATTTAATTGGGTCTTTTCTCTTTTTATTGTTGAGTTGTGACATCTCTTTATATATCCTGGATATTAAACCCTTATCAGATGTGATTTCTAAATATTTTTTCCCATTGAATTGGCTGCATTTTCACCCTTTTAACAAATTCCTTTGAGGTGCAAAAGTGTTTAATTTTGAGGAGGTCCCATTTATCTGATTTTTCTTTTGTTGCACGTGCTTTGGGTATAAGGTCCAAGAAACCACCACCTACTACAAGGCCTTGAAGATGTTTCCCTACATTTTCTTCTAGTAGTTTTATGGTCCTGGCTTTTATATTTAGATCTTTGACCCATTTTGAGCTGCTTCTTGTATAGGGGGTGAGATAGGGGTCCTCTTTCATTCTTTTGGTTATAGATATCCAGTTCTCCCAACACCATTTGTTGAAGAGACTGTTTTTTCCCATTAGCACGGACTTGGAAGGTTTGTCAAAAATCAGTTGACTGTACAGGTGAGGGTTTATTTCTGGGTTCTCAATTCTATTCCACTGATCGATGGGTCTGTCTTTTTGTCAGTACTGTGCTGTTTTGACCACTGTAGCTTTGTAATATGTTTCAAGGATAGGCAGTGAAATTCCTCCCACGTAGCTCTTTTTAGAATGCTTTTGGCTATTTGGGTGCACTCAACCTTCCAGATGAATTTGGTAATTGCCTTCTCTAATTCTGTAAAGTAAGATGTTGGGATTTTGATTGGTATTACATTGAATTTATAAATCAGTTTGGGTAAGATTAACATCTTCACGATATTTAATCTTCCAATCCATGAACACGGAATGTCTTTTCATTTGTTTAGGTCTTTTTAAATTTCTTTTAGCATTGTTTTGTAGTTTTCTGCATATAGGTCCTGTACTTCTTTGGTTAAATTAACTCCTAGGTATTTGAGTCTTTTGGTTGCTATTGAAAATGGAATTTTTCCCCTGATTTCCTCCTCAGGTTGTTTAGTACTGGAGTACAAAAACATTACTGATTTTTGCGTGTTGATCTAAGTACAGGATCATGTCATCTGCAAACAGTGAGAGTTTTACTTCCTCTTTTCCTATTTAGATGCCTTTAATTTGTTTTTCTTGTCTAACTGCCCTAGCTAGAACTTCTAGTACAATGTTGAATAACAATGGTGACAGTAGGCATCCTTGTCTTGTTACCGATCTTTGAGGGAAAGCTCTCAAGCTTTCCCATTGAGCATGATGTTGGCTGTGGGTTTTTCATATATGCCTTTTATCATATTGAGGAATTTTCCTTCTATTCCTATCTTTTGAAGTGTTTTTATCAAAAAAGGATGCTGGATTTTGTCGAATGCCTTTTCTGTATCGATTGAGATGATCATGTGTTTTTTTTTTCCTTCAATTTGTTAATGTGGTGTTTTTCATTGATTGATTTTCTTATGTTGAACCAGCCTTGCATACCAGGAATAAATCCCACTTGGTCATGATGTATAAGTCTTTTGATATGCTGTTGGGTTCAATTTACAAGTATTTTGTTGAGAATTATTGCATCTATGTTCATTAGAGAGATTGGCCTGTACTTTTCTTTTCTTGTAGAATCTTTATCTGGCTTTATTAAGGTGATGTTGGCTTCAAAAATGTGTTGGGTAATTTTCCCTCCTCTTCAATTTTTTGGAAGAATTTAAACAGGATTGGTGTTAATTCTTTTCAAAATGCTCGGTAGAATTCACCTGTGAAGCTATCTGGTCCTGGACTTCTCTTTGCTGGGAGATTTTTAATGATGGATTCAATTTCCTTAAAGGTGATTGGTTTGTTAAGTTCTTGTATTTCTTGTAGCGTCAGTGTAGGCTGGTTATGCATTTCTAGGAATTTGTCCATTTCATCTAGGTTGTCTAGTTTGTTGGCATATAGTTTCTCATAATATCCTCTTAAGGTTCTTTTTATTTCTATGGGGTCATTTGTAACATCCCCCCTTTCATTTCTGATTGTATTTATTTGCATCTTCTCTCTATTTTTCTTTGTTAGACTAGCTAGCGGTTTTTCAATTTTATTATCTTCTCAAAAAACCAGCTTTTGGTTTTATTGATTTTCTCTATTGTTTTTCTGTTCTCATTTTCATTTATTTCTGCTCTAATCTTTATTATTTCTTTCCTACTGCTTGCTGTGGGATTGGTTTGCTGTTGTTTTTCTAGTTTCTCTATTTTTTCAGTTAAATCTTTGAGTTTAGCCCTCTCGTTTTTTATTTATTTTTTTAAAGATTTTATTTATTTATTCATTTATCCCCCCCTTGCTGCTTGTGCTCGCCGGGTCAGCCAACCACGCCGTGTGGGCGGGCTTGCCTTCACCAGGAGGCCCCGGGAACCGAACCCGGGGCCTCCCATATGGTAAACGGGAGCCCTACTGATTGAGCCACAGCCGCTTCCATCTTGTTTTTTAATATAGGCATTTAGGGCTATAAATTTCCCTCTCAAGACTGCCTTCACTGTATCCCATAAGTTTTGATACGTTGTGTTCTCGTTTTCATATGTTTCAATATATTTACTGATTTCCCTTGCAATTTCTTCTTTGACCCACCAATCATTTTGGAGTGTGTTGTTTAGTCTCCACACATTTGCGAATTTACTTTTTTCCTGTCTGTTACTGATTCTAGTTTCATTCCATTATGATCTGCGAAGGTGCTTTGTATAATTTCAATATTTTTATATTTATTGAGAGCTGCATTGTGACCTAACATGTGGTCTATCCTGGAGAAAGATCCATGGGCACTTGAGAAGAATGTTTAACCCGCTGTGTTTGGATGCAGTGTCCTGTATATGTCTGTTAGGTCTAACTTGTTTATCATATTGCTCAAGTTCTCTGTTTCCTTCTTGATCTTCTGTCTAGTTCTTCTATCTAATGATGTCAGTGGGGTGCTGAAGTCTCCAACGATTATTGCAGAAATATCTATTTCTCCCTTTGTTTTGCCAGAGTTTGTCTCATATATTTTGGGGCACCCTGGTTAGGTGCATAGATATGACTGTTATATCTTCCTGGTGGATCATCCCTTTTAGTAAATATAATGGCCTTCTGTATCTCTCATAACTTTTTTGCATTTGAAGTCTGTTTTGTCTGATATTAATATAGCTACCCCTGCTCTTTTCTGGTTACTATTCGTGTGTTGTATCTTTTTCCAACCTTTCACTTTCAGCCGGTTTGTATCCCTGGGTCTAAGGTGAGTTTCTTGGAAGCAGCATACAGATGGCTCATGTTTTTTTTATCCATTCTATCAGCCTGTATCTTTTGACTGGGGAGTTTAATCCATTCACATTCAATGAAATTACTGTAAATGTGCTATTTACTTCCTCCATTTTATTCTTTGGTTTTCATATGTCATCTTATTTTCGTTGGTCTTTTTACTCTTTTGGTTTTCCTTCCTGCTATTCTTTCTTCTATACTCTCTTCCAAGGCTCTCTATCCTGTCTTTTTCTTTCAGGTTCTAAGGCTTTCTTTAATATTTCCTACAAAGGTGGATTCTTTTTTGCAAACTCTCTTAGTTTGTTTGTGAATATTTTATACTCACCTTCATTTTTGAAGGACAGTTTTCCTGGATAAAGTATTCTCAGCTGGCAGTTTTTCTCTTTCAGTTTCTTAATTGTATCATACCACTCTCTTCTTGCCTCCATGGTTTATGAAGAGAAATCTGTGCTAAGTCTTACTGGATGTCCCTTGTATGTGATCGTTTACTTCTCTCTTGCTGCTCTGAGAATTTTCTCTTTATCTTTGACATTTGACATTTTGAGTAGTATGTGTCTTGGCGTAGGTCTATTTGGATTTCTTCTGATTGGTGTACGGTGTGCTTCTTGGACATGTAAGTTCATTTCCTTCGTGAGAGATGGGAAATTTTCGGCTACTATTTCCTCAAATACTCTTTCTGCCCCTTTTCCTTTCTCTTCTCCTTCTGGAACTCCCATGACATTTATGTTGTTGTGTTTTGTGTTGTCATTCAACTCACTGAGCACCTGCTCAATTTTTTCCATTCTTTTATCTCCTGTTCTTTTATTTCTTCAATTTTAGATGTTCTGTCTTTGGTGTCACTTATTCTTTCTTCTATCATTTCGCATCTGGTGTTGTATGCCTCAAATGTGTTTTTGACCTCACCTATTGTGTCTTTAATTCCCATGAGCTCTGTTACTTTTCAAATGATTTCAAATTCTTCTTTGCATTTGCTCAATGTCTTCTTGATATCATTTATCTCTTTAACTATATTGTCTTTCAACCCATTAATTTGATGTTGGCAATTTGTGCTCATCTCGCTGATTAGTTCTCTCAAATTCTGCATCTGTTCTGGGGCTTTGATGTATTTCTTTTCTTGGGCCATGTCTTCTATTTTCTTAGTATGGCTTGTAATTTTTTGCTGGTGTTTAGGCATCTGGTTAGGATGTAGTTTACTCAGATGCTCAATCTCTTTCTCTTTTATAGGGCTTTAGTGGCAGGAGGCTGTGAGTTACCACAGCTCTTTGATTTTTGGCTCAACCTTGATTGTTAGGATTGTCCTGCTGGTTGCTCAAACCAGTAATTGGTTGTAGAGTCGCTTCCTAGGGCCTTGGGCAGGGAGGCTATAGAGGCCGGAAAAAGCCTCTCCAACTTATTTTTTATTTTCTTGTGTGCACTTCCTTGGTGTGCCAGGAGATGGCGCTCTTTGGCAGCTCTCAATTCAATGCCTGGTAGCAGTGTATTTTTTGAAACACAGACCAGATCAATGTGATTGAGCTTCCTGTCTGGAATCTAGGAGCCTTGTAACTCAAATTTTGTCTGCGACAGTTCTCCAGCCTTCTCTAGCAGTCCTCTCTCTTTTCCATGTTGCTATCTATTTAATTTAAATTATAACTTATTAAAAGTCATCTTCTCATTTTATAATCAATATTCATTTATATTTAACATTGTTTTCCTGATTTCTCCATTTCTCCTTTTTCTTCCATCACATCAATACCTTCTGGGCTCACTTTTTCCTAACTGGAGTATATTTTTAAGTAATCCTTTCCAGCAAAAGGCTTTCAAAATCCTAAAAGTTTGAAAATGTTACTGTAGTAACCTCACTGTTGAAAGACAGTCTGGCTGGGAACAGAATTTTAGGTTCAAATTTATTTTCTCTTAAGACTTTGAAGAAGTGTTACTGTTGTCTTAAAACCAATGATTATGTCTGACCTCACACAGATTCTCATTTTTTGATGACCATACAGTCTTTTCTCCTCTCTGGTGGTGCCTGGGAAATTCTTTTCATCATCATCACTATGATGCATAATGCATATGTTGATCTTTGTTGTTTTAAAAATGTATTTCTCTTGGTTGTCGTTACTTTTGAAACAAGTGGCAGGGAACTGCTGTGGAGCCGCTGCTGTTGCTGTTTACAGGGTAAAAGCGTGTCTTTGTGCCTGGTTATGGCATGGCAACTGTCCCAGAAGCAGGGTATCACCCTGTGCAGGAGCGCCGAAATTGTGGCTAAGTTATTCTCTTTTGGCATCAATAGCATTTTATATCAGCGTAGCATATATCCATCTGAAACCTTTACTTGAGTACAGAAATATGGACTCACCTTGCTTGTAAGTACTGGTCCTGAGCTCATAAAATACTTCAGTAATGTGGTGGAACAACTAAAAGACTGGTTATAGAATTGTTCCATTCAGAAACTGGTGGTAGTCATCTCAAATATTGAAAGTGGTCAAGTCCCCGAAAGATGGCAATTTTGATATTGTGTGTGACAAGACTGCAAAAGATGACAGAGCACCCAGAGAAAAGTCACAGAAAGGTATCCAAGAGGAAATTCATTCAGTAATCAGACAGATCACAGCTAAAGTAACATTTCTGCCACTATTGGAAGTTTCTTGTTCATTTGCTTTACTGATTTATACAGACAAAGATTTCGTTGTACCTGAAAAAATGGTAAGAGTAGGGACCACAGTTCATTACCAATTCTGAGGAAGTCTGTCTTCCTTCGTTTACTACCATAATTCACAAAATAAATACCATGGTGGCCTACAGAATTCCTGTCAATGACTGAGGGATGAGATGAGAAAAACAATGTACTTGTAATACTTTTTTTTTTTTTTTAAGAATTATTTATTTATTCCCCCCACCCCACCCTCATTGTTTGAGCTGTCTGCTCTCTGTTCATCTGCTTGTCTTCTTTTTTTTTAGGAGGCACCAGGAACTGAACCCAGGACCTCCCATGTGGGAGGAGGGAGGTGCCCAATTGCTTTTTCCTGAAATCAACTCTAGTTGAAAGGTTTTATTTCATTGGCTAATTTTTAGACAGGGAAAGCCAACATTATACTTTACTGAACTGTGCATAATTGTTCCATTTTTTAGTACCTGCTTGACTTTCTGTAGGACTGACATCATGAATTAGAGGAGAGTACAGTATTCCTTGTTAATGTGTTTAGCTAAATAGATTAGCACAAAAGCATAATGCACATTGTTCAAAAGGGAACCAGGAGATTTTGTCAGCATTCCTTTGAAGGTGTTAACTATAAATGAGAAAACGTTTGCTATAATGCTGAATGACTTCCTAAATCATACATTTTGGTCAAGTAACTTAAGTCAGAATATAGATAAAGAGATATTTAAATGTAAAATACAGCAAAAGAAGTCTGAATATTCAGAATCTTTGCTTAGATCCTGAAAATAACTAATATAACACCAGTAATGTAACATTGCTCTATTAGGTCCATTTGCCGTTTATTTAGTTGTATAGTTCTCATGTTGGAAAAACTTTCACTAATCTGATTTTAAATTTAGATTACTTTAATTTATATTACTCGATTTTAATTTATATTACACAGAACACTTCTTAAAAATGTCTTCTTGTGTTTTATAAAATCAGGCTTTAAAAGACAATGATGAAATAAAGTTAAATTTATATGTTCAAAAAAAAAAGTATTCATCTTCACCCTTGGTAGGTTCTTTCTCTCTGAGGGCTCATAACTCTTTTAGTTCTAGAAAATTCTAAGAAATTATTTCTTCAAACATTGCCTCGTCATTTTTCTTTACTTGCAACTCTCATTAGATAAGCACTGAAACTTCTACATTTTTCTAAATGCATAAATCTTCCCTTCCCATGCTATTTCTTGTCTCTTGAAGCTGAGTTTGGGAAGAATTTCTCACCCTCATCTTCTAGTTCATTAATTTGTTTTTCAGCTCTGTCCAATTTGTTATACAGTCTATTCAATTTCAACACCTGTATTTTACATTTTCATTACTGCCTGTTCTCGTTTCATCACTTCTGGTTCTGGTATTAAGGATTTAAGTCTACCCTTGGTCCTCTAAGGAATTTAATTTAGCTGTATTTCAAGTTTCTTTCTTTTTTTTTTTTTAATAATTAGAACTGTAACTTTTTAATTTTTTTTATTTATTTATTTATTTTTAAGATTTTATTTATTTATTCATTTATCCCCCCCTTGCTGCTTGTGCTCGCTGGGTCAGCTAACCACGCCATGCGGGCGGGCTTGCCTTCACCAGGAGGCCCCGGGAACCGAACCCGGGGCCTCCCATATGGTAAACGGGAGCCCCACTGATTGAGCCACAGCCGCTTCCCTCAAGTTTCTTTCTGACTGCTCTACTTCCTAATATGTAGTTCTGCTGTTTGTTTCATCATGCTAGGCTTTCTCATGGTTCCTGGCTGTGAAACATTTCCTGTAGGATTGTTAACTTGCTCTCTTAGTCAACAACCATCTCCTGGTTTAGGCGGCCTCACCCTGAATGTGCTCTGACAGATTTCTCAGTAGCAGTGATGGTCTCAGACAGACAGTGTAAGCAGCTCCATTCTGCAGCTTCTCGTTTAATGTATACTTCCTTCACTTAAGCATGTCCTTTAGCCTCAGGTCTGGAAAATTCCTTCTTTTGTATTCAAACTTGAAGCGGAATTTATTAACTAAACTTTCTGTCCTTTCTATGGGTTTGGTGCAGAGGGGTAAGAGGTCAATATGTGCTTTGTTAACCATCTTAAAATAAGATAAATTACTTTTCAAAATATCACTTCCCTGCATTCTCTTTACCTTCTTTGTGGAATTCTTATTAGATGGAATGCCTCAATTTATCATCTATGCCATAATTTTTCTCTCATTATCCTTCTGTGATGTGTTTAAGAACAATTCTCTGTTCAGGAAAATGGCACCAAGGTGGGTAGGCAGAGTCTGACCCTCTCACAACAAAGGAGCAGAGAGAGGGCAGAAACTTATCTGAAGGAGCTGCTTTAGATATATATAGAACTGTCTTTCTTTGGCTTCTTTATCTTTCCAGTATTCTCCTAGATGATGGGAAGCCAAAGGAAAACTGTGAGTTGCTCACCCCTGTGGCTGGAAGTGGCACATACACCCCACCCTCAGGGCAAACAGCCTAGGTGGAGCCCCTGGCTTGCTGCTCCTAACAGAGTATAAGGGGGGCATTTCCTGGGAGGAAAAGGGGCCTGGGAGGGTGGTGAGTTTGGCCAGCTGAGCCCCCTCTAAATCTCAGAAGAGACCATGACCAGAAGGGGAGAGGGGTGGGGGGATCTCCTCAAGAAGGCTACAATGCCCAGCCACCCAGGTAAAGAGAGGAATTAGAGAGGAGTGGGGACAGACAGGTACCTAATCAGCAGGACTCTGGCAAACTGCTAGGAGTCTAACCTGCCTGAGGGAAAGTAGGCAGATAGCTTTCTGAAAGGCTAACTAACCTAAGCAGACAGTTTAGCTCAGTGGAGAAATTCCCACCTTGCATATGCCAGGTCCCTGGTTCAATATCCAGCTCTTCTTAGAGGAGTGATCCACGGGGTTATCAGGTATCCAGCTGATACTTCATGACAGGGAACATACAGACGTTCTTTTTCTGTTAGCTTTTCTTGGCTCTCTTATTATTATTATTTTTTTAAAGGTTCCTGTTTCCTCCCTCATTTTACTCACTAAAACCTAGTTGAAAACCTGGAGAGGGCAAGCTGCAGGTGATTTGAATGATGAAAACCAGCAGCCTGAGAAGCTCTTAGGGGCCTAAGAGGGAAGACTATTTTTCCTTGTTTTTTTTTTGTTTTGTTTTGTTTGTTTGTTTGTGTTTTTCTTTCTCCTTTTCTTTTTATTAGTTGCTGCTGTCTTGTTTCTTCTGTTTCCTCTTTCTTTCTTTCCCTTTTTTCCCCCTTTACCGGTTTTTTCTACCTACACTATTTCTTTTCTTTCCTTCATTTTTTTCTCTCCTGTTTTATGTTTTTGTTCCTTCATTCCACCTCTTTTTGTGTGGTCTTCAATTTTTCGTTTCTATTTCTCTTTTTCTTTTTTCTCTGTTTTCTTTCTCTTTTTTCAATACTTTTTAAAAACTTTATTTTGTACATTTAATAACAGAAAATATAAAAAGTAAAAAGTAAACACAGATGAATAAATATATACATTTCTCAATTAAGTGTAATGGATAAATATAAAAAATTTTTTGAACAAACAATATGTTACACAATAGATTTGGTTCATAGTAACGCATTCATACAGTTATTTGTCCTTTTGTGTCTGGCTTGCTTCGCTCAACATAATGCCTCCAGGTTCATCCATGTTGTCGTAAGCTTTATGACTTCTTCTTACAGCTGCATAATATTCCATCGTGTGAATAGACCACAGTTTGTTTATCCATTCATCAGTTGATGGACACCTGGGTTGTTTCCAGCTTTTGGCAATGGTGAATAATGTTGCTATGAACATTGGTGAGCAGATGTCTGTTCGTGTCACTGCTCTCAGTTCTTCTGGGTATATACCAAGTACTGGTATTGCAGGGTCACGTGGCAAGTCTATATTCAGCTTCTTTAGGAACTGCCAAACAGTCCACATAAAAAGATAACGGATATGATGGTAATGAATGATAAATGGATGATGGTGATGAATGGTGAAGAAATAAAAAATACACTGGAAGCACATAACAGCAGATTTGAACAGGCACAGGAAAGAATCAGCAATGTGGAAGACAGTACAGCTGAAACCAGATAGATAGTAAAAGAGATAGATAAAAAGATAGAAAAAATCCAGCAGGGACTTGGGGATTTGAATGACAACATGAAATGCACAAACATATGTATTATAGGCATAACAGAGGGAGAAGAAAAAGGAAAGGGGACAGAAGGTGTGTTGGAGGAAATAATGGGTGAAATTTTCCCAACCCTATTGAGGGACATGGACATATATGTCCAGGAAGTGCAGCATACCCCAAACAATATAAATCCTAACAGGCCTACTCCAAGACATATATTTGTCAAATTGTCCAATGCTCAAGACCAAGAGAGAATACTGAAAACAGCAGGAGAAAAGAGATCCATCACATACTAGGGAAGCTTGATGTAACCATTTGGCAGTTTGATGTAATTATGAATTCCAAAAATATATATTGGATTATGCTTGTAAACTGGTCTGCTAATCTGGGCATGATTAAATTATGATTAGGGCATTAACTGGGCCATGTCAGTACGGCGTTGAGCCCCAACCCTTGGTGGGGTGGGAATAAAATATAAAAGGCAAGACATTGGACAGAGGGAGCAGTTTTGATGTTGGAGTTTTGATGTTGGAGAGAAGGCACCAGGAGAAGAGAAGTGAGCTGTTTGCCTGAGAGTCTACAGCTGACCTTGTGGAGGAAACAGAGGAGCTAAGCCCGGAGAGAAGGGGAGCCCTGAGAAGAGAGGAACCCAAGAAGCCTGAACCCTGGCAAACATCGGCAGCTGTCTTGCTCCAACATGTGGCAATGGACTTTGGTGAGGGAAGAAACTTATGCTTTATGGTAATTGTGGACTTCTACTCCAAATAAATAACTGTTATAAAGAACAACCAATTTCTGGTATTTTGCATCAGCACCCCTTTGGCTGACTAACACACTTGATAAGATTAAGTGCTGATATCTCATTTGAAACCACAGAGGTAAGAAGGCAGTGGTATGACATAGTTTAGGTGCTAAAAGAAAAAAATTTCTAGGCAAGAATTCTCTATCTAGCAAAGCTGGCATTCAAAAATGGAGTGTTCAAAATATTCACAGATAAACAGAAATTAAGAGAGGTTTGTCAATAAGAAACCTGCCCTTCAAGAAATACTAAAGAGAGTTCTGCAGGTAGAAAGGAAAGAACAGGAGAGAGTTGGAGGACAGTGTAAGAACAACTAAAAAAATAAAAAGAAAAATAAAAACAACATATGGCATACATAAACCTGAAGAACATATGGTTAATGTAAGTAAAACCTTGACAGTAATAACATTGAATGTTAATGGATTTAACTCTTCAGTCAAGAAAAACAGACTGGCAGAATGGACAAGGAAATATGACACAGCTCTACACTGTCTACAAGAAACCCACCTTGCACCCAGGGATGCAAAGAGGCTGAAAGTGAGTGGTTAGAAAACAATTACATGCAAACAATAACCAAAAAAGGGTGGGAGTAGCTATACTAATATCAGACAAAACAGAATTTAAATGCAAAACTATTATAAGAGACAAAGAGGGCAACTATATATTAATAAAAGGGATTATCTATCAGGAAGAAAGAACAACCATAAATATTTATGCACCTAACCAGGCCACAAGAAACGAAAACTATAGACCAATCTCTCGAATGAACCTAGATGCTAAAATCCCCAACAAAATACTTGCTAATAGTATTTAACAACACATCAAATGAATTATACACCATATATACATTATACATGAGGCAAACATTGGAAAAATTAAGTGGAGAAACAGTTGCCTCTACAATTATAGTGGGGGACTTTAATACACTATTATCACCATTAGACAGAACATCTCGACAGAGAATCAATAAAGAAACAAAGACCTTGAATAATACATTAGAGGATCTGGACCTAATAGACATATATAGAACATTACACCCAAATACAGCAGGATATACATTCATGTTGGGTGCACATGGATCATTCTCAGGATAGACCACATGCTAGGCCACAGAACAACTCTCAATTAATTCAGAATGACTGAAAGTATACAAAGTAATTTCTCTGATCACAATGGAATGAAGCTGGAAATCAGTAAGGGGCAGAGAATTAGATTAGGCACAAAGATATGGAAGTTAAACAACACACTCTTAGACAAACAGTGGGTCAAGGAAGAAATCACAAAAGAAACCAGTAACTACCTGAAATGAATGAAAATGACAATGCAACTTATCAAAACCTATGGGATGCAGCAAAAGCTGCACTGAGAGGGAAATTCATAGCCATAAATGCCTATATTAAAAGAGAACAGCTAAAATGAAAGAGTTAATTGCACACTGGAGGAATTAGAAAAAGAACAAAATAAACCCAAAACAAGTAGAAAGAAGGAAATAACAAAGATTAGAGCAGAGCTAAATGAAATTGAAAATAAGAAAGCACTAGAAACAAATAAACAAAACCAAAAGCTCGTTCTTTGAGAAGATTAATAAAACTGACAAACCCTTAGCTAGAAAAACAAAGAAAAAAAGAGAGAAGATGCAAAAAACATAAAATAAGAAACAAGGAAGAGGATATCACCACTGACCACACAGAAATAAAGAGTATCATAAAAGCATACTTTGAAAAATTGTGTGTCAACAAGATGGATAATTTAGAAGAAATGGACAAATTCCTACAAACACACAAGCAGCCTACATTAATGAAAGAAGAAATTGATGAACTCAACAGACCAATCACAAGTAACAAGATAGAATTAGTCATCAAAAACCTCCCATCTAAGAAGAGCCCAGGACCAGACAGCTTCACAGGTGAATTCTGCCAAACAGTCTGGAAAAAACTAACACAAATCCTGCTTAAACTCTTCCAAAAAATTCAAGTGGAGGGAACATTGCCTAAGTCTTTCTATGATGCCAACATCACCCTAATACCAAAGCCAAACAAAGATGCCACAAGAAACGAAAACTATAGACCAATCTCTCGAATGAACCTAGATGCTAAAATCCCCAACAAAATACTTAATAATCATATTTAACAACACATCAAATGAATTATACACGATGACCAAGTGGGTTTCAACCCTGGTGTTCAAGAATGGTTCAACATTAAAAAATCAATGTAATACACCACATAAACAGATCGAAAGAAAAAAATCACATGATCATCTCTATTGATGCAGAAAAAGCATTTGACAATACACAACACCTTTTCCTGATAAAAACACTTCAAAAGATAGAAATAGAAGGAAACTTCCTCAACGTGACAAAGGGTATATATGAAAAACCCACAGTTAACATCATATTCAATGGTGAAATCCTAAAAGCTTTTCCTCTAAGATTGGGAACAAGACAAGGATGCCCACTATCACCACTCCTATTTAACATTGTGTTAGAAGTACTTGCTTGAGCATTTAGGCAAGAAAAATATATAAAAGGCATCCAAATTGGAAAGGAAGAAGTAAAAATCTCACTATTTGCAGATGACATGATCCTATACCATGGAAGCCCTGAGAAATCGACAACAAAGCTTCTAGAGCTTATAAATGAATTCAGTAAAGTGGCAGGTTATAAGATCAACGTGAAAAAATCAGTAGCATTTCTGTACACCAATAAGGAGCAAACTGAGGTGGAAATCAAGAAAAAAATCCCATTTACAATAGGAACTAAAGTAATCAAATACCTAGGAATAAATTTAACTAAAGATGTAAATGACTTGTATGCAGAAAACTACACAACACTGTTAAAGAATATCAAAGAACCTGCAGCCAATTAAGCCGACCATCTCCCTCTCCCCGTGGGGGACCGGTATGCAGTGGCTGCAAACAGCAGCCTCCTTGGTAGTGTATGCGGCCTGTTGCTTATACAGGTTGCCCTAAGGGACCTTGGAGACAGCCCTTGCCTGTTGATGGTCCTGTCTGTGACCTTATGCCATCCCCCAGTCTAGGCTCCAGACAGAACAAGGAGCATATGATTGAGGCACTGCACAGGGCCAACTTCAAGTTCCCTGGCTGCCAGAAAATCCACATCTCCAAGAAGCAGGGCTTCACCAAGTTCAATACTGACGATTTCGAAGACATGGTGGCTGAGAAGCGCCTCATCCCAGATGGCTGTGGGTTGAAATACATCCCCAATCCTGGCCCCTTAGACAAGTGGCATGCCCTGCACTCATGAGGGCTTTGCCAGCACTGCCCTCACCCAAACTGTGCCCTCCAATAAATGACTTCCTGGCCAAAAAGAAAAAAAAAAGACCTATGTGATTAAGGTTAAAATTACTATATTCAGCCCTTTAAATAAAATAACTAAATGTAAGAAAAAAAAAAAGAAAAAAAAAAAGGAATATCAAAGAAGACCTAAATAAATGGAAGAATATTTCCTGTTCATGGATAGAAACACTAAACATCATTAAGATGTCAATCCTACCCAAACTGATTTACAGATTTAATGCAATCCCAATACAAATTATCACAGCATTTTTTATTGAATTGGAAAACCTAACTATGAAATTTATTTGAAAGGGCCAAGGAGCTCCAAATAGCCAAAGATATATTGAAAAAGAAAAACGAAACTGGAGGAATCACAGTACCTGACTTTAAAACATACTACACAAAGCTACAGTGGTCAAAACTGCATGATATTGGCACAAAGATAGACATACTGACCAATGGAACTGAATTGACAGTTCTGATATAGATCTCCACATATACAGTAAACTGATATTTGACAAGGCCACCAAGCCCACTCAACTGGGAGAGAATGGCCTCTTCAACAAATGGTACTTGGAGAACTGGATATCCATATCCAAAAGAATAAGAAAGGAATACCACCTCACACCTTATACAAAAATTAACTCAAGATGGATTAAAGATATAAATATAAGAGCCAAGACCATACAGATCTTGGAAAATAAGTTAGAAAAGCATCTACAGGATCCTGTATTAGGAAATGGTTTCATGAACTTTACACCCAAAGCATGAACAATGAAAGAAAAAAATAGATAAATGGGACCTCCTCAAAACTAAAAACTTACACCTCAAAGGAATTTGTCAATAGTGAAAAGGCAGCCTACTCAATGGGAGAAAATATTTGGCAACCATATATCTGATAGGAGCCTAATATTCCTCATATATAAAGAAATCCTACACCTCAAAAATAAAAAGACACACAACACATTTTTAAAAAGGGCAAGTGATTTGAATAGATACTTCTCTAAAGAAGAAATACAAATGGCTAAAAAGCACATGAAAAGATGCTCAGCATCACTAGCTATTAGGGAAATGCAAATCAAAACCAAAATGAGGTATCATCTTACACCCTTTAGAATGGCAGCTACTGAAAAAACAGAGGACTACAAGTGTTGGAGAGGATGTGGAGGAATGGGAACCCTTATCCACTGCTGGTAGGAATGTAGAATGGTCCAGCCATTGTGGAGGACAGTTTGGCAGTTCCTCAGGAAGCTAACAATGGAACTGCCATATGATCAGCAATCCTTTGCTGGGTATATCCCTGAAGAATTGAAAGCAGGGATACAAACAGATATATGCACACCAATGTTCATAGCGGCATTATTCACTATTACCAAAAGTTGTAAACAAACCCAATGTCCATCAAAAGATGAATGGATAAGCAAACTGTGGTATATACATACAATGGAATATTACTCAGGTGTAAGAAGGAATGCAGTATCAATACACAGGATAACATGGATGAATCTTGAAGACCTTAGGTTGAGTGAAACAACTCAGGCACTGACGGAAAAATATTACATGACCTCACTGATATGAATTAAGCAAACTGAGCTGGCTCACAGAGCTAGAGTCTGGAAGATAGGTTTACAGGAGACAGAAAGGGAGAAGGTTGTGAGTCAATGCCATATGAGCAAAATCTATGATAAGATGGAAGGGTGTAGTTGTTCAGTGGATGGGCGTAAGAGTGGCGCAGTGATGCTATTGGGCTGGGTGGTACTGTGAGGGGGGTAGAGTGGGGAGGGTGGGTTTGACTGTCCATGTAACTGGGGGGAGGGTTGGGGGAGAGAGCAGGTGAACTATGGGGATTTGTAGGTATGTGGTTGAAACTACAACATTGGGAATGTTCTTTTGGCAAGTATGGCAGGGGAGGGTTACTGGTTTAAGGTGCTGGATATGGGGAGCCTACGGGACAGGGCGCACCTGGGGCAGGCTTCTAGGGAGTGCATAGTGTTCATCTTTTCATAGTGTGTTGTATCAGTGGGTGGAAATTCACATGATGAGCAGGAAGGTGTTGGACTTCCATCCTGGGGAGTCCTGCTATGATCTCAAATAAAGGGGCACAAGTCTCTTGAGAGCATAGACAGTGACTAATAGGGGAGGACAGGCCATTATATATCTTGTAATAACTTACAAAAAATGTGCGGGAGAGAGTGTAAACTACAATCAACACTTAGTGGCAATGCTCCAAAATGTGTTCATCAATTGCAACAAATGTACCACACTAATGAAGGATGTTGTTAATGTGGGAAAATGTGGGAGAGCTAGGGAGCGGGGCATATGGGAATCCCGTTATTATTATTATTTTTTAATCATATTTGTTTGTTAGTTTTTTAAGACTTATTTTTATTTGTCACCCCCCCCCCGCTGCTTGTGCTTGCTGTGTCCATTTGTTGTGCGTTTTTCTGTATCTGCTTGACTCCTTTTGTTGCATCATCTTGCTGTGCCAGCTTACTGCGCCGCGCAGGCCGTCATATGGAATCGAACCTGGGGCCTCCATATGGTAAATGGGAGCCCAACCAATTGAGCCATAGCTGCTTCCCTCCCCTGTATTTTTTATGTAACATTTATGTAATCTAAGTCTCTTTAAAAAAAAAAAGGGAAAAAGAGAAAAGAACAATTCTCTGCCCTACTTCCTATAGCTCATAAATTTGTTTAACTATAAATATGGTTAATCAGCCAATGTCAAAATTTTATTTTGGTAATCAAAAATTTAATTTCCAGATCAATACTTATTTTTGATAGATATAATTTGATAGATATAATAGATATTATCTCTCTGAGGATGTTAATTATACTTATTTTAAAATCTAGGTCTGCTTATTCTATTAATTCTATTTCTGAGATAAATTGTATTATCTCCTCTGCATGGTTGTGTTCCTTTCCTTTTTGTTGATTTTCAACTAAGTGCTCACCTTTGTAGTCAAGACTCCCTGTTGAGACAGTCTACTACATATTTTTGCACTATATACTTGGAGGGGGAAAGCAGTTGTTGCTTTCAGTGAGGGTGACAGAGGAGCAGAGGTGCCACATCAGGGAAAACCTTTGTACCTAGTCTTCTAAGCATAGGTGTTCCCTGTTCCAGAATTCATCAAGTACCTGGAACTTTGTGCTCTCTCTCCAACCCAACTCCCATATACACTATACCTGCCTGGGACACCTCTGTCACTAGGCTATAATACAGGACACTACAATCACCCTGTCATCAGCACTGAGCCCCTCAGAACTTGTCGTATCAGTCCTTCCAAGTAGAAACACGCTAGATGCTGTGCTCACTTTCAGCAGCAATACTATGCTGCCCTCGTTTTAGACCAAGGTTTTCTTCTGCAAGCTGATCCCATTTGCTTCCTAAAGGATCCTTCATAGCCTGTGGCCTACCAAGGGTTTCCCTTCCTTTTATTTTCACTCTAGTGTGCTTGCAAGATTATTTTTAAAATTCTAATTTAGCATTTCTAAGTATTTGGGGCAGAATGGAGAGGCTGTAGCATGTCCTTAGTCCACTACCTGAAAATGCAATCCCCGTTTATTTTTTTTGAGGTACCGGGGCTGGGGATTGAACCTGGGATCTCATATGTGGGATGATGGCACGCAACCACTACACCACATCAGCTTCCTTGGGTTGTTTTTTTTTTCTTCCCATTTTTTATACTTGTTGTTTTTCTTTTTTCAGGAGGCACTGGAAACCAAACCTGGGACCTCCCATTTGGGAGGCGGGCACTCAACCACTCGAGCCACATCCGGTCCCTCATTTTTTTTTTTAATTCATAAAAATTTAGTTTGAAAATTTTGTGCCACCTTTTATGATGGATTATTTTTTAAAAGGCTTTAGAAAAACTGCTCTAGAAAGTGGAAAATAAAAATTGCCAAGCTCCAGTTTCACATAACTGGTAAAGCTATAATTTTGATTGATTAATGTATGAGAGAAATGTAATTGATGTAATTTTTGTTAACTCTTCCAAGACTTAAGAGTATTAGCCCTCTGACAGTTGTGAAAATATTGCTAGGTAGAATAAAATATAATTAGTTCATGTATGGTTTTTGAAACATGCTAGTTAATTTACAAAAGCCACTTAACTCTCAAAAAGATACAATTGCTTTTCCAGCTGGTCAACAATACCTAAGGTAGGAACTGGGTAGCAGCAAATAGCTACAAGCTTCTCTTTCAGGGAAAAAAGAATAAAAGATTTGTGGGAATTCAACACCAAGAGACTGACATTCCTAGACATGCCGTGCCAGGCTATATAAAAATTATGTTTCCATAGTCGCCAACCCTAGGGAGTCCGAGGGGTACCCTTGAAGTATAGGCAACTACGTTAAATGCTAGAACTTTAAAACTGAAAAAGTTGTGACTGCTTACAAGCCGAAACAAAGCTGAGGGCCAAACTTTGCTCCAAAGTAGCTGTCATATTAATCCGGCCTGAGTGGGAAGCATTCGTTTTGCGTGGCACCCTTCACAGTAAACGGGAAAATGCTGCACTGAGTATTATACTGCTCTACACAACATCAGTTTGATCACAGGCAGAATTCCTTCTTCTATAGCTTAAACTGGCAATTCATATTCTCATCTTCTTCAACAATTTGTTCTTAAAGAGTTTTGTATATAAGAATTTTATATATTATTTATAAGTGAGAATGTGAATAAACAGTAAAGCTTACGCACTACTGGTGGGAGTATAACCTAATAAAGCCACCTTGCAGAGCAATTTATCAATATCTAGTAAAACTGAAGGTGCACATTCCCCTGAGCCACGATTCCACTCCTAAAACATACCCTAAAAAGATCTCCACATTGCACGGGGAGGCCTGTACCAGAAAATTCACTGAAGCTTTGTTTGGTAAAGAGGAAAATTAGAAACAAGCTGAATGTTAATCAATAGGAGAATAAATAAAGTGTGGTATATTCGTAGACTTTAATTCCATATGGCATTGAAAAGAACCAATTCAGCATAGAGATCTTAAAAACAATGCTAGATGAAAAAAGGAAGCTGTAGCACAAGTGTAATCAAAATATAAAATATGAGTGGAAATATTAAACATAAAATTCAAAATACAGTATCTCTGGGGAAAGAGAGAAACGGGATTAGAGGATATATAAGGGCTTTAAATTTTTTCTGCAATGTTTTATTTCTTTTAAGATCTGAAGCAAACCTTGCAAAATGTTAAAATCCAATAAGTCTTTTTTTTTCTTTCTTTTTTTTTTTAATAAGTCTTTTTTATACGCTTGAAATACTTATTAAGAAATTACACATTACTTGTTAGCTCAGAAAATAACTCAGACATTCCGTGGAAGACAAAATCAAATAAATATTTACTGAAGAGCATGTTTCATTGAAAAAATAATAATATAGTAATGTCATATTTAAAATAGCGCTACCTGATAAACAGGTTTTTTAAAATACTATTCAAGATGGTTTCCTGTACACATGCAAAATCAAATATATTGTTACAAAAACGAGACGATACTGTATACTACATATACTGTTATACAACGTGCTTTTCTCATTTAATATATTATAGACCTCTTTCCATATCTGCACATAGAGATCTAGTTCACTTGTTTTGACTGTTGTACAGAATTTTGTAGTGTGTATACATACATGGTAATGTATATGTATGTGTGTGTGCACATATATGAACATACCATAATAAATTTAACCATTTCACCACTGATAATTTTTTTATTGAGCAGTGTTTCCCAAAATTGCCTGAAACCAGTACACAGTACCAGACTTCTACCCATAGGAATTTTAATTTAATAGGTCTCAGATAGGGCAGGGGAACCTGCTTTGTTTTGCTTTTTATACAAGGGCGCTGGGAGGTTTTCTCCTCAGGCAAGGTTGGGAAACTGCTGTATCAGAGGTGAGCTAAGTGAGCTAAGTGATCATGATGATAGCCTTTTTTTCCCGACTTCTGATTCTCAGTATCATGTCTGATGTTCATCTACTGCTGGCTCAGTTTCTGCCTTGACCAGTGGCAGTACGTGTGACAGGCTTTGGAGATATTTTGTGCCCAGACTTAGTCATACAGTGGGGAAGCTCTGTCACCCAAGAGCTTCTGCCCTGGTATTCATTTCAATAAACATTTTTAGTGCCCATTATGGTCCAGGCCCCAGTGAGCCCTCGGAATTTTCCAACCCTCATACTCTACCTCTAGCCTCCCATCCTGGAATCTTGCCTGCCTGCCTGTTTGCAAATCCACTTCCATAGTCCTTGCAGGATTTGCTCCTTTTGTTTTAGCTGACTAGACCCACTGTTTGCCAAGACCTGAGGTACGAATCACAGTTCTTCTTCCTAGTCCTATCCTGTTTCCCTGGAGAACCTGGACCAATACAAGCAGTATTGAACTAGTTACAGTTGCCTGATACAGCATATTTTCGTACCTTGATCTCCTTTCCTACCCACACTTCCAACTTTCCCTTGCCAACTTCTCTATATTCTACATATTCTTTAAGAGTGAGCTTAGCCATCACTCCTTTTCCTTATTTCTCCAAATTAATTTATATCTCTTCAAGCTCTACTGCAGTGCACTTTCAAAGCACATATCACACTATCACAATCATCTCTTTGTATATTCCTTGAGGCTGTGAATCCTTAGTATGTTATTATTAGCCTCTATGCCACAATTACCTGGTAAACATATTCACTGTTTACTATAATTTCATGAAAGTTGACATTTCCCTCTTGTTCCAGATGTTAAACCACTCCAGACCATGGAAATGTTCATTTTATCCCTACCAGACTTGCAAAAAATGTAAGAGATTGCTAATAATATTCACTTTTGGCAAGGGTGTGAAAAAGAGGACTCGATTCTTGATACAAAGAAATTCTTTGAAAAAATGAAAATAATTAAGTTATATTCTGTAGGTGATTAATTATCTATTTAGAAGTCCAAGAAAAAGTGACTGAAAAACTATTAGAACCATGTATTGCCTGAAGAGTCAGTTAGACTGCAATATGGAATTGTCTATATGACCACCTAGATAAGATGCCTGGGCTGGAATTAAGAACTATAAAAATTTATCAGTAACAGGTGTGGGGAAGAGCTAAAACCTGGAAGTGTATGAAAACATTCTGAGAGAGGATGCTGCAAGACAAGGCTCAGGAGAAAACTCTGGGGAGCATAGTATCTGTCTTATTGTAAATGATTGTAGCAGTTTGGCAGTTTGATATAGTTATGAATTCCAAAAACAGATATTGGATTATGCTTGTAAACTGGTCTGTTCATCTGGGCATGATTAAGTTATGATTAGGGCTTTGTTTGGGCCACATCAGTAGGGTGTTGAGCCCCGCTCTTTGGTGGGTAGGGAATCAAAGATAAAAGACATGGCAAAGGACAGGGTTGGAGTTTTGAGTTGAAGTTCTGATGTTGGAGTCTTGAGCTGGAGGCCTAGGAAGTAAGCATACAGAGGAGCTTGGTCGTGAGGAAGGAGAGAAGGTCCAGGGAAAAGAGACAAGCCATTTGCTTGATAGTCTACAGCTGGCCTTGTGGAGAGACCAAGTGGCTGAACCTGGAAAAATCAAGCCCCGGGAAGAGAGGAATCCAGGAAGTCAGACCCCTCACAGAGCTGGGTGGCAGAAGTAACTTATGCTTTATGGTCTGGTAACTGTAAGCTTCTACCCCAAATAAATACCCTTTATAAAAACCAGCCAATTTCTGGTATTTTGCATCAGCACCCCTTTGGCTAACTAATACAATGATTAAAAGGCTTTATGATCAAAAGGCTCTGGGGACACCCAGGTTCTATATAAGGGGGAATAACTCCAGAGATTGGTGCCTTATCAGTGGGCTCTACTTTGGAATCTGTGCTCCTGAGAGTGACAGAGTTGGACTCAAGTAAGTCCTCCCTGCACATGGTCCATCAGTCCCTTCTATTCAAACCTATATGTGATGCTGGAGTTTGTAGGTGTACTTCCAGAGACTGGAGCCTCTGGCCTGCCCATGTGCCAGCTGTGCCTGGAATCTCGGTGGAGCTGCAACTCCTACTCTACAGCTCAATGGACTCACCCAAGTCACCTGGTGAGGAGACAATGATGTGCAACAGCCATCCCAGGGAATGGAGAGAGCCTGCAGCTGAAGGCAGGATAATCCCATCCACCGTATCCATGGGATATAAGCCCCTTCTCACTTGGAGGTGGCGTGGACATCACCATCCCAAACTCCTCAGGATTGGGGTAAGAGCTGTGGACTAGAGTGGACTTAATGGTATTCTGTTGTAGACATAATGTGATTCAAGCGATGGAAGAAATGACAATATTGAGGTGGAGCCAGTGGCCACTGGATGCTTTCGGGGTAGGGAGAGGGAAAAGCAGTTGTATTACAGTGGCTTTTTCAGGACTTGGGAATTATCCTGGGTGACATTACAATGACAGATATAGGCCATTTTACATCAGCATATACCATGCAGAACTGTGTGAGGGAGAGTGTGGTCTACAATGTGAACTATGGTCCATGCTTAGTGGCAAAGCCCCAGGATGTGTATATCCATTGCAGGTGATGAGCCACGCTAATGAAGGATGTTTATGTGGGATGTTATGGGAGGTGTGGGAAGTGGGGAACATGGAAATCCCTGTAATTTTTGTGTAACATTTATGTAATCTAAACAGCTTTTAAAATAAAAAAAAATAAAATAAGGCTTTATGAATAAACAATACATGAATATTTCATACTGAACATTTTAAATGGAGAAAAAATGTAATGGAAATACAATACAAATGCATTAGGTTCATTTAGAGAAACAATTGTGTCCTAAATCTTATCTTTGGGTCTCGAAATGTACTAGATGTAGAGGTAAGAAGAAATGATAAAGAGTTAATGCAGAAACAGACAAGCAATTCACACTGCTGGGTCGTATAAAACCCTCTGATTTTCCCTACACATGGAAGTAAGATAAACATGGTCCAGTTCAGCTCTGGGGGCCACCTGTAAGAATGAAAAAGAATCTAAAGCCAGAGAAAGGTCTGTGGGTAAGTGATGACTGCCAGAGGAAATTACTCATTCGAAGAACTGCTGGGTTTGGGTCAAGTCCTATACTTCCCTGCAATGAGAAATCAGCCAGTCATCTCTTTGCTCTAATAATGATCCAGCACTTCTCC
Source organism: Tolypeutes matacus (assembly GCA_026826555.1). NCBI lineage: Eukaryota > Metazoa > Chordata > Mammalia > Cingulata > Chlamyphoridae > Tolypeutes > Tolypeutes matacus. The sequence goes on along the minus strand of JAKSZT010054568.1, from coordinate 451,688 downwards.
ACAGACCTCCATGCCACTACTAGCAGGAGCTGAGAGGACCTCACAGCTCTGCATGCTCCTAGTGAGATGCCCTCCCACCTAGTACTCACAGTCACAGCATCATAACCTACCCTGGAGACCACTGGAAGCTAACTCCAGCATAAATTTTATCCCAGGATATGCTTACTCATAAGAAATCCCCATAAGGCTCTGCACATCCCCTCACATGACACCATCTCCCACTAATCCCCAATTCTCAAGTACCCTTCTATTGTCAGA
>JAKSZT010054568.1:409660-451420 GCA_026826555.1 Tolypeutes matacus | reverse complement strand
GCTGTAAAAGGAAACCTGGCAAGAGGATTGTGGGAAGATGGTGGAGTTAGGAGCTCTAGGACTCAGTCCTTCTGCCAGAACGACTATTAATCAGGCAGGAATTGTCTGAAACAACTATTTTAAAATAGTACAGTATCCAGGAAAGAGCAGGAAGAGGAGGCTGATAAATTACGGTAAAGAACAGTAAATTGCTCTCTGCGCACAACGGTTACCAACACCCATTCCCCACTCTCGCAGCAAGTTGCCGTGGGCTCCAGCCCCTGGCTAGCTTGCTGGTGACAGAAAGGGCCATAAAAGTTCTTTTATCCAAGACCAGGGGTGGGCACAGCCGATCACTGATCAAGGCTTTTGATCCACCTGGGACAAAGGCAGCTGCGGCCATTGTTTCAACCCATACTAGACAAGACCACAGCAAAAGAGACTGAAAGACGCCCCGCTTCCTCAGGGCTGCAAGGGACAGTTAGGTGAAGGGCTTCATGTGCTGTGCAGGTCATGCAGGCTCGGCTCTCTGGAGCTGTGGAGAAGTAACTCCCCTTCATTACCTGAAATCTTAGCACCTGGCTCACTGCCTCTCAAACACTGCCATTGTCATAATTCTTGCTGAGGTCAATCTCCAATATGCTGACTGTAGTTAGGTGAATGGTGCTCCAGAAAAATATGGCCACATACTAATCTCCAGAACCTGTGAATATTACCTTATATGGATTATATGGTAATGACTATTACATTATATGGATTATATGATTAAGGATCGTGAGAGGAGCACCTTATCGTGGATTATTGGTGTGCCCTAAACGCAACCATGTCTAAAATAGACAAAAAGAGAGAAAGAGGAGGAGGCAATGAGACCACAGAGGCAGAGAGTAGAGTGTTAGCTGGAATGTCAGGGAAGGCTGGAAGTCATCAAAAGATGGAAGTCCAAGAACAGTTTCTCCCCTACAGCTTCCAATGGGAATGTTGCGCTGATAACACCTTGATTTCAGACTTCTGGCCTCTAGACTATGAGAGAACACATTTCTGTTGTTTTAAACCATCAAGATTGTGGTAATATGAACCATTTTCATAGTCGTATCCAAGATTTTATTGCCAATAAAATCAGCTAAAATCTCAAATTCAAGCACTCCACTCTCATACCAACTTCTGTCTTTCTAGTGCACTCCTTCTAGTATTGTGTGTCCAACAATTCTTCAATCCCAGAAGGACCTATATGTCACTGAGCATGCCAGCTTTACAAAATACCTTGTCTCCCCAATGGCTTCATTTCTCTCTTAAACCTAGATACCAGGATCCTTTTTTTTAGTAAACTTAAATTCAATTTCAAAAAATAAAATAGGCAAAAGGCAGCTAAGCAAATTATGGAAGTATCGCTCCAAAAAATTCTGTCCAGGCACATTTATCTCATCTAATCCTAAAAACAAACTCAATGGTTCCTCCAGTGTTCAGAAAGATACACAGTTGATCACAGATTGGTTAAATAACATGACCTGTCTCTTTGCTAATGAAGAAAATGAAGGAAAAAAATTTTGTTTATCCATTCAACAGTTGATGAGCACATAGGTTATTTCCTTCTCTTAACAACTGTGAATAATGCCACTATGAACATTGGTGTGCAAGTACCTGTTTGTGCCCTTGCTTTCAGTTCTTCCAAATATATTCCTAGTAGCAAGATTGCTGGATCATATGGCAGTTCTATATTTAGTTTCCTGAGGAACTGCCAAACCACCTTCCAAAGAGGCTACAACATTTTACACTCCCACCAAAAGTGAAGTGACTAATAGCTAGTCATGTTGAGCATCTTTTCATGTGCATTTTGGCCATTTGTCCTTCCCCGAACCCGGGGCCTCCCATATGGTAAACGGGAGCCCTACTGATGATTGGTTTGTTGAGGTCTTCTATTTCTTCTAAGGTCAGTATGGATTGTGAGTCCTTTTCTGAGAATTTGTCCATTTCATCAATATTGTCTAGTTTGTTGGGATATAGTTGTTCACAGTATCCTCTTATGATTTTTTTTTTTTTTTTTTTTTTTTAAGATTTATTTATTTATTCCCCCCACCCCGGTTGTTTTTGCGCTCACTGTCTGATCTCTGTGTCCATTTGCTGTGTGTTCTTCTGTGTCTGCTTGTCTTCTCTTTAGGCAGCACTGGGAATCAATCGTGGGATCTTCTGGAGTGGGAGAGAAGCGCTCAATCTCTTGTGCCACCTCAGCTTCCTGGTCTGCTGCATCTCTTATTGTCTCTCCTCTGTGTCTCTTTTTGTTGTGTCATCTTTCTAAACTAGCTCTCTGCTCAGGCCAGCACTCCTAAGCAGGCCAGGACTCCATGTGGCCAGCTCTCCGCTTGGGCCAGCTTGCTGTGTGGTCCAGCTTGCCTTCACCAGGAGGCCCCAGGAAACAAACTCCGGGCCTCCTACATGGTAGACAGGAGCCCAGGCACTTGAGCCACATCCACTCCCCCTCTTATGATTTCTTTTATTTCTCTGGGTCAGTCATAATGTCCACATTCTCATTTCTGATTTTATATAATTGAATCTTCTTTTTTCCTTTGTTAATCTAGCTAGAGGTTTGTCAATTTTGTTGATCTTCTTGAAGAACCAACTTCTAATTCTGTTGATTCTATTGTTTTTGTGCTCTCCATTTCCTTTATTTCTGCTTTCATATTTATTATTTCCTTCCTTTTGCTTGCTTTGGGACTGGTTTGCTGTTCTTTTTCTAGTTCTTCCAGGTGTGCAGTTAGGTTTTTTATATTAGTTTTTTCTTCCTTTTTAATATAAGCATGGAAGGTTATAAATTTCCCTCTCAGCACTGCCTTTGTGTATCCCATAAGTTTTGATATGCTGTGTTCTCATTTTCATTCATCTTGAGGTATTTAGTGATTTCTCTTGCAATTTCTTCTTTGACCCACTGATTATTTAAATGTGTTGTTTAATCTCCATATATTTGTGGATTTTCCCTTTTTCTGTCTGTTATTATCTCCAGCTTCATTCCATCATGATCAGAGAATGTGCTTTGTATAATTTCAATCTTTTAAAATTTATTGAGATCTGACTTATGATCCAACACATGGCCTATCCTGGAGAAGGATTCATGAGCACTTGAGACGAATGTATATCCTGCGCTTTTGAGGTATAGTGTTCTACTAGTATCTGTTAGGTTTAGTTCATTTATTCAAGCTCTCTGTTTCCTTATTTATCCTCTGTCCAGATGTTCTATCTAATGCTGAGAGTGGTGTGCTGAAGTCTCCACCTATTATTATAGAGACATTTATTTCTCCCTTCAGTTTTGCCAGTGTGTGTCTCATATATTTTGGGCACCTAAGTTAGGAGCATAAGTACTTGTTATTGCTATTTCTTCTTGGCGAATTGTCAGTTTTATTAATATATAGAGACCTGCGTCTCTTATAACAGCTTTGCATCTAAAATCTATTTTTATCAGATATTAGTATTGCTACTCCAGATCTTTTTGGATTACTATTGTGTAGAATATCTTTTCCAGCCTTTCACATTCAGCCTAATTGTGTCCTTTAATCTAAGGTGAGTCTCTTTTAGACAACAAATATATGGCTCATATATTTTTATCCATTCTGTCAGTCTATGTCTTTTATATATATATATATATATATATATATATTTTTTTTTTTACCGGGAGGTCCCGGGGATCGAACCCGGGTCCCTCCATATGGGATTCGGACGCCCAACCAGTTGAGCCACATCCGACCCCTATATATATATATTTTAAAAGATGCTTAGATTCCATAAATGTTACACAAAAATTACAGGGATTCCCATGTTCCCCACCTCCCACACCTCCCATAACATCCCATATAAACATCCTTCATTAGTGTGGCACATCACCTGCAATGGATATACACATCCTGGGGCTTTGCCACTAAGCATGGACCATAGTTCACATTGTAGACCACACTCTCCCCCCCACAGTTCTGCATGGTATATGCAGATGTAAAATGGCCTGTATCTGTCATTGTAATGTCACTCAGGATAATTCCCAAGTCCTGAAAAAGCCCCTGTACTACAACTGCTTTTCCCTTCCCTGTCCGGAAAGCATCCAGTGGCCACTGGCTCCACCTCACTCTTGTAATTTCTTCCATTGCTTGAATCACAATATGTCTACAACAGAATACCATTAAGTCCACTCTAGTCCACAGCTCTTTTCCCAGTCCTGAGGAGTTTGGAATGTTAATGTCCACGCCACCTCCAAGTGAGAGGGGGCTTATATCCCATGAATACGATGGATGGGATTATCCTGCCTTCAGCTGCAGGCTCTCTCCATTCCCTGGGATGGCTGTTGCCCATCATTGTCTCCTCACCAGGTAACTTGGGTGAGTCCACTGAGCTGTACAGTAGGAGTTGCAGCTCCACCAAGATTCCAGGCACAAGTCTATGTCTTTTGATTAGGGAGTTCAACCTATTAACATTCAATGTTACTACTATAAAGCCATTACTTACTTTGTCCATTTTATCACTTGGCTTTCTGTTGTCATATCTTACTAATGTCTGTCTTTTAACCCTTTCAGTTTCTTTTACTTATAATCTTCATTTCTACACTCTTATCCGAGCCTCTTGCCCTATCTTTTTCTTTCAAGCTGTAACACACCCTTTCCTATCTCTTGTAGATTCCATCTCTTGGTGACAAACTCCCTCAGATTTTGTCTGTGTATACTTTTAACTCCCCTTCATTTCTGAAGGATAGTTTTGCTGGACTAAGAATTCTTGGCTGGTAGTTTTTCTCTTTCAGTATCTTAAATATATCATACCACTTTCTTCTCACCTCCATGGTTTCTGAAGAGAGATCAGTACTTAGTATTATTGAGCATCCCTTGTAAGTGATATGTTGCTTTCCTCTTGCTGCTCTCAGAATCCTTTATTTCTGGTACTCTGAATAGTAGGTCTATTCAGATTTATTCTGTTTGGGATATGTTGTTCTTCTTTTTGAATATTGACATTCATGTCTTTCATAGGGGTTGGAAAATTTTTCATCAGTAGTTTCTCAAATATTCTTTCTGTCCCCTTTTCATTCTCTTCTTCTGAAACACCTATAATGCGTGTTTGTGCATTTCACACTATCTTTCAATTCCTTGAGACCCTGTTCAATTTTTTCCATTCTTTTCTCTTTCTTTAATTCTGTCTTTCAAGTTCAAATGCTCTGTCCTCCAAATTGCAAATTCTGTCCTCAATCAATCAAAGATTTTCTCTTTTGATCAATTTCTCTCTCTTGTCCAGTCGTTTTACTTCACAGCTCTTTGATTTTTTGGTTCAATTTTTTTCTAAAAGTTAAAGATTGCCCTGTTTAAGTTGTCAAAACAGGGCCACAGGGAAGCGGCTGTGGCTCAATCAGTAGGGCTCCCGTTTACCATATGGGAGGCCCCAGGTTCGGTACCCAGGGCCTCCTGGTGAAGGCAAGCCTGCCCACGCGGCGTGGCTGGCTGACCCAGTGAGCACAAGCAGCAAGGGGGGGGGATAAATGAATAAATAAATTTTAAAAAAAACAAAAAACAGGGCCAGGGATCCACTAGCAGGGCAAAGACTAGGTGCCTGGGAAAGAAACAGGAGAGACAAGCCTTGTCTTCCTTCACTTTCCCAGCTGGCCAGCAGATGGTGCTCTTCGACAAACTTTCCACGGGGGCACTGGATCTTCTGAACCAGTGATTTAGAAATGAATTATGGTGGTTAAACTGACTGAAGAGAAACCACACTCAGCAGCTATACACTCCCTTTTCCCAGAAAGGAATATGTCCTTTCCCCGTCTCCATTGGCCACTCAGCTGCAGGTTTTACTAAGGCTGTTCACCTTGGGGGTGGGAGATGGGTGGTATTTCCAGCTGTTTGCAGCCAACTCACAGTTTTCCTTTTGGCCTTTTCATCTCTCTGTCCCTAGTTCCTCCTAGAAGATGCGTGTGCTACTCTACTGGTCTGCAGGTCCCCAAAGCAGCTCCCTCAAACAACTTCTCTGCTTTCTCCCCTATTTTGAAAGAGAGGTGAACCCTGCCTGAGCTACTCTGATGTTATCTTCCTTTGCTTCTCCCATGGTTCATTATTATATTCATTTCTTTGCATAGACTCCAACCCTCCTTTTCCAACTCTCTTCTTTTGCCATATTTTTCTGGTAAAACCCTAACTATGCACTTTGTGCTTATACCCACATATAGACTCTGGCAGGAATAAAATTCAAAAAAACTGTCTGGCTGATCAACATTGCATTCATGGACACCAATCTTAAGGCAGTGATTCCAATCTTTGTCTAAATGCCACAGCTTCCCTGTCCATCTTCTCTATTCTGTTAATAATGGCTTTATTGAGATGTAATTCACATACCATAAAATTTACCCTTTTAAAGTGTACAACCCAGTGGTGTTTAGTATATTCACAGAGTTGTGCAACCATCCCTATTATCTCCTTTCAGAATATTTTCCTCAACCCCAAAAGAAATCCTGTACCCATTAGCAGTCACTTCCCATTGTCCTTCCCAGCACTGGAAAACCACTCATCTATTTTCTGTATCTATAGACTTGCTTATTCTAGATATTTCATATACATAGAATCAGATACTATATGGACTTTTTGCATCTGGTGCATATAATGTGTTCAAGTATTTGTCAGTACTCAATTCCTATCCCCTCCCCTTTTTTTCTTTATTTAAGAAATTGGGGGGTTACAGAAAAATCATGCATAAAATACAGGTTTCCCATATACCACTCCACCATCAACAGCCTACACTAGTAAGGAACACTAGTCACAATTGATGATAGCATATTTTTATAATTGTATTATTAATTAAATGGTTTAACTTTGGGTTCACTGTTTGTGTAATGTAGTATCATGGATTTAAAAAAATTTTTTTTTCTGTTACCATATATACAATCTAACATTTCCCTTTTAATCATATTCAGGTTTACATTTCAGTGCTGTTAATTTTATTCACAATGTTGTGCTACCATTACCACCATCCAATACCAAAACATTTCCATTATTTCAAATAGGAACCCTTAACTTCCCCTTCCCTACCCCCACCCTATCCCATGGTAACCTATATTCCAGATTCTGACTCTATAAGTATGCTTACTCTAATTGTTTTAAATCAGTGAGATCATACAATATTTTTCCTTTTGTGTCTGGCTTATTTCACCCAACATGATGTCTTCAAGGTTCACCTGTATTGTTATATGTATCAGAACTGCATTCCTTTATATGGATGAAAAATATTCCATTGAATGGATATACCATATTTTATTTATTCATTCATCAGGTTATCGACACTTGGGTTGCTTCCTTCTTTTGGCAATCGTGAATAATGCTGCTATAGATAGGGGGATTGTGGGAACATGGCTGACGGGTTAGACATATAAATCTTAGCTATTACTAAAACAATTAAAAAAAAAAAAAAAAAAAGCCAGAGGCTGCGTGGGAACCTGCTTTGGGACACAGCAAACCAGGACACTGTTTACCAACTCCCAGAAGAGCGAGGGTCAGAGACATGAAGAAGCCAAAGCAAGTAATTGTGAGTTATTAAACCTCCTGGCTGCTGGGAAGGGCTCCCCTCCCAAGATATTAAACCAGGGTAAGACTCCTGGCAAATTGTATCTGAGTAGAGCAGATGCCGACCTCCACGGGAAGTGCTCTGAGTCATCTAGGAGGGTACTGGACAGATAGGGAAGCCAGGAATAATTGGGGGTTGCACGCCTCAGTGGCTGGAAAGGGCACACATACCAGGCCCTCAGGGCGGACAGACTAGGTGGAGACCCAGGCCCTTGCTCCAAATGGGAGTGTGATGGCAGATTCCCTGCGAGGAAGAGGGGTCTGGGAGAGCGGAGAGCAATTTTTTTTTTTTTGCAGCGAGTTTAGCCAGCTAGGCCCCCCTTGAATATCGGAAGGGACCCAGACTCGACAGGGAGAGGGGAGGGGGATCATCCCAGGCTGGTGGTCACGCCCAGTCATCTAGGTAAAGAGAGAAATTACGTCAGAGAGGAGGCAGAGACAGGCGGCCATCAGCACTACTCCAGCTGACTGCAGGGGATCTAACCTGCCCTAGGGAAAAGGGGTGGATAGCCTTCTGAAAGGCTAATTAACCCAAGGAGGAAGAATAGCTCAGTGAGAGAATTCCTGCCTATCACATAAGAAGGTCCCTGGTTCAATTCCTGGCTATTCCTTGAGAAGAGATCCACCAGGTTAATAGGCAGCCAGCTGAAACTTTATGACAGGGAACATTTAGGCATTTTCTTTGTATTAGCTTTAATTGGATGTCTTATTAAAAAAAAAAAAAGGAGTTCATTTTATTTCCCTTACTTTACTCACTAAAACCTAGTTCAAAACCTACAAAGGGCAGGACACAGAAGATTCCATTTATGTGAAGTTCCAGAAAGGCAAAACTAATCTATGGTGATAGAAATCAGAAGGTGGGTGGGTATTGATTGGGAAATCATGGAATTGGGAATGTCCTCTATGGTGCTGAAAATGTTTTATGTATATCTTGATATTGATCCTGCTGGTGATTCCTGGTAAGTATGTGTATGTAAACGTTCATCAAATTGTACACTTAAGATCTGTGCACTATGTTATATGTATGTTATACCTCAATAAAAATCAAAGCAACTAAGAAAAACAAAACAGAAAACGACTTGCTGCTGTCTTGTTTCTTGCTTGTTTTGTATTCCCCCCACCCCATTTCTTTCTCTGCTTGTTTACTCTTCCTTTCTTTTATTCTTTTGATTACTGATCTATTCTACCTATGCTACTTCTTTTCACTTTTTCATTTTTATACTTTTTATTTTCTATAGTTGTTCTTTCATTCCACCTCCTTTATTTGGTCTCCAATGTTTCTTGTTTGTATTTATCCCTCTCATTTTTTCTGTAATACTCTCTTTTTTACTTTTTTCCTTCTCATCTGTTTTCTTTTCCCCTCTTCGCACCATTCCAGCATTTTAATTCATTCTATACATTTGTTTCTCTATTCCATTTTGTTTCAGTGTTTCAATTTCATTTTCCTAATCTTATTCCTCTGTGCTTCTTACTCATGTTAATTTTTCAATTTCTAGGTCTTGTATGTTTGCTCTCCTGCCTTTTACTAATATCATTACTATTATTCCTTTTGTCTTCCTATCTCTTTCCTTTTATCTGCTCCCAATTTTTTTTTTCAAAGGAACACAGACAGATCTCTCTCACAAAAAACAGCTGAGTGGGGCAAGACCCCACTGTTAGGATCTTGTTTTGGGAACCCACAGAGTAGGAGACCCCAGGGCATAGATCTGGAGGGAGCCGGACAAAGAGACAAATTCCTCAAGGTGCTGCTGGCTTTATTCTTGGTTACTATGTTTCCTCTTCCTTGATTTCCCCTGTTCTGTATATACCGATTTTGTATACCAAGCCTCTTTTTCTTCCTTCATCAGTCTATCTTTTGCTTTCTGTTGTTATTCTTACATTCCACCTCTCTTTGTTTAGTCCCCAATTTTTCTGGTTTTTATTTCTACCTCATCTATCCTGTTATCTTTCTTTTATCTCTTTTATTAACTTATTTTCTTTTGGTCTTTTCTCTTTCCCCCTCTCCTCATCACACAGGCCTTTTAATTCAGTCTACATATTTTTCTCTATTTGGTTTCCCAATTCATTGTTGTTACCCCACTTTTCTACTCCTATTACTCTACACTGCTCACACGAGTTAAATATTCATTTTCCAAGGTCTTAAATGCATCCTCTTCTAAGTTACTACTATTATTATTATCCTTCTCCTTTTTTTTACCTTTTTCACTTTCCCGGGCCCTCATTTTTTCCTCCAAGATAACATAAACAACAGCAACAAAATAGAATAAGAACAACAAAGTGTCAAAGAGAAAACTTACACACACAAAAAAACAGCAATTACATAAAACCATAGAGTAAAGAGGGAAGCTAATCAACTGAATAAACCCATCAAGATAAAAGGATGACCAGAGGGCAACAAAAAATTACAAACCATACTAAGAAACAGGAAGACATGGCTCAGTCCAATGAACAAACTAAAAACCAGGAAGAGGTGCAGAACATTGAACAACTCATCAAAGCTGTCCAAACAAATATCATGGACCAACTTAATGAAGTGAAGGAAGAGACTAAGGATATTAAGACGACACTGGGAGAACACACTGAAGAAATTGTAAACATACATAAAAAGATAACAGATATTATGGTGATGAATGGCACAATCCAAGAAATCAAAAAGACACTTGAAGCACATAACAGTAGATTTGAACAAGGGGAGGAAAGAATTAGTGAAGTGGAAGAAAGTATGTCTGAAATCAAACAGAACAGATATATAAAAAGATAGAAAAAATCCAGCAGGGTTTTAGGGATTTGAACGACAACACAAAATGCACAAACATACGCATTATAGGCATCCCAGAGGGAGAAGAGAAAGGAAAGGGGACAGAAGGAATGTTGGAGGAAATAATGGCTGAAAACTTCCCAACCCTATTGAGGGAGATGGATGTACAAGGCAGGAAGCACAGCACACCCCAAACTGTATAAATCCCAACAGGCCTACTCCAAGACATATACTTGTCAAATTGTCTAACGCTCAAGACAAACAGAGAATACTGAAAGCAGCAAGAGAAAAGAGAACCATCACATACAAGGGAAGCTCAATAAGATTACGTGCTGATTTCTCATCTGAAATCATGGAGGCAAGAAGGCAGTGGTACAACATAGTTAAAGTACTAAAAGAAAAAAATTCCAGCCAAGAATTTTCTACCCAGCAAAGCTGGCATTCAAAAATGATGGAGGATTCAAAATATTCACAGATAAACAGAAATTAAGAGAGTATGCCAATAAGCAACCAGCCCTTCAAGAAATACTAAAAGGAGTTATACAGGTTGAAATGAAAAAAAAAACAGGAGAGAGAGAGCTGGAGGAGAGCATAAGAACAACTAAAACAACAAAAAGAGAAATAAAAACAACATATGACATACATGAACCCAAAGAAAATATGGCTAATGTAAGTAATTCCTTGAGAATAACAACACCAAATGTTAATGGATTAAACTCACCTGTCAAGAGACACAGGTTGGCAGAATGGATTAAGAAATATGACCCATATTGTCTACAAGAAACCCACCTTAGACCCAGAGATTCAAACAATCTTACAAGCAAACAATAACCAAAAAAAGGGCAGGAGTAACTATACTAATATCGGACAAAATAGACTTTAAATGCAAAACTACTGTAAGAGACAAAGATGGACACTATATATTAGTGAAAGGGGTAATCTTCAAAGAAGAAAGAACAATCATAAACATTTATGCACCTAACATGGACACCTCAAAATATATGAGGCAAAGACTGAAAAAACTAAATGGAGAAATAGATGCCTCTAAAATTATAGTACACCATTATAATACACCATTATCACCATTAGACAGAACGTCTCGACAAAGAATTAATAAAGAAATAAAGAGTTTGGTTAACACATTAGATGATCTGGGCCTAATAGACATATACAGAACACTACACCCAAATACAGCGGCTTACACATTCTTCTCGTGTGCACATGGATAATACTCCAAGATAGGTCACATGCTAGTCCATAGAAAAAAATCTCAATGAATCCAGAAAGACTGAGATTATATAAAGTAATTTCTCAGACCAAAATGGAATGAAATTGGAAATCAGTAAGGGCCAGAGAACCAGATTAGGCACAAAGATATGGAAGTTAACACACTCTTAGACAAACAGTGGGTCAAAGAGGAAATCGCAAAAGAAATCAATAACTACTTTGAAACGAATGAAAATGACAACACAACATATCAAAATCTATGGAATGCAGCAAAAGCTCTACTGAGCGGCAAATTCATAGCCATAAATGCATATATCAAAAAAGAGCTAAAATCGAAGACCTAACAGCACACCTAGAGGAATTGGAAAAACAATAACAAGCTAACCCCCAAGGAAGTAGAAAGAAGGAAATAACAAAGATTACAGCAGAACTAAATGGAATAGAAAATAAGAAAGCACTAGAAAAAATAAAACCAAAAGCTGGTTTTTCAAGAAGATCAATAAAATTGACAAACCCTTAGCCAGACTAACAAAGGAAAAAAGAGAGCAGATGCAAATACACAAAATAATAAATGAGGAAGGGGATATCACCACTGACCTCACAGAAATAAATAATATCATAAGAGGATACTTTGAAAAATTATATGCCAACAAGAATGACAATTTAGAGGAAATGGACAAATTCCTAGAAGCTCACAAGCAGCCTACATGACGAAAGAAGAAATTGATGAAATCAACAGTCCATTTACAAGTAAAGAGATAGACTCAGTCATCAAAAACCTCCCAACTAAGAAGAGCTCAGGACCAGATGGTTTCACAGGTGAATTCTATCAATCATTCCAGAAAGAACTAACACCAATCTTGCTTAAGCTCTTCCAAAAAATAGAAGTAGAAGAAACATTGCCTAACTCTTTTCATGATGCCAACATTACCCTAATACCAAAGCCAAACAAAGATGCCACAAGAAAGGAAAATTACAGACCAATCTCTCTAATGAACCTAGATGCTAAAGTCCTCAACAAAATACTTGCTAATTGCATTCAACAACACATCAAATGAATTATACACTATGACCAAGTGAGTTTCACCCTGGGTATGCAAGGATGGTTCAACATAAGAAAATCAATCAATGTAATACACCACATAAACAGATTAAAAGAAAAAAAATCACATGATCATCTCTATAGATGCAGAAAAAGCATTCAACAAACTACAGCACCCTTTCCTAATAAAAACACTTCAAAAGATAGGAACAGAAGGTAACTTTTTGAACATGATAAAGGTATATATGAAAAACCCACAGCTAACATCATCTTCAATGGTGAAATAATAAAATCTTTCCCTCTAAGATTGGGAACAAGACAAGGAAGCTCACTATCACTGCTCCTATTTAACGTTGTGTTAGAAGTACTTGCTTGAGCACTTAGGCAAGAAAAAGATATAAAAGGCATCCAAATTGGAAAGGAAGAAGTAAAAACTTCACTATTTGCAGACAACATGATCCTATACATAGAAAGCCCTGAGAAATCGACAACAAAGCTTCTAGAACTTATAAATTATGAGTTCAGTGAAGTTGCAGGCTATAAGATCAATGCTCAAAAATCAGTAGCATTTCTGTACACCAATAACCCAAGCAATCTGAGGAGGAAATCAAGAAAGAAAGAAAGAAAAAAAAAAAAAACCATTTACAATGGTAACTAAAAGAATCAAATACCTAGGAATAAAATTAACTAAAGATGTAAAGGACCTATATACAGAAAACTGAATACCACTGTTAAAGGAAATCAAAGAAGACTTAAATAAATGGAAGAATATTCCCTGTTCATGGATAGGAAGACTAAACATCATTAAGATGTCTGTCCTACTGTATTAGTCAGCCAAAGGGGTGGTAATGTGAAATACCAAAAATGAGTTGGTCTTTATAAAGGGTATTTATTTGGGGTAGAAGTCCACATATACCAGGCCATAAAGCCTTAAGTTTCTTCTCTCACCACAGTCCATTGCCAAGTATTAGAGTAAGACAGCTGCCGGCATTTGCCAGGGTTCAGGCTTCTGGGGTTCCTCTCTTCCCGGGGCTGCTTTTCTCTCTGGGCTTAGGTCCTGTTTCCTCCACAAGGTCAGCTGTAGACGATCAGGCGAAAGGCTTGCTTCTCTTCTCCTGGGGCCTTCTTTCCAACATCAAAACTGCTTCTCAAAAGACTGCTTCTCAAAACTGTTCTTGCCATGCCTTTTATATTTGATTCTCCACCCACCAAGGGGTGGGGCTCAATACCCTAATCATAACCTAATCATGCCCAGATTAACAGATCAGTTTATAAGTATGATCCAATTATATTTTTGGAACTCATAATTACATCAAATTGGCCAACGGTTACAGCTACCCAAACTGATTTACAGATTTAATGCAATCCCAATAAAAATCAACAAAGCATTTTTTAACGAATTGGAAAAACTATCTACAAAATTTATATGGAATGGTAAGAGGCCCTGAGTCACCAAAGACACATTGAAAAAGAAAAATGAAATTGGAGGAATCACACTACCTGATTTTAAAAGATACTACAAAGCTACAGTGGTCAAAACTGCATGGTTTTGGCACAACGATAGACATACCAACTAATGGAACTGAATTGAGAGTTCTGATATAGATCCTTGCATATACAATCATCTGATATTCGACAAGGCCACCAAGCCCACTCAGCTGGAAGAGAATGGCCTCTTCAACAAATGGTGCTTGGTGAACTGGATATCTATATCCAAAAGAATGAGAGAGGAACACCATCTCACACCTTATACAAAAATCAACTCAAGGTGGATCAAAGATCTAAATATAAGAACCAAGACCATAAAGATTTTGGAAGATAATGTAGGGAAGAGTCTATAGAACCTTGTAATAGAAAATGGTTTTGTGAACTTCACACCCAAAGCATGGGCAGCAAAAGGAAAAATAGATAAATGGGATCTCCTCAAAATTAAAAACTTTTGTACCTCAAAGGAGGTTATCAAGAAAGTAAAAAGGCAGCCTACACAATGGGAAAAAATATTTGGCAACCATATATCTGATAGGAGCCTAATATCCTACACCTCAAAAATAAAAAGACAAACAATCCATTGAAAAAATGGGCAAACCACCTGAAAAGACACTTCTCTGGGGAAGAAGTACAAATGGCTAAAGGGCACGCGAAAAAAGGTTCAACATCACTAGCCATTAGGGAAATGTAAATCGAAACTACAATGAGATACCATCTTACACCCATTAGAATGGCAGCTATTTAAAAAACAGCAGACTGTAAGTGTTGGAGAGGATGTGGAGGAATGGGAACCCTCATTCACTGCTGGTGGGAACGTAGAATGGTCCAGCCATTGTGGAGGACAGTTTAGCGGTTCCTCAAAAAACTAACTATAGAACTTCCATATGTTCCAGCAATTCCACTGCTTCCACTTTCATTCCAGAAGAATGAAAGCAAAGACACAAACAGATATGTGCACACCAATGTTCATAGCAGTATTATTGACTATTGCCAAAAGTTGGAATCAACCCAGGTGTCCATCAACAGATGAATGGATAAATAAAATATGGTATATCCATTCAATGGAATATAACTCAGCTGTAAGAAGGAATAAAGTGCTAACACACAGGATAACATGGATGAATCTTGAGGACCTTATGTTGAGTGAAGCAAGCCAGGCACTGAAGGATGAATAGTACATGACCTCACTGACATAAATTAAGTAAATTGAGCAGACCCAGAGAGCTATTGTCTGGAAGATAGGTCTACAAGAAATAGAAAGGGAGAAGAAGGTTGTGAGCCAACACCCATATGGACATAACCTATGGTAGGGTGAAAGTGTGTAGTCGCATATTGAAGAGAGATGACAGGAGAGAAGTGATATTATTGGGACGGGTGGTGTAGGGTTGACAGGTGGGTAGATTGGGGAGGGTGGGTCGGAAGGTCCAGGGTACTGGGGGGAGAGTTGGGAGAGGGACAAGGTGAGCACTGGGGTTTGCAGGTATGTGGTTGAAAGTACAAAGTTAAGAATGCTCTTTGGCAATATGACAAGGAAGGGTTACTGATTTAGGGTGTTAGATGGGTGGCTATTTGGAACAGGGCGTACCTGGAGCAGGCTTCTAGGGAGTGTGTGAGTGACCATTCTGTCATAATGTGTTGTACCAGTGGTTGGAGACCCACATAATAAGCAGGAAGGAGTTGGACTCCCATCCTCAGGAGGACCAATTTGTTTACAAATAGACAGGCAGGAGTCTCTCAAGAGCATGGGCAATTCCTAATAGGGGAAGACAAACCAGTGTGTCAAGACCTCAGTCTTGACATGTAACTATGAACCTTGTCATCCAAGGAGTGAAGCCAAGGGGTCACCATGGGCCCCAAGGGGAGGGGGAGGGAGGAACAGAACAGATCAAACAGGGGTGTTTATTGGGCAGGGGAAGTGTCCTACATGATCTTACAATGATGGACACAGAACATGGTAAATATCATCAAAATTTATAGATGTGTACGGTCTAAAATGTAAACCATAAAGTAAAATATTGACCATGTTTAGTAGCTATGTTTCACTATTTGCATATCAGTTATAACAAAGGTACCATCCACATATAAAAAGGTATTAATATGGGGGGGAGGAGTGGGGGAGAATGTTGGTTATATGAGTCTCCTGTATTCTGTGTGACTTTGCTGTGACCTAAAACTTCTTTGAAAACAAAATGAAAAATAGTGAGACACTGGGGAATGTGTGGGGGAAGGTGCCACGGTACAGACAGGATACCAGATATTGTGGTGATGAAAGGTAAAATGTAAAAAAAAAAAAATTTTTTTTAACATTTTTCATTTTTTAAAAATATCCCAATCTTTTATTTTTATTTGTTTTTATTTTTATGTATTTTATTTCTTATATTTAAACATCATTATTGTTTCATTTTCCTATAAATTGTATTTGGCTATTGTAATGGCTTCATTTTTGAAGAAGCTTTGGATCACAATGGATCACAGTAAGGTTACAATTGGGGTGCAGGAGGATCGTTAATGTGGGGTGTCAGTGATGGGGGGTGCATGGGAGGAAGTTCACCTGAGCACACATATAAGGTATGTAAAAATATTCAAATGTACACGGGGCATTGGTACAGTGGGTGGAGACTCACTCAATAACCAAGAGGATACTGAATTCCCATCCTGGAGAGCTCTGCCACATTATCTAAGGGAGCAGTAGCAGTCCCCCAAGTGCAGGGGCAGTGACTGGCAAAGGAGAATGATCCACTGATGGGCCCTTGATATTGACAATGAGGCTTATGAACCTTTGCTTTTGATATTGAAACTTAGCCTATTGTTATGGGGTGCCTAAAGGTTGTCTCCTGAGAGCCTCCTTGTTGCTCAAATGTGGCCTCTCTCTAAGCCAAACTCAGCATATGAATGCATTACATCCCACCCCCAAGTGTGGGACATGACTCCCATGGATGAACCTCCCTGGCACCAAGGGATTGTTACCAAGTACCAACTAGCAATGCAACTGGAAAAAGACCTCAAATAAAAGGGGAGAAAGGTAAAGACAAATGAGTTTACATGGCTAAGAGACTTCAAAGTGAGTCAGGAGTTCATCCCAGAGGTAACGCTTATGCACATCTCAGCAGATCTCATAGACTTCCAAAGTGGATACAACCCCAAATAGTGGAGCTCCTGAGGGCTCTGGAGACACCCAGGTCCTATGGTCAGGTGGATAGCTCCAGAGTTTGGAACCTTGCCAGCGGGCCCTACTTTGGAGTTTGTGCTCCTGAGAGTGACAGAGTTGGACTCAGTTGTGTCTTCCCTGCACATGGCTCATCTGTCCCTTCTATTTAAACCTATACTTGGTGCTGGAGTTTGAAGGTGTACATCCAGAGACTCGAGTCTTTTGGCTGTCCATGTGCCAGGTGGGCCTGGAACATTGACAGGGTTGCAACACTTACTCTACAGCTCGTTGGACTCACCTGGGACAACTGGCGGGCAGTTGATGATGAACAATGGCTGTCCTAGGGAATGGAGGGAGTCTGCAGCTGAAGGCAGGATAGTCCCATTCATCTTCCCCATGGGATATAAGCCCCCTTTCAATTGGAGGTGGAGTGGATGTCACCATCCCAGAATCCTCGGGATTGAGGGAAGAGCTATGGACTAAAGTAGACTTACTGGTATTCTACTATAGACATATTGTGATTCTAGCAATGGAAGAAATTCCAACATTGATGTGGAGCCAGGCCACTGGAGCCTCTGGGAGCAGGGAGAGGGAAAAACAATTGTAATACGGGGGCTTATTCGGGACTTGGAAATCACCCTGAGTGACACTGCAACAACAGATATAGGCCATTTTGTATCATCACGTAACATGCAGAACTGTGTGGGAGAGAGTGTAAACTACAGTGTGAACTATGGTCCATGCTGAATGGCAAAGCCCCAGGATGCATTTATCAACTGCCGTGAATGTGCCACACTAATCAAGGATGTTTATGTGGGAGGGTGTGGGAGGGTGTGGGAGGTGTGGGGAGTGGGGCATATGGGAATCCCTATATTTTGTGTGTAAAATTTATGTAATCTAATTATCTTTAAAAATAATAATAATAATAAAATTCAAAATTAAAAAAAAAAAAAAAAAAAGAATGCTGCTATGAATATTGGTGTGCAAATATCTGTTTGGAACCTCTGCTTTCAATTCTTTTGGGTATATACCTAGTAGCGGGATTGCCAGGTCATATGGTAGTTCTATATTTAGCTTTCTGAGAAACTGCCAAACTGTCTTCAGGCTGCACCATTTTACTTCACCACCAGCAATAACAGTGTTCCTATTTCTCCACAACTTCTCCAACACTTGATATTTTCCGTTTTTTTGTTTGCTTTTGTTTTTTTAATAACAGCCATTCAAATGGGTGTGAAATGGTATTTCATTTTGGTTTTGATTTTTATTTCCTTGATAGCTAATGATTTTAAGCACCTTTTCAAATGCTTTCTGGCCATTTGTATATCTTCTTTGGTGAGATGTTGTTCAAGTGTTTTGTCCATTTTTTAATTGGGCTGTTTGTTTTCTTGTTAAGTGGAAGGATTTATGTATATATACTGGATATTAATCTTTTATCAGATATGTGGTTTCCAAGTATTTTCTTCTGGTGAGTAAGTTGTCTTTTTACATTCATGATGAAGTCCTTTGAAGAACAAAAGTTTTTAATTTTGATGAGGTCCCATTTGCCTGTTTTCTGTTTTGTTGCTTGTGCTTTGGGCATAAAGTCGAAGACACCATTACCTAAAACAAGGTCCTGATGATGCTTCCCTCTGTTTTCTTCTAGAAGTTTGAAAATTCTAGCTCTTATATTTAGGTCTTGATCCATTTTGAGATGATTTTTATACAAAGTGTGAGGTAGGGGTCCCTCCAGTTTTTTGTTTGTTTTGTGCAAATGGAGATCCAGTTTTCCCAGTCTCTTTGATGAAGAGTCTATTCTTTCCCAGTTGAGTCTTCTTTGCCACCTTGTTAAAAATCAGTTGTTGATTCTATTGTTTTTTGTTTTCTATTTCATTTATCTCCATTTTATCTTTATTATTTCCTACTTTTTGCTTGCTATGGGTTTAGTTTGCTCTTCTTTTTCTAGTTCTTCCAGGTGGATAGGTCTTTGATTGAGGTCTTTCTTTTTCTTCCAATGTAAGCATTTAGAACTATAAATTTCCCTCACTGGCTTTGCTATATCTCTTAAGTTTTTGATATATTGTATTTTCATTTCATTCGCTCAAGGTATTTCCTAATTTTGCTCCTGATTTCCTCTTTAACCCACTGGTTGTTTAAGTGTATGTTGTTAATTTTCCACATATTTGTGAATTTTTCCCTTTCTCCATTATTGATTTCTAGCTCATTCCATTGTCATCAGAGAATATAAATGGAATGGTTTCAATGTTTTTGAATTTATTGAGACTTGTTTTATGATCCAACATATGGTCTATCCTGGAGAATATCAATGTGCACTCGAGAAGAATGTGTTGTTTTTGCTGGGTGCAGGGTTCTATGTCTGTTAGGTTTAGTTGGTTAACTGTGTCATTCAAGTCCTGTACTTCCTTATTATCTTCTGACTAGATGTTCTATACATGATTGAGTCATGTGTTAAAGTCTCCTATTAATACTGTAGTACTATCAATTTCTCCCTCCAAATCTGTTCTCCATATATTTTAGGTGTATATATATTTTTAATTGTTACATCTTTCTGTTAAATTGACCATCTGTCCCTCATAACTATTTTTGACTTAAAGTCTATTTTACCTGATATTAGTATAGCTATCCCAGCACTCCTTTGGTTACTACTTGCATGGTATATTCTTTTCCATCCTTTCACCTTCAACCTATTTTTATCTTTCACTTTAACATGACTCTCTTGCAGACAGCATACAGCTGGATCATGCTTTTTTCTTCATTCCACCAATCTCTGCCTTTTGACTAGAGAGTTTATTCCATGTACATTTAAAGTCACTGCTGATAATACGGGGTTTTCTTCTGCCATTTTGCTATTTAGCCTTTATAAGTCTTATACCTTTTTTGCCCTCACTTCCATTAAGGTCTACATTTATATTTATTTAATTTCTAACTCTGTTGTACCATATTGCGTGTCTTCTCATTTCTATCTGGATATATTTTTCACCTGTTTTCCTTTGGGGGATAAATTTATGAATCTACGGTAATACTAATCTGCCCTATTTATGACTTTCTCCAGAAGCAAATGGACTAGTTCATCCAAGGATTTGGTTAACAGAGAGGTGGATTAAAAAGTCACAAGGCAAATGAGTTCATGATACAGGGATGAAGGCTCATATCTAAAACGGATAAAGACAGAAGTGAAACAAGGAAAGGATGGTGGCTAGAGAGAAAGCAGATAGGTCAAAGGACGAGATAATGGAAGGTTAAAGGAAAATCTTAGTGAGAACAGTTGAACAAGCCAGCTGGAATGATAAGAGGTTGTCACCAGAAAATGGAATGTCTGAATCAATAATTTTGGATGTAGATCAGTTAGAGGTGGTGAAAAGTTCCAGGTGTAATTATGGGAGCAGATGCCTGAGATGCAGTAGTGGAGGGGATCAGAGTTGAGCAAGTCAAGAACTGAGAAGCCGGAGTGTGAAAAAGCGCATCTATATGGACCTTTTTTTTTTTTTTTTTTAAAGATTTTATTTATTTATTCATTTATCCCCCCCTTGCTGCTTGTGCTCGCTGGGTCAGCTAACCACGCCTTGCGGGCGGGCTTGCCTTCACCAGGAGGCCCCGGGAACCGAACCGGGGCCTCCCATATGGTAAACGGGAGCCCTACTGATTGAGCCACAGCCGCTTCCCTCTATATGGACCTTGACTATGAACCTGGCACTAATCCATCCAGGGAGTGAAGGGGTATGACCAGAGTCAGGGGATAACTGCAATTAGACAGGAAGGAGGGTGAGCTAATGACATAATCTGCAAAACAGAATTTTGCTTTCTTATTATTTTTTAAGCAAGAGATTCAGGGTGTAATGGTCTGAAAGTGGCAAGGCAGAAAGCAAGGAGGAAAATAACCATGATGACTGGAATAGACAGCAGTTTAAGATGACCTCCAATGACTCTTTTTTTAAATTATATTTTTAAGTTATTTTTAAAAGATACTTAGATTACATAAAATGTTACATAAAAAATATAAGGGATTCCCATGTGCCCCACTCCCCAGACCTCCCACATTTCCCCACAGTAACAACTTCTTTCATTAGTGTGGTACATTCATTGCAATTGACGAACACATTTTGGAGCATTGCCACTAAGCATGGACTATAGTTTATCCTCTGTAGCAGTTTGGCAGTTTGATATAGTTATGAATTACAAAAATAGATATTGGATTATGCTTGTAAACTGGTCTGTTCATCTGGGCATGATTAAGTTATGATTAGGGCGTTGACTGGGCCACGTCAGTAGGGCGTTAAGCCCCATCCCTTGGTGGGTGGGGTCTCAAAGATAAAAGACACTGCAAAGGACAGAGTTGTAGTAGTTTTGATGCTGAAGTTCTGATGTTGGAGTCTTGAACTGGAGCCCTGGGAAGTAAGAGAGCTTGGTTGTAAGGAAAGAGAGAAGGCCCCGGGAAAAGACATAAACTGTTCGCCTGAGAGTCTACAGCTGGCCTTGTAGAGGGGAGCAAAACCTAGAGAGCCTCATATTCTACAGCTGACCTTGTGGAGGAAACAGAGGAGCCAAGCCTGGAGAGAAACAGAGCCCCGGGAAGAGAGGAACCCAAGAAGTCTGAACCCTGGCAAATGTCGGCAGCTGTCTTGCTCTAACACGTGGCAACGGACTTTAGTGAGGGAAGAAACTTATGATTTAAGGCCTGGTAACTGTGGACTTCTACCCCAAATACATACCCTTTATAGAAACCAACCAATTTCTGGTATTTTGCATCAGCACACCTTTGGCTGACTAATGCACCCTCCAATGACTTTTGTCCTTAAACAATCCCTCCCTCCTTTAACTGTAGATGGAACCTGTGAATATGATGAGTTATCAATCCTTTGATTATGTTTTGTTATATGACAAAAGGGAGATTATCCCTTCAGAAGCAGTTTTCCCTGGCTAGTTGCAGAAACAGAAGTCAGAGATGCACTCTGGCTAGCCTGGAAGGCACCAAACATCCCTACTGGGAACTCCCTATGGGAAACACGTGACAAGGAACTGAAGGTAGCCTCTGGGAGTGAAGCATTGTCCCTGGCTGACAGCTAGCAGGAAAATGCGAACCTCAGTACTACAGGTGTAATGAGATGAATTCTGCCAACAACCAGTGAGCTGGCAAGAGGACCCTAAACCCCAGATGATCACCACAGCCCCAGCTCCTCCAGGAGCTGAAATAATAAGTTTGTGGTCATTTGCAGTAACAAAGAACTAAAACAGTGACCATAAATCACAGTAACCTAGGATAATCCCAGTTTATGCATATTATTCCTGCATAATTAATAGTGCTCCCTTTCACTCTCAAGTGAAAGATTTAGAAGATAAATTATATGGTCACCCTAGAAGTAATTTCATCTTGTAGCCCCTAAATACACATGGGGATGTGAGAGAATAAATAGCCACCACCTGAAAGGGCTGCAGGGGAAATAGGAGCTCTTAGAGGAGAGCCAAGCTTCAACCAAGGCAAGGGGGCAGAAGAAATGCTTAGAAGTAGAAACTCAGGGCAGCTTCCTGAGGGAACTTGGGATGGGGATGGCTATTAGAAGCCTGGGTGGGGGCAAAGAAGTACTGATCATACCTTTTTCTTACTGAAAGAAATTAAATTATCATTAAATTATCTTTTAGAATTCAAGAGAGATAAGGAGAGGGATGCTACTAGTCACATGAAAATTAAATATTGTTTCTGAAAAAAGATAAGTTAACAATGATAATTGTTCCCGGTCTTTAAAACACAGTCCATTCTGACTCCTTAAACTAAATGGTTTCATTTTGCTTTTATTAATGCTCAAATCACTGCACTGGACATATGAGTTGCTCAATAACACTTATTAAAAAATAAAGCAATAATATTAATGGAGATTGTTAAACAAATGCAAAATACTTCCTCATTCACAGTAGATTGTAAAAACTAGGATAACTTATTCAAGGTGGAGCCTGCCATCTGCTGGGAAGAAAAGTGAAATTCTCTTATCAGCAGCCAGTCAGTTATATAAATACAAATTGTATTTGTGGTAAAATACATTTTGTATAAATGCACATACAGGCAGCACACACATTTCCCTGCCTTGGAGTAACCAGGTAGGAGTAGATCTCTCTTGGTAAAGGGAGGGCTGGGGTAAGCAGAAGTCTGCGTGTGCAACACCACGGGGAGGGTGGGCATGGGGAAGAGGTTGGGGGCTGGGGGTTCTAAGAGCTGGAAGAAGTTCCAGATTTGTTTCAAATCCTCCATGCACATAAAGAAAGGATTAAAGTAAATCACAAAAGCATGATCCAGACCAAGGAAAGTGAAATGTTAGAATTACTTAACAGTGATAAAAAATAAAATGTATCTACAACCCAAATAATTTATTTCTTTTTTAAATCTCCCTCCAAATGTGAATCATTTAAATACGGTAATAATAATAATCCTAGTAAATATTATGCTTTGTTTTTTTAAATAAAGTACTCTTTTAAAAAGTATAACTTAATAGAAAACACAGCAATCACTATGACTGAAATTAACCACTTATGTGGGAATCCCTGTTCAGATCACAAGGCTTTATCCTTTGTGTGGCAGACTGTACTTTCCAAACCTGTCAGCAGCCATGCCTCCCACAGCATGCGCTCCTTAGCGATGGAGCCTGACCACTGCACTGCCCCACAGCACCACGAGGCGGCATCCGAGTCTCCTTCCAGTGAATGTGGGCTGGCCTTAGTGGCCCACTTGTAACCAGTAGAATGAGGCAGAAGTGCTGCCACAATACTTCCACGGCTAGGTCAGGAAAGGCCTGGCGAGCTTTCCCCTTTTCTCCTGGAATGCTTGCTCCCTGGAAGCCTCCTCTGGGGATGCTCTTAAAGCACAGATGCCACAGGAGAAGGCCACATGCAGGTGCTACTGTGGAGGGTCCTAGTGGAGCCCAGCCTCCAAGACAACCCAGGGCAGCCCGCAGACATGCGGGTGAAGACGCCTCCAGGTAATTCCAATCACCCTCAGCATTTCAATTTTTCCAGCCAAGGCTCCAGACATGGAGCAGAGACAAGCAGATCACTCTGCCCCGTCCAAATTCCTGATACTCAATCCATGAGTGTTATTTATTTAGTGTCACCAAGTTTTGAGGCAGCCTGTTCCACAGCAACAATGAAATGCTGTGTGCGTCACCATCCTACTGGTGAGGTTACTCAAAATGAAAACCAAGTACCTCAGAGAAGATGACCAATATAGGTTTGTAAGTGTGAATATAAAATTAATATTGCTGGCTCTCATTTGCCTGTGGAGGGACCTTCTCTGTAGGACCAACCATGTCTCTTTCTGTCTCCTCCCTGCATCCTTCCTGATCACATTGGTTGATTCTGGAGAGGGAACTGAGCTTGCCTAGCTCAGCCCCTTCCTCTCCTTTCTTTCTCTGCAAACCCCATAAACAGCACACATTCTTCTCTGCTCCCTGGAGCCACAAGATTTTAGGCTCTGCTGAAAAGGCCAGCAGTTGGGTGAAAGTATTGAATTCAAGGATTATCAGCAAATCTGTTTCCTCATACTCAAACCCCCTGTTTCAAACAGATCACCATCTATCTAACACCTGGTTTCAATACGGGGTGGGAGGAAGAGAAGTGGGATTGATGGATTCCCCTAAAATCCCAGTAAGAATTACTACTATAAATAGCATTAGAAAAAGATATTTATTGAAATAATCCACTTTAACCAGGTTTTTGTGCTCATCACCCCACAGAAACTATTCTTGTCCATATCACCCCCAAATTGTTAGACTAAGGATCTATTCTCAGTCTTCTTGACACCCAGTAGCATTTGACACAGTTGATGCCTCCTTACTTCCTCCTTCTCAAAACACTCTCCTGACTTTCAACCGACCCCACTAGTTGCAAGTTCTTCCTCTTCTCTCAGATCTCTCAATGTTGGAGAATTCCAGGAGTGAGTTCTTACTCCTCTTTCCTTCTTTTTTTTTTTTTTTAAACAATTTATTGAAGTATATCATTCATACATGAATATACATAAACTGTAAGTGTTCAGTAAACATCGTGATCTTACAAAAAAAAAATGCATAACCTCACACAGGGCTCCCACACATCACCCCCCCACAAACATCCTGCATTGTTGTGAAACATTTGCTAACAAATCACAAAAGAGCATCATCAAAGTATTACTACTAACTATAGTCCGAATCTTCCTCCCCTATACAATTTTTTAAGGATTTATTTATTTATTTACTTTTATCCATTTTTACCACCCACCCACCCCCACCCCCCTTGTTGCTGTTTCTGGGTCCATTTGCTGGGCAACTCTCTGTGTCTGTTTCCTGCCCTCTCTTATCCTTCTCCTCCTGTCTTCACTGGGATTCGATCCTCAGAACCTCTGATGTGGGAGAGAGGCATCCTACCACCACCTGTGTCACCTTAGTTCCTGGTTTTCTGGTGCATCTCGTCTTGGTTCTCCCTTGTGTCACTATCCTATTAAGTCATCATCTTGCTACCTGGCTTACAGGGCCTGGTGGCACACCCACGGGCAGGGACTGGTGGCCCAAGTGCCTTCTATATATATATATATTTAATTTTTACTAGGAGGTCCCAGGGATCAAACCCAGGTCCCTCCATATGGGAGACGGACGCCCAACCACCAAGCCACATCCGTCCCCCTCCTATATCTCTTAAGGTTGACCAAAGATACCCAAAGTTACAGTCTTTTCCCATACAGGATGATCATATAATAAATCAGGTTTAGTTTCTCACCAGCATTCTAAAACCAGACCTAGGGAGAAAAACTAGGTCTGGGGACACGTGCATGGTTTCTAATATAGTGAATGTTTAGCTTACGCTGATTATCACAAAATCAGGACAGCTAGAATATTCGCATTCTTCTCTTCTTTTTCTGCTTTTCTACATCTTCACTCACTTCCTCAGTGATATCCTGTAGTCTCATGGCTTTAAATATCAACTAATGCCAATGGTTCCTAAATTTAGGTTTCTTTCTCAGGCTTCTCTCTTGAACCCTAGACTCATACACAATGTCTTCCTCAACAACTCCAAATGGATATCTAATAAGCAACTCAAAATTCAACATGCCCGAACCTGCACTCTTGATCTTAACATCTAAATGTGCTCTATCCACAGTCTCCGCCATCTTGGCCAATGGCAAATCCATCCTCCTAAGTGCTTAAGGCAAAATCTTAAGAGTTTTTCTCTCCTACTGTCCTCTTCTCACAAGTCACATCTAACCCATTAGGCCTATTTATAAAATATATCCAAATCCAACCCTTTTTACCATCTCTGTTGCTACCATCCTACCACTCTTGTTGTAGTAGTTTGATATTGTTTATGAATTCCAAAAATAGATATTGGATTATGTTTGTAAACTGGTTTGTTCCTCTGGACATATTAGATTATATTGGATTCAGAGGTTTCACTTTTACTTGATTCAATAATGATTAAGGCTTTGATTGGGCCACGTCAGTAGGATGTTGAGTCCCTGCCCCCTTGGTGGGTGGGAACTCACAGAGAAACCACACTGCAGAGAAGGGAGGTCGGAATTTTGATCCTGGAGCCCAGCAAGTAAACATGCAGAGAAGCAGATAAGTGAGGAAAGAGAGAAGGTTCCATGAGACATGGTAGAGCCCCGGGAAGAGAGAGGAGCCATTTGCTTGAGAGTTTACAGCTGACCTTGTGGAGAGAGGACAGCAGCTGAGCCCAGACAGAATCAAGCACCGGGGAGAGAGCCAAGGCCTAGAGAGCCAGATAATCTACAGCTGACCTTGTGGATAACACAGAGCAGCTAAGCCAAGAGAGGAAAGAGCCCCGGGAGAGAAGAGACTTATCCCAGCCTAAAGCTGATATTGGAAGAAGCTGGGACCACGGAACCTTAAGAGGGAAGAAGCAGCAGACATTAGCAACCATCTTGCTCCAACACGTGGCAACAGACTTTGGTGAGGGAAATAACGTATGATTTTTGGCCTTGTGACTGTAAACTTCTACCCCAAATAAATACCCTTTATAAATGCCAACAGATTTCTGGTATTTTGTATCAGCACCCCTTTGGCTAATCTAAACGCTCTCTCTGCTTCTATCTTTTCATCCACCTTTTACTTTTACATGATACCCAGACCAATCCTTTTATAAAATAAATCAAAGCACATTATTCTTCTACTCAAAACTCTGTGAAGACTCTCCATTTCACTCAAAGTAAAAGCCAAAGTCCTCACAATGGCCAACTCTTTGACCTCCTCTCCCACAATTCTCCTCCTGCTCATTCTACTCCAGACATAGTAGCTTCTTTGCTGTTCTCTGAATTCACAGGCACACTCCCGCCCTGGAGTCTTTAACACTGAACGCTCCTCTGCTCTTCCTCAGATGTCTGCCAGGAGACCTCTAAGTCTTTGCTGAAATCTCACCTTCTCAACAAGCACTACAGGACTCGGTAGTTAGCACTCCAGTCTCCCCACCCCTATACTCCTAATTCTCCTCCCTGATTCCTGGCTCATGTCAGAGTCCAATGCAGCTCTCCTCCACCCATTTGGGTACCCAGCCTCCTTCCATCTAGTGGCTTCTGCATCTGCTAGTTTCCTTAGAGTCCTTTCCATTTGGCCCGTATACAGAGGGAGTAGGCAGAATAAAGATAGAAAGGATGGAAAAGGCACACCTGCTTTAAACTTTGTAGCAGTTTGGCAGTTTGATGTAGTTATGAATTCCAAAAATAGGTATTGGATTATGCTTGTAAACTGGTCTGTTCATCTGGGCATGATTAAGTTATGATTGGGGCTTTGATTGGACTATGTCAGTAGGGCATTGACCCCTGCCCCTTGGTGTGTGGGGCCTCAAAGATAAAAGGCATGGCAAAGGACAGAGTTGGAGTAGTTTTGAGTTGAAGTTCTGATGTGGAGTTTTAATGCTGGAGCCCAAGGAAATAAGCACACAGAGGAGCTTTGTCATGAGGAAGGAGAGAAGGCCCTGGGATAGAGATGAGCTGTTCGCCTGAGAGTCTACAGCTGGCCATGTGGAGAGAGGCAAAGCCTAGAGAGCCTCATAGTCTACAGCTGACCTTGTGGAGTAAACAGAGGTGCTAAGCCCAGAGAGAAATGCAGCCCCGGAAGAGAGGAACCCAAGAAGCCTGAACCCTGACAAATGTCAGCAGCTGTCTTGCTCCAACATGTGGCAATGGACTTTGGTGAGGGAAAAAAGTTATGATTTAAGGCCTGGTAACTGTGGACTTCTACCCAAATAAATACCTTTATAAAGACCAAGAGATTTCTGGTACTTTGCATCAGCACCCCTTTGGCTGACTAATACAAACTACCTTGGCCCTATATCACTTCCAAGCAAACTCCATTGATGAGAACCGGTCATATGGCCCCACCTGGCTGAAAGGACGATTGATTATACAATTCAGTTACATATCCAGGAAGAAAAGAAGAACACAGGTATTGGTGTGCACTTCTAATCACCAAATATGTTTGCTTCCTTTTCCTACACATAGGACACACTCAGCCACCCACTCCCTGCCACCCCAAGAAAGAAAACCCAAAGTCCCATCCTGTCAGTGCGTCTTATTATAAATCCAAGATCTCTGACTATGGCACAGTTCTCTTCATCCGAACCATGTGTAGCCCCTTATGATAAGACCCATGAACTGAAAACACAAATTATCTGCAACCCTACCCGCCCACTCCCAACATACAATGGTATAACAGATACAGGAATCCCTCCTTGTCTAACACCCTCCTTGGTCAAGTGGGTACTGGAGAGCCTGGTCAACTTAGGGGCTGCACAACCTTCACAACCACGTTTGGAGTTTTTTTAAAGTGGTTTTACAGCTCAAGGCTTGTTCACTTCCATATACATGGTTTCTTTGGCAAGGAAATTCCCTCAAAGCCTTAGTAGGCCTTTGGATCTAATTGACTCCAGTCAGTTCCATATGCCAGTAACCGCACACAAAGTTCTTTCCTGAACATAAATCTCAAGCCTGATTATTTCTTTGTTTCTTTGCCACCATCTTTTAACTCACGGCAGTCACCTGGAGGCAATGGGAAACAACAGGTCAGTGGTTCTCAACTTTGGCTGTACAATAGAATCACTCAGAGAACTTCCCCAGGTGAATTAAATCAGGAACTCTGCAGGTGGAAAAGCCAGTAACAAGAACCACTGCACTAAGTAAAGGGGTCTCGCTGTTACAACTGATTCTTGCAACTCAACTAAGTCACTCATTCCAAATGAGAAAGTTCACTAGGCCTTTATTTTTTAAAGTCTTTCTCAACCCTCTCTCTTACTCTCTGGGGTCTAGTAGCAGTCTGGCTCTCCTCTCACTGCCCCAAATATTGGAACTTTCTTTATTCCTTTTCATTTTTTTGTTAGCAAACTAGTAAATCTTTCTTAAGCGCATCTATTTCTTATAATAGCTTACTAAAAAATAATCAACACATTTGATCTAGAGCTACTGCTAGTTTCTTGTGAAGACTGTCTTCCAAGTTATCATAGATAACAAATTTACCAAATTGGTCACACTGCAACATGGGTTTCTGTCTTTCTCTCTTCCAATATCAGTTTCTTCATCAGTTTGCCACCTGACAGGTAAGCCAAGCCACAAGTTTTAAGGTTTTATTGTAACAGAGCTCTACTTCTGCTACTAACTACTGTACCTCAAACCTTAAAACCTCAGTAGCTTAAGGCAAAGTTTTATCTTGCTCCCATTACAGTCAAGTGGGTTGGTGGCATATTCTCTAACCATCATTCAAGGATCCATGTTTTTTTCATTTTATGGTTTCAGTCTCATCTGAGTACTTATGGAATTCTCTCCACTAAACTGGCAGAGGGGGGAGAGAAACTACCCTGCAATTAACTGTCTTGTCCTAGGAAGACACATATCACTGTTCACATTCCACTGGTGAAAACTATTCACAAGGCCTCACTTAGATACAAGGGGCTAAGAGATGTAGACAAGATGTGTGCCTGGCAAGAATAAGAAATACGATACTGGAAAGCACTAGTGGTCTCTTCCATATCCCTCAAAAAAAAGCTTCACAGGATAGAAATCTTAGTTTAATTTGCTAAGAGATGTATCCCGAGTGCCTAGAAAACTGCCTGGCACATAGTGGGTGCTTAAAATATCTTCTGAATGAATATATAGATGGATGGATGGATAGATGGAAAGACAGGATGAATCACAGATATGGTACCATATGGATTTTTTTTTTTTTTTTGTAATAAAGTCAAACTAAATGGATGAAGGACTAAAATAATAATGAATTTTGGGAAGTGGATGTGGCTCAAGAGACTGGGTTTCCACCTACCACATGGGAGGTCCTGGGTACAGTTCCCAGTGCCTCCTGGAGAAGGCAAGCTGGAGCGACTGGCAGGCATGGCAAGTTGGTGCAGCAAGATGATGCAACAAAGAGGAAAGGCAATGAGAGACAAAACAAACCAGGAAGCTGAGGTGGCACAAGTGATTGAGTGCCTCTCTCCCACATGGAAGGTCCCAGGTTTGGTTCCCGGTGCCTCCTAAAGAGAAGGCAAGCAGGCACAGAGAGCACACAGTGAATGGACACAGACAGCAGACAGCAACCACAAACAATGAAGGGGGTGGGGATAAATAAATAAAATAAAGCTTTAAAAAAATAATAATAATGAATTTTACTGCACAATTACTTAGACAAAACATTAAACAGAAACTTTTGGAAAAGTTAAAAGAAACTTCCAGGCATCAAAACTACACATGTCAAATATACAGTGCAAATTCATATACAAGCTGGCTAAATACACGGTAAATTCATCTGTAGTGAACATATAGAAACACTCTCAAAATACTGTATAAACATGGTGGGCAATCATCACAGACATTATTATAAAACTGATTACACATCCTTTTGTTAGAGAGAAAGCTCGTTACCCACACCAGCCTCCAAAATTCACCCATACCTTCCTCAAAGAGCAAAGTCATCGCACACAGAGTTCTAATTCTGAAAACAAATTGTAGACACATGTGTTGCTAAAAGCCCTATGAGTATGCATCTACAACACACAATGCATATACCTATCTGTGCTGGTTAAGTTCATGTGTCACCTTGGCCAGGTCATCGTGCCCAGCTGTCCGGTCAAGCAAGCACTGGCCTGATGGTTACTGTGAGGACATTTTGTGAACTTATATAATCAGTGAGTTGATTGTATCTGTGGCTAATTACATCTACAATCAACTGAGTGGATTGCCTTCAACAATGAGACATGTCTCACAAGTCAATTGATGTCCTTAAAAGAAGTGCTTTCAGCAGTTGGGAGAGAGAATTTCCATCTCTACTTCAGCCAGCCAGCTACTCTTGCAGAATTCATCAAAAACCTTCATCAGAGTTCCCAGCTTGCAGCCTGCCCTATGGAATTTGAACGTGTGCATCCCCACAATCATGTGAGACAATTTTATAAAATTTCATAATATTTACAGGTCTCTCCTGTCAGTTCTGTTTCCTGAGGGAATGCTGAGATAGAGAATATACTATCAAAACTCAGAACTGATACATTTATAATATCAGCTTTAAAATTTCCCATGGTGGTAATATTTGATTTTTCTTGAAACCATAAGTCACTAGAACAAAATGAACTAGAACAAAAATGAAGGAATTAGGGAAGCGGCTGTGGCTCAATCAGTAGGGCTCCCATTTACCATATGGGAGGCCCCGGGTTTGGTTCCTGGGTCCTCCTGGTGGGGGCAGGGCCCGCCCGCATGGCGTGGTTGGCTGACCCAGCGAGCATAAGCAGCAAGGGGGGGATAAATGAATAAATAAATAAAAATCTTTAAAAAAAAAAAAAAAAAGAAGGAATTAATAAAGTAGAAAAAAGAACAAAACAGAAATAAAAATAACAGAAAACAGGGACAAGACCTACTTCACATGAGTTTGAGGATCAAGCAAGAATAAAGGAATTCACTTGTGATTTGTATATTTTTTCTGTAGTTATATTATAGTTCAATGAAAAATTTCAAAAGAGTATATGAAAAACTGCTTTGTAAATCAAAAAGCATTGTGTAAGCATTAGTCACTTATCTTTAAATAAATATAACATCATTTTAAAAAGGATTACAGATTAGTTAAATGAGCTTGTTCAAACTATGATGAACAAGAGTTCTTCAGTCTTGAGAGTCCCAACATCAAAAATGAGAATTTTCAGAAGAAACATCAGCAAATCCTGTCATTATGGAAAGTTATAGAACAGAATGCTATCCCAGTCTAAAGATTTAGACTCTAACCAAGAAAGAATAGAAGAAACATTAACCAATCAATAACACAGTGGGGTTCTTGTTCTTTAGAAAGGAAAAAGCAGCAAATTGAAAATCTACTATAAATTCTTTCTAGTCAACAAAAATGAGAAGAAACTACTGGTTGGTTTGTTTTTCTTCTTTTTGTCTTTTTTTTTTTTTTTTTTGGATTTTTCCATTTTTAATATTTGGTTAAACAAAATACATCTTTTGTAAACAAACCCAGCACAAGGCCAACAAAAATAAAAAATAAAAGCGAGAAAAACAAAAAGCCTAGAGTTGCCCCTTATTGGGCATCAGGGTCAGGTTTCTTTTTGTCTTTTGAAAGATTTAAAATAGTGACTCCTCAAACAAAACCTATTGGAGTTCATAACACAAGACAATCCAGGATAGGATGTTCAGTTTAACAAAATTTTGTGGTTAATTGTTACTGAAAATCTATCTAATAAAAAGAAAAGCCTCAAACATGTTGTCACAGATATAGGAAGTTAAGTGTATGCTTGAATTGAAATTCTTAAAAAACAAACAAACAAACAAAAAAAACAACAACTAATACCTGATATGAACTTATTTGCTTTTTTCTTGGTTGCGTTTTAAAAAGACTGAAGGGAAAAAACTAGTTATTGAAGTTTCCTAATACTTGAAGTCCAATAGGATGAACATGCTAAAACCTAGACCTTGAATTATGGCTCTGATCTTAAATACTTTTCTACCCTTTAGCAAATCAATCAACCAAAAAAACAAAACTGGGAAGAAAGGTTTTAAAAAAAAAGGCTCTAGCAACTTTTTGAAAAAGAAAAGCATGGCATTTTTAAAACTCTGGAAATAATTGGAAAGAAGGAAAGAAAAATGATTCATGCTTTATGATTTAAAAACACCGCAGAATAAAACCAACATCAACCTTCACCCAATATTGTTTTTTTAAAAGACCACTTTTGAAGGTAAGGATACACAGCAATGTGGCAATGGTTGTAAAATACAATACAATATTTTCCTCAACTTTAGAGAGGCAAAGATTTAACTCCTTTATTTTACCAGCTTTCTTTGCAACATTTAAGTCCTATAAATATGACAAAAATTTGCTTTTAAACAAAGACCTTCAAACCTTATGTAAGGCTCAGATGAATAAGCACTCGGGAGGCTACCTCTTATACAATTTTTAAATGAAGAGATATCTCACTCTGGAAAGGGAGCATTGGGACATTTCATTTTACTGAATAATGGGATCATTTCAAATACATTAATATCTACAGCTCCTGGAATTTTAATATTCTCCTTCTAAAATCAAGTGATGCAGCCTGACATTTTTGTAACCCCCAGCATAGATGTGGTATCAAGATTTTATTACACCGCATCCTTATTTGGTAGGTGTCTACTAAGAAACCAGCCTAAGGGCTATTGCTGATGAACCAGCGTAATCATCCAGAACCCAGACTGAAACATAAAACTGAGTTACCCAGGAGGAGTGCTCCTTCATCTGGTGTTGGTTGCTGTGAGGGCCGCTGGCATGGCCACGCCAAAAGCAATTCTGGCAGAGCTGGTAGTTGTGGCACTGCTGGCATCGGTACCGGAAACCCATCATACTCTCACACCGGCAGTAGGAACACTCCACAGGATGGAAGACTTGTTGGAGGGAGAGAACAAGGCAGAAAGAGACAGGCACGCGAGGAGGGGTGGGGAGGAAGAGGAAGAAAGAAGGAATTTTCATTTGGAGAATGAAGTCAATACAGAGAAAAAACAATTCTAATATGAAAACAACTGAAGCATCCAAATTTTCTGATAGTTATTCAGTCCAGCCAACTACTTACCAGAATGAAAAACACTTAATAAGAAAAAAAACCTTTCAACTTGGAATACATTCTAATCCACCTTAGAAAACAACCAATTTCTTTCTTTATACTTAAACTCATGTTTCTCAAAATAAAGTTTTGATAAACATAGAATTAAGGTGAAGAAAGAAGCCCTCACTCCAAAATTTCTTCAAATCTACTGTTGTCTTTTTCTTAGGGACGTATTACTGTTAGTTGTTTCCTTCACAAATTTACAAACTCCTCGAAAGCCAGGACTATTTATTATGTGCCTCTGTTCCCTGCAAATAGTATTTTACACAATACCTTGGACTGAAGGCCTTCAGATGTTTATTAAATTAAATAGTAACACATGCCTGGGCACAAATAGTAACTGGTAAAAAGTAAGACCAGACTTACTAAAATATTAGTTTTAGGTCAGAGCTCTAAGTAACAGCATAAAAACTAAAGTACTCTAAACCAATGAAGAGACAATAATTTGGAGGAAGGGAAACTCAGTGACCTGCCACTCTTTTCTCCAACTTGCATAGTACATTTCCTTATGGAAAACATTTGGGGACTGGGAGATGGCACGGGAATTTGGGAGTTACAGAGATACTGGGATTTGCTTAAAGCCTGAACTAGGTCTTAGATTAGGGACTATTTAGAAAATTCCAGTTCACTGAGTGGGAAATGAGAGACACCATTGTGAGCAACGCACAACCATATATTATAGTTTGTCATATATACTTTTCATTGTTGGTAACATAATTATCACTCTGGGAATTCAACTCTGAACACAAGAAATGGAAGTCAATAGGAAAGAAGGATATAGCATTCAAATCTTCATTTGAACAACTCTTTCTAATCTATGTATACAAAGTCAATCTATCTCCTTTATAAGGATATTCAATCTCGTTTCTAAAAAAATATGTTAACTAGGAAATCAAGACTCGGGGGTGTGGGATGGAGAGCACTAGGTAAGAAAAATAACTATCACCTGTTATTACTATTATTTGGCACCTTCTCTAAGAAATAAATTTGTCCTTCCCAGTCTTTTTTTGAGAAATAAACATTCTTCTTTTGCAAGCTAAAACCACAGAATTCAAATGAAGGGAGTGACAGCAAAAGTTAATTATAATCGCCAATGATAATAGCTAAGGACTTTACAAATACTTGGTTCATATGTGTTCTAGGGTGCCAGAAACTGAATTATAAAATTCTTCTTACCGTTCTCAACATGGGCAAGCCTGTGCATGAGAGGTAGCCAGACAAGGCACTGGGGAGGCGGATCGGCCATCATGGTGTCCAGGAACATATTCAACATTATCTTTTTCTGGGAAGAGAAGAAAAACAGATATACTTTATATCTTTCCAAGTATTCTTGAACTCCAAAGATAAGTTCACCTAGGATTCTTCCAACCAAGCTTTCCTGAGCTACATGAGAAATATCATAGCAAATAAAATAAGACTTCACATTCTTACAGACACTACTCCACACTATACAATGCACTACCACTAGATTAAAATGCACTTTCACATACAGTGCTTTATCTGAGTCTTAAAACCACCACATACAGAACAAGTCAGGTACTAATATCTTAATTTTTGAAAATGGGAAAATAACAGAATAGACCATTTATATGACTTATAAAAGTCCTACCCAACTTAGACACAGAGCCTATTTCTGCTTTCAAGAGGGGAACACAGACATCCCACATCTGATCATAAAAGAAGATCAAGGGGAGCAGGAACTATGCCTGTCTGGTTGTCTACCATATTTCCGGCATTCATAACTGCATCTGGCATGCAAAGGGCACTTAAAATAAAATCATTGTTAAATAAATAAATAATAATATGAGGTTAAATACTCAGACATCCTTTAACAATCTTGTCATTCAGAGATGTGGAAACTGAAGCTCAGAGTAGTTAAGTAACTTGACAAAGTCACAGAAATAGTTTAAGGATGAGATTAGAACCTAAGTATCCAAATGTCCATCAAAGTACACCCTCCATTATACCATCTACCTAGCCAGACTGCATTTTTCTCAATTTCTGTTCTATCTTTGTTTCTCTCTCTTTTAAACAAATAACTAGTAAGACTCGACTATATGTGAAACACTAACATAATTTTCTATGCCCCATGTCTCTATGACTTAGAGAATTAGAATAAAAACAGAAACAGAGTTATACAATGTAGACGGAACTGTCAACAATATTTCAAATTAACAAATTCCCTTTTTATTTACTCCAAAACACAAAGCACCTTTCCATCTCTAAAGGCATGGGAAAAGAGAGAAAAAGGCAATGCAATAGAACCAGACATGGTGAGAGTTCTGTAACTGCAACCTAGACATCTAGGCCCTACCCTCGACCTTTATTCCAAAAGGAGAGCAAAGACAAAAATGCAAACACTTAGGAGACGCCTGCGCAGTAAGCAGGCCTTTTCCATGCCCTGGTCCACCGTTTAAAGGTGGGGTTGGGGGATGGGGATCGGGGGTGGTGTGAACTCAAAAGGATACCCAGAATTTCATCTCACTCTCAGGCCCACCATTTTTCTTAAAGTGAACTATGGTTGTTTCCAATAAAACTTTAAAATATTTTACTTTATTTCAGAAAAAAAATACAATTGGCCAGAGCTAGCCTAAATAACTTTGTCAGCTGATTACAAAACTTTGATTTTACCACTAATACACCTAAAACAAATTGGAAGGAAGGAGTGAAGGCACTGTGATGTGTAGGCAGGAGGACAGAGACCCCCAGGATTTCTATCCGATCCACCTGACACCTTCCAATCATACAGCCCATCTTGCAAAACAGCAGACTCCACAGTCTTGCTTCTGTCTATGTTTTTTTAGCAATTGTGAGAATCTTGATTCTGGCATATATAAGTTGGAAGCCGTTCTTATTGAGAATAATCTTTAAAAGAAGAAACTGGTAAGGAGGGGACAGAAAAGGTAGGTAAGTAAAAGGCACAGCAGGATAGACGTTTTTTGCAATAAAAACCTGGGAAGGATGAAGAAAACAGAGAGAAAGTCCAGAGCCAGGCCTTAGACTGCAGGCCAGCTCTGGATGTGGGAAAAGGAAGGTACTGACAGAGATGAAAAAGGGTTGACTGAGGGCAAGAGCAGTGTGAAGTTATCACTCAAAGGCTCTCCACACAGTGCTGTGCTTGAGGATGAGTTTGAGAAATACCTACTCAAAGAGGCTAAACAAAGGTCATCCAAAGTGTTTTCCATCTCAGGCATCCAAGTTACTAATGTCTGAGACCACAGTGGAATCCAGGAGGAACGACGCAACAACATAAGAAACAAAGTCAGAAAGCCACTGAGTACTGGAATGCAAGACCAGACCTGGAAAATGGCTCTCATTACAGATATGCAAATAACTGCAACAAAGCAAAATGAAATTACAAGTGCCTATTTAAAATTATTGAGAAAGAAGATGCTACGAAGATTTTTAGCAAGTAAGAGATGGTAAAATAAAATTAAATGTGGCATACCCGTGATAATAAATTTAATGTATAAATGAATATTTCTATATCTTATTTGTTATAATTTATAAATATGAAGATTACATTTTAAAAAATTCACTTATAATCATAATACTACTTCCTCTAAAAGGTTTTGATTCACCTACCATGGTATTTTTAAAACATCTTTAAGATGAAAAAGAACTACTATATTGTGTTATCTCAGAAGACCCTCATAAGTGTGCTCGGGACCAATTTCCAAAGGTTGCCCCTAACTGATATTATAATTTTAAGTCCTCAAAAAACAAAACAACAAGAAAAAAAACAACTGAGGATGAAACTAGAATTATGTCTCAATGTTCTGTCTTC
Organism: Tolypeutes matacus; assembly: GCA_026826555.1. Taxonomy (NCBI): domain Eukaryota; kingdom Metazoa; phylum Chordata; class Mammalia; order Cingulata; family Chlamyphoridae; genus Tolypeutes; species Tolypeutes matacus. The sequence goes on along the minus strand of JAKSZT010054568.1, from coordinate 413,353 downwards.
CACTTCCCAGGATTTAGGGGGAAATTACCGATATTTCTAGGTTTCAGTGTTCTCATCTTTCAAGGGCTGGAGCAGCAGTTCTCAAAATCTGCTTACAGGACCCTCTAGGAGGTCTCTAAAACATTTTCCATGAGGTAAAAACTATTTTCATAATAATATTAAGAAAAATAATAATAATAATAATATTAAGACACTGTTAGATTTTTTTTCCTTCTCATTCCTCATGTGAATGAGGAGTGGGGTTTTCCAGAAGCAATGTGATGCAGTCACAATTATCTGAGAAGGCTAGTGAAATACTCTTCCCTACATATCTGTTTGAGGCCAGATTTTCTGCCTATACTTTAACGAAAATAACTTATCATAACAGTTTGGAGAAGCAGATATGAGAATCCAAATGTCTTCTATTGAACCAAACATTAAAGAGATTTGCAAAAATATAAAATGATGGCACTCTTCTCATTCATTTTTTTTTGGGGGGAGGGAATAGGTCGTTTATATTAACATGTAATAAGTTAATCAGTTATTTTTAAATGACAGTAATTTGATTTTTCAGTTTTAATTTCTAATATGAAAATACTGATAGATAAAACCTACATAAACAAAAGCCTTTAGGGGTCCTCAATAATTTTTATTTTTATTTTTATTTTTTTTAAAAGATTTTATTTATTTATTTATTTATCCCCCCCTTGCTGCTTGTGCTCTCTGGGTCAGCTAACCACGCCGTGCGGGCGGGCCCGCCTTCACCAGGAGGCCCCGGGAACCGAACCCGGGGCCTCCCATATGGCAAACGGGAGCCCTACTGATTGAGCCACAGCCGCTTCCCCTCAATAATTTTTAGAGTGTAAAGAGGTCCTAAGCCCTGAAAATTGGAGAAATGTTGGGAAAGATTTCCCAGTCTAAAATTCTGTGACTCACTAAATAACTGTGTGAAAAAAGGGTGAAAGGTCATGTGATGATTTGAAGCTTTATGGACCCTAGAAAAGGATGTTCTTAAAGCTAATCCATTCCTGTGGGTGTGGACCCATCTTAAGTAGGATCTTTTGGCAAGTAGGATCTTAAGATGTGACCCACCCCATTCAGGTGGGTCCTCTGTAAGCTTTTCCCCAAATAAATTTCCCTTTATAAAAGCCAGCCCAATACTCTGGTTTCTCTTCAGATCGTATAAATCTTTCGCCTTTTACTAAAGATTTCCGTGGAGAGAAACAATTCTGAGTTTTTACTCAATTTTTTGAGGCCTTGTAGTTGCAAGGCTGTTAAAAAAAAAAAAAAAAAAGCCAGCCCATTTCTGGTACTTTGCATCAGCGTTTAAATTCAGTGAATAATTTTGGTTTGCTTTCAAATCAAAAGCTTAAAGCTCATGAAAGTACTTGCAACCTTGTTTTCACCAATATTTTCCCATGATTTTCTCAAATGAATCAATCTTTGCAATGAGAGAAATATAGTATTTCAGAATTTTTTAAGAGTTTTCCAGTTTTTATTTTAGCTGTAATAACTAAAAACATCTCTATTTTAAAAGCACAGCAACATTATATTGCTGTTTCATTACAAATTACATTTTCAAATCCAGAATAAATCAGTGACATGGACAAGCTCAATGTCCATATAATAATTGAAAACCTGACTTCTATCATGTTCATATACCTCTAGTTAATGCATTTGCCCTTGTCAGGTCAAATAGTTCTATAACTGCACAAAATTTTGTGTAAAATTGCAAAACTGTTAACTAAATTCCACACTTGGTTTAACTGATTACCAAGCAAGTGATAGGGCAATGAATAAGAAATATGTTGCACATAGGGGAATAAGAGTTTAATGGAAATGGTGAATTTGGGGGTTGAAGCTATGATATTCTACTGCTAATTTATTTTACTTGTTTTCACATGTTATTTTAGTGATACTGGATTTCTCATTTTCAAGGTATTGTTCCTTCCCTCTTTTCAGAACGGGAAGAGGGGGTCAGTGGTGGAGGGAGGGGGCTGAGAATGGTGTCTAAGGTAGTAATTGTCAGTATGGAGGAATAGAATAACAAGGGATGAGTGACAAACAGAAATCACTCCTAAGAAAAGATAGGCGGTGCCATACAAAGATAGAAAGAGCCTCAGTGTTTTACAGGGAAAGTATAAATAAATCATGGTATTTTTGCTCAGTGGACCAGGCAGCTGTTAAATGAAGACCTTGTAGCAAAACAATAAAAGGCCTTAATAAAATATTCAGTTAAAAAAAACCACATTATTTATATCTACCCTGTGTTCATAATTATGTAGAAATACACACACACACACAAACACACACACACACACACACCCCTAGAGGGAAATACTGAAAAATAAGATATGGTGGGAATGTGTATTTTTCCATTTTTGTTATAATTTTGTTATGAGTATTATTGTGTTATAAAAATAAGGAGAGGAAAAAGACCTTCTAGGGTTTAGGACAGCAGGTGAAGGCTGCACACCACCCAGAGGATAGAGGGACAAAAGAGGGAAATCGCGACGACAGAACCCTAAGTTGGAACCAGCAGCAGCTGCTGCTGCCGGCACACTCCTCCACACTAAAGACTCTTTAGTGGGCCTGGGCCTGGGACTACAAAGGGGGCTCCAGGGATCTACCACCCCAGGAAAGGGGAGAAAGAGGGACATAGCCTAAGGTTGACTCATGTTCTGACCCAGAAATTTGGACTGCTGTGCCCCATGGGCCCTTCCAGGCCAGGTGGGACCCTGGGAGCCAGAAAAGGACTGAGGAAATCTGACCCTAGCAATCTCCCTCTCCTCTAGCCTGGACTAATTGTTGAGGACTCCACAGGAGAGGGGAGAGAAAGCCTGGGGGCTGACTCGGGTTTTGACTGGCAGGTTTGGTCTGCTGTGGCCCCAGAGCCCTTCCAGGCTTGGGGGTTTGGGGGGGGCTGTACCATTGTTTGCCTTGGAGCCTGCAAGGGGCTAAAGATATACAAACCTCCCAGTCTCCTCCTCTACTAACAGGGATTGATTGTTGAGGATTCAGAGGGGAGTGGAAATATTTCCTAGCTGGGAAAAGGGAGGGGGCTGCCAGAGAAGGCTGGAGAACTGTCTCAGAACAGTGCTCAGTTTTGAGCAACCAGCAGGACAATCCTAACATTCAAGGTCCAGCCAAAAATCAAAGAGCTGTGGTAACTCACAGCCTCCTGCCACGAAATCCCTATAAAAGAGAAAGAGATTGAGCATCTGAGTAAAATACATCCTAACCAGATGCTTAAACACCAGCAAAAAATTACGAACGATATTAAGAAAACAGAAGACATGGCCCAAGAAAAGGTATACATCAAAGTCCCAGAAGAGATGCAGAATTTGAGAGAACTAATCAACAAGATGTGCACAAATTCCCAATATCAAAATAATGAGCTGGAAGACAATATAGTTAAAGAGATAAATGACATCAAGAAGACATTGAGCAAATACAAAGAATTTGAAATCCTGAACAGAAAAGTAACAGAACTCATGGGAATGAAAGACACAATAGGTGAAGTCAAAAACACATTTGAGGGAAGCAGCTGTGGCTCAATCAGTAGGGTTCCCGTTTGCCATATGGGAGGCCCCGGGTTCGGTTCCTGGGTCCTCCTGGTGAAGGCAAGCCCGCCTGCACGGCGTGGTTAGCTGACTCAGCGAGCACAAGCAGCAAGGGGGGGATAAATGAATAAATAAATAAAATCTAAAAAAT
>JAKSZT010054568.1:391910-406758 GCA_026826555.1 Tolypeutes matacus | reverse complement strand
AAAAAAAAAAAAAAAAAAAAGCACATTTGAGGCATACAACAGTAGATTCGAAATGACAGAAGAAAGAATAAGTGATACCGAAGATAGAGCAGCTAAAATTGAAGAGAGAAAAGAACAGAGAGAGAAAAGAATGGAAAAAATTGAGCAGGAGCTCAGAGAGTTGAATGACAACACAAAAACGCAACAACATACGTGTCATGGGAGTTCCAGAAGGAGAAGAGAAGGGAAAAGGGGCAGAAAGAGTATTTGAGAAAATAATAGCTGAAAATTTTCCAACTCTCATGAAAGAAATGAACTTACATGTCAAAGAAGCACACCGTACCCCAATAAGAATAAATCCAAATAGAACTACGCCAAGACACATACTACTCAGAATGTCAAATGTCAAAGAAAAAGAGAAAATTCTCAGAGCAGCAAGAGAGAAGCAAATGATCACGTATAAGGGACGCCCAGTAAGACTTAGTACAGATTTCTCTTTGGAAACCATGGAGGCAAGAAGACAGTGGTATGATACAATTAGGAAACTAAAAGAGAAAAACTGCCAGCAGGGAATTCTTTATCCAGCCAAATTGTCCTTCAATTATGAAGGTGAGTATAAAATATTCACAAACAAACAGAAACTAAGAGAGTTTGCAAAAAAGAATCCATCTTTGCAGGAAATATTAAAGGAAGCCTTAGAACCTGAGAGAAAAAGACAGGACAGAGAGGCTTGGAGGAGAGTATAGAAGAAAGAAAAGCAGAAAGGATAACCAAAAGAGTAAAAAGACAGACAAAAACAAGATGACAGGGAAGCGGCTGTGGCTCAATCAGTGGGGCTCCCGTTTACCATATGGAAGGCCCCGGGTGCAGTTCCCGGGGCCTCCTGGTGAAGGCAGGCCCGCCCGCATGGCGTGGTTGGCTGACCCAGCGAGCACAAGCAGCAGGGGGGGGGATAAATGAATAAATAAATAAAATCTTTAAAAAAAACAAGATGACATATGAAAACCAAAGAATAAAATGGAGGAAGTAAATAGTGTATTTACAGTAATATCATTGAATGTGAATGGATTAAACTTGCCAATCAAAAGATACACAGGCTGGGAAACGGATGTGGCTCAAGAGGTTCGGCGTCCGTCTACCATATGGAGAGACTGGGGTTCGATCCCCGGTACCTCCCGGTAAAAAAAAAAAAAAAAAAAAAAAAAAGATACACAGGCTGATAAAATGGATAAAAAAAACATGAGCCATCCATATGCTGCTTACAAGAAACTTACCTTAGACCCAGGGATACAAACCAGCTGAAAGTGAAAGGTTGGAAGATACTCCACGCGAACAGTAACCAGAAAAGAGCAGACAAAACAGACAAAACAGAATTTAAATGCAAAAAAGAAATAAGAGATACAGAAGACCGTTACATATTAATAAAAGGGACGATCCACCAGGAAGATGTAACAGTCATAAATACCTATGCACCTAACCAGGGTGTCCCAAAATTTATGAGACAAACTCTGGCAAAACTGAAGGGAGAAATACACATTTCTACAATAATCATTGGAGACTTCAACACCCCTCTCACATCATTAGATAGAACAACTAGACAGAAGATCAACAAGGAAAGAGAGAACTTGAACAATATGATAAACAAGTTAGACCTAACAGACATATTCAGAACACTGCATCCATACTCAGTGGGTTATGCATTCTTCTCAAGTGGCCATGGATCTTTCTCCAGGATAGACCACATGTTAGGTCACAATTCAGCTCTCAATAAATATAAAAAGACTGAAATTATACAAAGCACCTTCTCAGATCATAATGGAATGAAACTAGAAATCAATAATAGACAGGGAAAAAGTAAATTCGCAAATGTGTGGAGACTGAACAATACACTCCTAAATGATCGGTGGGTAAAAGAAGAAATTGTAAGTAAAATCAGTAAACATATTGAGACAAATGAAAATGAGAACACACATATCAAAACCTATGGGATATAGCAAAACAGTCTCGAGAGGGAAATTTATAGCCCTAAATGCCTATATTAAAAAAACAAGAACGAGCTAAACTCAAAGATTTAACTGAACAACTAGAGAAACTAGAAAAAGAACAGCATACCAATCCCAAAGCAAGCAGAAGGATATAAAGATTAGAGCAGAAATAAATGAAAATGAGAAGAGAAAAACAATAGAGAAAATCAACAAAACCAAAAGCTGGTTCTTTGAGAAGATCAATGCAATCGACAAACCCCTCACTAGACTAACAAAGATAAAAAGAGAGAAGATGCAAATAAATACAATCAGAAATGAAAGGGGGGAAGTTACAACTGACCACAAAGAAATAAAAAGAATCATAAGAGGATATTTTGAGAAACTAGATGCCAACAAACTAGACAATCTAGATGAAATGGACAAATTTCTAGAAATGCACAACCAACCAACACTGATGCTGCAAGAAATACAAGAACTTAACAAACCAATCATTTTAAAGAAAAGTCCAGGACCAGATGGCTTCACAGGTGAATTCTACCAAGCATTTCAAAAAGAATTAACACCAATCCTGTTTAAACTCTTCCAAAAAATTGAAGAGGAGGGAAAATTACCCAATGCATTTTATGAAATCAACATTACCCTAATACCAAAGCCAGATAAAGATTCTACAAAAAAGAAAATTATAGTCCAATCTCTCTAATGAACATAGATGCAAAAATTCTCAACAAAATACTTGCAAATCAAATCTAACAGCATATCAAAAGACTTATACATCACGACCAAGTGGGATTTATTCCTGGTATGCAAGGCTGGTTCAACATAAGAAAATCAATCAATGTAATATACCACATTAACAAATTGAAGGAAAAAAACCACATGATCATCTCAATAGATGCAGAAAAGGCATTCGACAAAATCCAGCATCCTTTTTTTGATAAAAACACTTCAAAGATAGGAATAGAAGGAAAATTCCTCAATATGATAAAAGGCATATATGAAAAACCCAAACCAAACATCGTACTCAATGGGGAAAGATTGAAAGCTTTCCCTCTAAGATCGGGAACAAGACTAGGATGCCCACTGTCACCATTGTTATTCAACATTGTACTAGAAGTTCTAGCGAGGGCAATTAGACAAGACAAAAAAATTAAAGGCGTCCAAATAGGAAAGGAGGAAGTAAAACTCTCACTGTTTGCAGATGACATGATCCTGTATTTAGAAAATCCTGAAGTATCCACGACAAAGCTACTTGAACTAATAAATGAGTTCAGCAAAGTGGCAGAATATAAGATCAACATGCAAAAATCAATAATGTTTTTGTACACTAGTACTAAACAATCTGAGGAGGAAATCAGGGGGAAAATTCCATTTTCAACAGCAACAAAAAGACTCAAATACCTAGGAGTTAATTTAACCAAAGAAGTACAGGACCTATATGCAGCAAACTACAAAACAATGCTAAGAGAAATTTAAAAAGACCTAAACAAATGAAAAGACATTCCGTGTTCATGGATTAGAAGAATAAATATAATGAAGATGTCAATCTTACCAAAACTGATTTATAGATTCAACGCAATACCAATCAAAATTCCAACAGCTTACCTTACAATTTTAGAGAAGGCAATAACCAAATTCATCTGGAAGGATAAGTGCACCCGAATAGCCAAAAGCATTCTAAAAAAGAAGAGCGACATGAGAGATACGGCACGGCCTGACCTTGAAACATATTACAAAGCTACAGTGGTCAAAACAGCATGGTACTGGCATGAAGATAGACACATCGATCAGTGGAATAGAATTGAGAACCCAGAAATAAACCCTCACCTATACAGTCAACTGGTTTTTGACAAACTTACCAAGCCCACGTTAATGGGAAAAAACAAATGGTGTTGGAAGAATTGGATATCTACAACCAAAAGAATGAAAGAGGACCCCTATCTCACCCCCTATACAAGAATCAACTCAAAATGGATCAAAGATCTAAATATAAAAGCCAGGACCACAAAACTACTAGAAGAAAAAGTAGGGAAACATCTTCAAGACCGTATAGTAGGTGTTGGTTTCTTGGACCTTACACCCAAAGCACGTGCAACAAAAGAAAAAATAGATCAATGGGACTTCCTCAAAATTAAACACTTTTACACCTCACAGGGACTTTGTCAGAAGGGTGAAAAGGCAGCCAACTCAATGAGAAAAAATATTTGGAAATCATATATCTGATAAGGATATCCAGGATATATAAAGAGATGTTACAACTCAACAATAAAAAGACAAATGACCCAATTAAAAAATGGGCCAAAGACTTGAATAGACATTTCTCCGAAGAAGAAATACAAAAGGCAAAAAAAAAACACATGAAGAAGTGCTCAACATCACTCATGATTAGGGAAATGTAAATCAAAACTACAATGAGATATCATTTCACACCTATCAGAATGGCCACTATTAAAAAGACAGAGAACTACAAATGTTGGAGAGGATGTGGAGAGATAGGAACACTTCTTCACTGTTGGTGGGAATGCAGGATGGTACAGCCACTGTGGAGGACTGTTTGGCAGTTCCTAAAGAAGTTGAATATAGACTTGCCACGTGACTCTGCAATACCACTACTGGGTATATACCCAGAAGAACTGAGAGCAGTGACACGAACAGACATCTGCACGCCGATGTTCATAGCAACATTATTCACCATTACCAAAAGCTGGAAACAACCCAGGTGTCCATCAACAGGCGAATGGATAAACAAACTGTGGTCTATTCACACGATGGAATATTATGCAGCTGTAAGAAGAAATGAAGTCGTAAAGCATATGACAACATGGATGAACCTGGAGGACATTATGTTGAGTGAAGCAAGCCAGACACAAAAGGACAAATACTGTATGAATGTGTTACTATGGACCAAATATATTGTGTAACATATTGTTTGATTCAAAAAAAATTTTATATGTATCCTGCACATTTCATTGAGAAATGTATATATTTATTCATCTTTGTTTACTTTTTAGATTTTAATTGTTTATATTTTCAATTATTAAATGTACAAAATAAAGTAAAAAATAAATAAATAAAAACAAGGAGAAATGCAAAGAATATGTTCAACTCAAAAGTAAAAATAAAAGAGCCAATCTACCTGTTTTAGTTTCTAAAGGCTGCCAATGCAATATACCAGAAATGTGTTGGCTTTTATAATGGGAATTTTTAGGTTAAAAGCTTACAGTTCTGAGGCCATGAAAGTTCTGAATCAAGGCATCATCAAGAGATGCTGCCTCACCAAGTTGCAGCTGTGGGGGATCAGGCACGTGGGGGCAGTCTAAAGATGCTTCTCTGGAGCTCAGCTGTAGGCAATCGAAGACATGGCGTGGCACAGTGCCAGTCTGCTGGTCTTCCCCCCCTGTCCTCTGTGCCCTGCTGATTCCAGCCTCCGGCCTCCAGTACCTCTCCTGTCTCTGAGGCTCTTTTATTCTCTGTCTGTGGCTTTTTAGTCCTCTGTCTACAAAGGACTCCAGTAAGAGGACCCACCTGAATGAGGTGGGTCACATCTTAAGATCCTACTTGCCAAAAGATCCTACTTAAGATGGGTCCACACCCACAGGAATGGATTAGCTTTAAGAACATACTTTTCTGGGGTCCATTCAGCATCAAACCGGCATAGGTATTAACGGCACCAACTTCAGTGCTAAAGCTGAGTGACCTAAGTAACAAACTACACAAAATATTGTTTCAAAGTCTGAATTTATATAAATTCCTAACTTTAAATATGAAAAGGTGGTTGCTTGGTTTTGGTTCTTTTGTGAATCAAAGTAATCACAGTCTGGAGAATCTAGAATACATGGTCCTTTCCGTTCTCAAGCTTTTAGATTGGTTCCTTTTTTTATTTTAACTTTGCATCTTTACATCATTTCAGACTTACAGAAAGGTTATAAAAATATTACAAGAAAACTCCCATTTATCCTTAACCCCAACTCCCCAAGTGATAACACTGCAGAAAAGATGCCCCTTTACCCTTAAATACTTCATATTATATTTCCCCAAAACCAGGACATTCTCTTACATAACTACTATACAAATATCAAAATCAGGAAATTAACATTCATTGACAGAATACTATATTCTATAGCCCTTATTCAGATTTGTCCAATGTCCCAATAATACCCTGTATAACAAAAGAAACTCCCAGATCATGGGTTACATTCAGTTTTCATGTAGGTCTCTTCAGACTTCTTTAAATTTGAACTCTGTCCTTCATGACATTCACATCTCTAAAGCACACAGGCCATTTAGTTACATGGTACAAATCCCTTCATTTGGGTTTGCCTGATAATTCCTCAAGATTAGATACAGGGTGTGCATTTTGGGCAGGAGTACACTGAAATGATACTGTGTACTTCTCAGTGCATCCTCTCCAGAGGCACAGGGTGTCTCTGCAATATGCACTTTGGTATCAGACATGTTCCTCCACTGTAAAGTTACTATATTTCTTTTTATAATTAATAAGTATCTTGTGGAGAAGTACTTTCAGATTATGTTAATCTGCTACTTCTCATTCTTTTACCCACTAGTTTGAGCAGAGATATTTTTCTTCATTTCTCACTTCCAGAGTTTTCTAAGTGAGGTTAGCAATCTAACCTCTCCTTGATCAAATGGATGCTACAGCCAGGATCCACTCCACTCCCAGTCTTTTGAGGCATAGTTAAAATCACAGGAAAACACATATACGAAGCTCTATGTCAAGAACACAAAAGGAAATCCACAAATAAAGAGGAAGCCAAATCTATCTTTCTTTAATTTGAAAAAGGTAGTGTATCCTTGAAGGATTTTGTGCTGGCAGTTGAGTGCTGTACAGCATTCCCTGTCTGCGGTGCTCAGGAAATAATGATCCAGTAGTATACAGAGTTTGATCTCAAAATTCCCGTACTTTATAGTTTTAAGAACTCATTTGGGAGAGTAGTATATACCCAGAAGCAATAATATAAATATTTCATCTAAACATTCTTCTTTAACATTTAAAATATTTCAAATGCTATCATTTTTTTCCAGAAAAGACCCCACCCCCAAAAAAAGAATTCTCAGTGAATTCTATTTATTCCCCCCACCCCCACACTTTTTAGCCACCATTCTTTTAAAGCTCTTTCTTCTCCCCTACTTAAGATCTCCAATCTCTAGACTGGAAGCAATTTGATGAAATCTAATAAAAGGCAGGGGATGGCTGTGCATTCTTCTAGTCCTAAATTCTACGAAACTGTCCTTACCTGCTGTGGGAAACAGGTGCGGACTGAGTGCTCTGTGTAACCAAAAGATGGCCCTTCAAAGACAGCTGTTGGGAGCTTCAGAACTTCCTTCAGAAACTGGTCAAACTTGCTAAATATCATTAAGCCATTGGAATCTGACATCTGGGAGAAAACATCTATGAGGACAAAACCAAATAAAGTCAAACTATAAAGAAATATCAGATTTTTATAAATGGCTACATGTCAGGTATATTCCATTTTTAAAATATCATTAAATGGTATAATAAAGTTATTATGATTTTTAGTTAATACTAAAACTATTCTAATTCTTATTAACATTGTGTAGTTACTTTGCTGATGAGTCCCCTCTTTCCCACATCAGATAAAATAATCATTCATGTATGTTTACCTACTACTTTTCAGTGTGCATTAAGTGGATAAACTATAATTTTATATAATTTTTAATTTTATCTATGTATACCTTAATTTGTTCTAAGAATTAGTTGTAGAATCATGTCTTAATCTCTCAGCATCTGTATATATGTTTATTGACATATGCATGTTTGAGTGTATACATATATTAATATATTGGTGACAAAGTATGAAAGAAATGGTTTATTCATGTACTTATGATGTGGTTTCTATCTGTGTAGGAATAAATTTAAATTAAACATAGAGTATGTTTAAAATATTTCATTCAGCAAGTTCCAAAGCATAAGAAAAGAACCTATATAAACTATTCTACCCCAAGAGACTTTGAAACCTTATATAAGACTCTATTTTAATATAAAGTCTGGCCCAACCAGAAGGAAATTGTACTACTACAATTTTTTTATCCTCTTAGAAAGAGGAAGTTTCCTGTCTCCAGTTATTCCTCTCTTCTCATCCATGATTGGGGAGAAAAGAAAAAATAACCAGGAGTTCAAAATCAACTTGGCAAAGAAATGTGACTTAAGTTTTTTTTTTTTTTTCAGACTACTGAGCTTCCTGACAGTAGCTAAATATGCACAGAGAGATCATTAATTTCCTGAGGCCTTTCCAAACACAGCATTTTGAAAGTGCTGTACTCTATATAGTCCTGCTCAACAGAGTCAACTGTATATTAGAGATTTATGTCTAAGAGATACATGTAATGTACATGTATACATTACTCTTTAGGTTCGAGTAATTTATCCTGAAGCATGAGGTGTAGAAAAAAAATTTTAAACATTAATCGAAGAAACATTAGATTAATTGTTAGATTATCTACTCCACAATGTAAATGTTAAGGCATTGGAAAACAGGAAATTACCAAAATAATAAAAATCTTCAGTATATCCTCCTACAACAGGTACTAATTTATAGTTTAAGGGAAAGTATGAACTACCGACACAGGGGAAAAACTCCACTAAGAGGATAACAGAAGTGTGGCCCTAGTGAAAAGTAAAACCAATTTATTAGCAAACACATGCTAAGTTCCTACTACGTGATCCAATTGCTAAGCACTCTGCTAGGTATTTTGAAGCACAACATGGAATTATGAAACATGGTCCTTATATCTAAGAAGCTTTACAAAGCTGGAAAAATAAGAAACCTATGAAGCAAAGAATAATTAAGAGCAAACCTGAGCTTAAATACAACAGAAAGAATAGAGGCATAAAAGAGCATTTGTTAAGCCTCACCGTGTGCTGGGCACCCTGACAGGTCACTATGGCTGAGGCTTCTGGTAACCAATACCCATTATCCCCTTCTTCCTTAGTAACACAACACTGATTTTATTGTGTGCAACAATGTACCTAACTCAGATAGTATACTCCCCAGCCTCCCTCTAGCAAGTGTGGGCACTAAGTTCTGCCCAACGAGAGTGCAGGCAGAAGGGTTTATAAGGGACTTCCAGGAAGCCTAGTTACAAGAATCTAAGTTGGAAAGTAGGCCCTTTTTTTCCTTACTCCCTTCCTCCTTCTGCTGCCTAGAATGCAGCAATGATGGCTGCAGCTCCAACAGCTACTTTGGACCATGTGGTAACCTTGAGGTAGAAGTCATGCACTTGAATGGCAAAAGAGAAGGATAGAGAAAGCCTGGGTCCCTGATGAGTATGGAGCTGCCATACCAGTCCTGGACCACCTACCTCTAGACTTCCCTTATGTAAGAGAAAATTTACTTGAACATTGTTTAAGACACTACTTTTCTGGATTTTTTGTTTTCATGCAACAACATCTAACAGTAGGTGCTACTCTTCTTTATATAAGCTTGTTTTTATATTACCTTGTTTTACTCTTATTAAAAGGTGTGTGTATATACACTTAAATTTTATAGATAACAAAACTGTAGCTTAGAAAGGCTAACTTACTTAAGGTCAAAAAGTTAGTAGTGGTCAAATCAAGATTTTAAATGATACCTAGGGTGGGAGAGAATGTAAACTACAATGTAAACTTTAATCCAAGCTTAGTGGCAATGCTCCAAAATGTGTTCCATCCATTGCAATGGATGTATCTCACTAATGAAAGATGTTGTTAATGTGGGAAAATGTGGGAGGTGTGGGGAGCAGGGCATATGGGAATCTCCTATGTTTTTTATGAGACATTTGTATAATCTAAATATCTTTAAAAAAAATTAAAAATTTTTTTTTAATTTTTAAAAAAGAAGATCCAAGAACATACTTCATGGTGGCTCCTAAAAAAAAAAAAAAAAAAAGATACCTATTTGACTCAAAATAAATTCCTTTGTACCATACTCCTTCAAATATAGGTTAGAATAGTTTAAAAGCACATAGGCAGAAATTGTCAAGAAAGCTCAAGACAAAGCTGAAACAGAATTTGGAATAGGTCAAAACAAATTGGGGGTGGGGTTTAAGAGAAGCAACCACAGAAGACTAGGGTAAAAAGTCTCTGTGACAGAATTTACAGAGTCTACATGTTAGCAGAGGAAAGCAGAAAACAGGCCACTGAAGAGAAAATTCTGACCATGAAAGATAATTTATGCTGAGAAACAAAGGGAAATAAAGATTGAATAAGAAAAAATTTCTGTTACGAAAAAACTTTGAAAGAGAAAAAGCAATTTGGGTTTGGTTTAGAAACTCACTAAAAACTCTTAAGTAGGGAAGAAACATTTAGAAAGCCGTGTCTCAAAAAGATTAGACTGTTAATGAGCTGCATAACGAATTAAAGAGGAAGAATGGAATTGGAAGCACTGGCTGGAAAACCCTGTAAATAATGCACAAATGAGGTAGCAAGAGGCTGGTAGCAAGAGTTGTGGTGTAGCAAGGGAGGTGGAAGGCAAATCCAAGGCATTTCAGTGCAAGAAACTAGTTAATGGCAAACTGGAAAAGGGAATAAAGGACTTGAAAAGTGAGGATTAGTCTTAAGTTTCTAGCTTGGGGAAGTGCTGACAACCCTGCTGACGCATACTGAAAATAAAGAGACTTAGCTTTGGACATAACTGAGTTTGAACAATCAGCAAATTTTCAAGTAGAACATCCTGCAGGCAGTTAGAAACAGAGTACTAGACCACAGTTCCAGGCTGCAAACAGGGAGCTTTGAAGACATTAGCAATGACATGAACATCTGATACTTTTCAAAGGAGAGAGGCACACGAGAGATTTAGTGTTTAAACAGCCACTGCTATTCTTATAATGAGGAAAACCACCATTCATTAAATATGAAGGAAAACAAAGGGTCAACAGGGGTTGGAGCAGACCCTGCCAGGTGCCTCCTTGGTACCTGCTGCTGCTCTTCTCACACCAACTGAATCCTGAATGTGCCCAGCTTAAAGAATGACTTTCCAGCCTCCTTTGCATATTGTGTCCACGGAATGATTTCTGGAACAACTCTTGTTACCTTTCTTCTTTCTGCCTGGCCTGGGGTAGAGCTCTCTTATGACCCTGAGGAAGAAAGCCATACGGCAGAACGGGAAGACAGGGGGAACCAATTCACTGATGACATCCTTACATCATGGTACCTGTCGTGAACGCCTGCCTCTGGCCTTATTTTTACATGAGAAAAATAAATCCCAGTGTTAAGCCACCATTAGTCAAGTTTCCTGTTGTCACTCAATGTATTCATATCTGATAAACTAAGCAAGTTATTAACCTGTGGCTGCTAATCCTGGAAATATGCAGGATGGTGACACTGGCTGACAAGTACATAAAGAGACATATGTATAGCTTCACAATCACAAAACCATATACGTATACATCTACACTGGTAATTCATACCCAACTACTTCAGAGCAATAAAGGGCAGTGATCAGATAGTGAAATGACTGACCCCAAACAAAAAGTATTATATTCAGTTATTCTTAGTAATTTTGTCATGTGAATAGATTCAAAGTAATAAAATGAAACAAATTCACAAAAAAGGAGCTATAATCTAACAGGCTCATATTATAGTAATAAAAGAACAAGCAAAAACATATTTGTTTTAATACAGATAATTACTGTTATTCCCAAAGTTGAAGGCACAGTAAAGGAAATCATTACTTCTTGAGCTATTAATTTAAAATATTATATTTTTATATTAGGCTTTTCTCATCTGTAAGAAAAACACTGAAAACACAATTGCTATTTTTTTACTCCTAAAGAAAGTATAACAAATAATGAATCTAAGTTAGTGTGATACACACACACAAAGATCTTACCAAAGAAATGAGACAATAAAATTTAATGATAATATTCAAAAAATTAAACTAATTCTCCAAATGAAGCCCTAAACCCTTCTGGCAATAAGGGAATAAATACTCCCCAGACAATCAGTTAATATCCCCAGTAATTCTTGCTATTTCTACATCTGTGAGAGAAGGTATGCTAATTCCCCATAAGTTATTTCCAGTTAAAAAAAAATAGGCTTCCCCCCTGCTTGTGAAAATCCACAATCAAGCCCTTAAATGCATATGTGTATCCACTTTGGAAAACACTGTCCTTTGAATAGTGGAAAAAATAATGCTATGAATCCCTCATTGCCACAAATGTTCTGATTTTTTTTTTTCTGTTGATAATAACCCTGGTTTTACTGGTTCTATCTATCCACTCTCTTTTGTTCCTCACATGACCAACCACACATTTTTGCAAGATGATAGATCTGGCTGTTTAGAATAGAGTAAAATCTATAAATGGAAAGGCATTTTCTTCATAGGTTAGCAAATGATGATCATCTTCCTAACCAACCCACAAAGACACTAAACACATCTGTGTGTTTATAAATACCTATATACAACTAAACCCAAGTGCATGTTATATTCCACACTTACAATATTCCTCTATCATTCCTTAAGTCAGAATAAGGCTGGAGGTGGGAACCAGAATCCCTTGGGCTTCTGGTGTTGATTCAGCCAAGAACTACCATAATCCAGGCCTCCCTCTTTTAGCTTGTTCGTTTTCTTATTCATAAATTACAGATTTAGGGCTTGCTAGTTCCCAGACATTTTGACTGTAAGAAATGTAAATTCAGGCATCACTCATTCAGATTAAACAGTTGCTTCCATCTAATAAAGAGAAGGAATGGTCAACAGAAACCAAGGAGGATAAATATGCAGTGGCAGGTGGTTAAAAGAATATAGCAGAGAAGGCTAAATTTTGAACAGGTGAGACTGGTCAATTATAATTTCAATGGGAGGCCTCTCTAGAGTTACTGAAACATCCAAGAAGCACATAACTGAAATGTCAGTGAGAACAGCCAATTCAAAAAAAAAGGTAGAAAGAACCTCACTTCATCTTTACTCAAAGTGTGGTCTATCAAAAACATGTAAAAATGTAAAAACATAAATGACATAAGTTATTATTATGAAACTATTGAGCTACAACCCAGAGAAACCCTTTTATCACTATAGTATACTTCCTTTCTTCTTTCTATGTGCATACTAAATTTTTGTTTAAAACTGTGTTACACTATATATTTTTACCTGAAATATGTTTTTAAATGCATTCTATTCAATAATGTGGTTGTCCCCAAACTTCATTAAGCTCACGCTGTTGGACACTAAAGTTGTTTCAAGTTTGTAATATATTATAAGAAGTGTTGCAACAAATATTCTTGTAAATATAAAACTTGTGGTACACCTCTGATTAATTCCTCAGGATAAACTCAAGAAGTAGACTAAGTCGATGGATATGAATATTTTTATAGCCTTCCTGAACATACTGCTAGATGTCCCTCAAAACAGTACCACCAGGTTTTTTAAAAAATAAACTTTATGAATCATCTGTTCCTACTTTTTAGTGAAATACAGCTGAGGTTAGAATAAGAGGACATTAAGTTTCTGAGAAAATGCATAGAGTTAGACAAAGTACAGAAATGACAGAGTTAAGTGACAGGATGGTTTAATAAATAGTGGCTTTATGGTCCATGGATTCTATTTTCCAAGTTATTTCTTAGGCTCTAGTTGTAGCCAAGTCCCTTGGCTTGCACCTCTGCCTCCGTCACATGATGACAGTCTCCTCGGCTCTTCCTGTGGCTTCTCTGATTGACTCTACCCTATGATGACTCCAGCCATATGGACTGAGGCCCACCCTGACTCAACGTGACCTCATCTAAACAGGATCCCCAAAGGTCCACTCACAAATGAGTCCACACCTTACCTGATAATACATCTTCAAAGGTCCTGTTTGTAAAAGTATCCATGCCCACAGGACCAGGGGTTAAGACTTGTGCATGTCTTTGGAGGAGACATTGATCCCCAACACTGCCATAACTGAGGTTTTTTTTAAGATTTATTTTATTTATTTATTCCCACCACCACCACCATTGTTTGCACTCACTGTCTGCTCTCTGTGTCTCTTCGTGATATGCTCATTTTCTTTTTAGGAGGCACCAAGAACCGAACCCGGGACCTCCCATGTGCTAGGAGGGCGCCTAACTGCTTGAGGCACATCCGCTTCCCCATCACTGAGTTTTGATAATGTTTATAATAAAGTCTGTATTCTAATTACGGATCCTTGGTATGTAGAACCCGACATCAGTTACCTTTGAATCTAGGATACAGTTCCTAAAAGCCACATTGGTGAATGATTTCCATAAATGAATGAATCCTGGAAACAGAAACTCTCTTAAGAGAGATCTGAAAAACCTAATTAAGAAAGGCTTCAAACTAAAAGTACAAATATTGATTTAGTCATTTTAAATGTTATCTTGACACTAAAACTAAAAGAAACACGTCAAGGGGAAATGATGTAGCTCAAGTTGTTGAGGGCCTACTTCCCATGTATGAGGTCCTGGGTTCGATCTCTGGTATGTCCTAAAAACAAACAAACAAACTAATAAACCAACTCTTATTGGGGAAGCAGATGTAGCTCAGTGGTTGAGTACCTGCTTCCCATATATAAGGTCCTGGGTTCAATCCCCCATACATCCTGAAAAAAAAAGAAGTTGACAAGAAAGAATATGTACGAGGTCCTGGGTTCACTCCCTGGTACCTCCTAAAAAATAACAACAACAACAACAAAAACATGTCAAAAGCTGGGGAGAGGGAGGTAGCTGTGGCTCAATCAGTGGGGCTCCCGTTTGCCATGTGGGAGGCCCCGGGTTCGGTTCCCGGGGCCTCCTGGTGGGGGCGGGCCCGCCCACGCGGCGTGGTTGGCTGACCCAGCAAGCACAGGCAGCAGGGGGGGGATAAATGAATAAATACATAAAAATCTTAAAAAAAAAAAAAAAAAAAAAGCTGGGGAGAAACTATAGGAAAAAT
>JAKSZT010054568.1:356573-391810 GCA_026826555.1 Tolypeutes matacus | reverse complement strand
AAAAAAAAAAAAAAAAAAATTTTAAAAAAAAAAAAAAAAAAAAGCTGGGGAGAAACTATAGGAAAAATTCTAAAACCAAAGGTAAAAAAGCAGAAAGACCAAAATAAACAGACGAGCAGAAAAGTTAAGGTGTATTCCATAAATCAGAAAACCGAATTTAATGGGACCATTGGTAGAAGGGAACAGTATAGAGCACACTTGGGAGGAGAAGGTTGCATAAACTTAGGTAAGAAATAAGTAGGTGGAAGAAAATGGATAAATGATCAAATATCATTTGGTATTACAATCTAGTGTTATATCTCTTATCCATTCACATCAAGTAACTAGAACATAGCTGAGAAATAAAAAGCAAGGGATAAAAGGCTTCTCACAGTGGCCAAACCTGACAAACGTAATGAAAAGTTCATGTGCTTTTCTCATACTAATCATTTATATCCTTACTTAAATAGAATTCTAAGAAGTTTTATCTGTTTTCTGTTAGTAGTATATTAAAAGCAGTAAATTAGAAGCAAGGAGAGACTTCTAAAGGCTGGTACACTGATAATGGCATCACATTTGCCAGTGATAAAGAACAAACATACACGCCAAACTCAAGAACTAAAACAGCACTGTAGTCTCAAAAAATAACCCTTGTCTCACAATTAGCCCTAAATGCATCAGAGAAGGGAAGTCCTGAGAGATGAAAAATGTTTAAATTATGATCAGTGGGCTCTGTTAAAAATGGAAGGGCACATTTTAAAGTGATTTCCACCTGAATGGTTAAAATTAACAAGTGGTGATAGGTTTCAATACTTGAAAACTTTCTTTACGTAGAACATCCCATTCCCTAGCCCAGATAATTATGGTTTGATTAAAATAATGAAACAGAGCTATTGTTGGTAAAGAAACTATAATTTTGAAAATGAAGATTTCAAATCTTTTAAAAACTCCTTTTGTATAAACCGGATAATTAGTGAGCTGGCATGGCTTGTAGCGCAGCGGTCCATGTGTCGTGTGCAACGAGCTGGCACTCTGAGCGTACCGCCATTTCACACAATTTGCCTTGGCCTGCACACTTTTCTGCCATTTGAATATTGGTCACCTGTGTTAGTCTAAGAAGTTCAGAAGCCACATTAAAAATAATAATAAAAAAAATTAAAAACCCACTATCACCTGAGTTCCAGAACCCTTCCATACTTCAGATAGTACTAGAATTTGCACACTGGAATATACACTTTCCCTCTTACATTTACAACAGAGAAATTGAAAAGTTCTAATACTTAATCAATAATTTATAATTGGTAAACTTATAGGTACTTAATTAACTATGTGCCAGGTACCACCAGCACTATGGAAATGTAGGAGATTTAATCACAGGACTGTAAAGACTCTAGAGTCATGTAGAATATTTATGTAAAAACTTTCTATTCTTTTTCAACCAGTTTTCCCAGTACTGGTAAAGATGGCAATACATATTCTTTATCTGGTATTATTAGCATTAAAAAACACAAAGAAAATTCCAACTTCCTTTTTATTTGTGTTTGAACAAAATATAATCCCATCCATGTTATATTACGTTCCTCAGAAATACACCATGCTAGCTAGAAATAAGAAAATATAAATGAAATTTCAGTCTGAAAAAGTAATATTTGAGATACCAAGTGAAAAACTGCAAAAGGATATTTTAATTAAATCATGATTTTTACTACCATAAATGTGTTCTACATTGTAGGCTGATTTGAAATGAAGATAGATCAGATAACATTTGACCAGACATAAGATCTAAGGTTTTCCTTCAGAATACCTAAATCTGTATTTAGTGAGCCATCTAGCTTTCCAACTCTCAATTTCATGTAAGAAAAATCACAGAAAGCAAATGTACTTCTGAAGACATCATACTTGAATATGATCAAGCCTCTGGATCTAACTTTCAATTTAGAGAAAACATAGGGCACAGGGGAACATCACAGTGATGCAATCATCAAATTGAGTCTATGAGAAATGTTACAGGACAAATGGCCCAGTTTCTTCAACAAATAAATGTACCTCAACTTCATTAAGGTTACTTACTCCCTGAAATCAGCCATAGTTTCCTACACTATGCAAACTTGGAGGACTGCCCTTAGAACTTGAGAGTGTAATTTCACAGCTGTCTCCCACTGCAGTAATAGTCTAGGGGAGTACAACAAAGCAGCTTGGAACAGGCTGTCAAGCTAAGATAGCCTGGTGGAATGCCTGCTTTGTGGCCCCCAATGAACTCAGCTATAAAATGGAGCAAATACCACCTGATGCTCAAAGGAATTTTAAGGATTCAGTGAGAAAATATACATAAAGCACCTGCTCAATGCTTGGCATATCTTAAGACAGTTAAAAATGATGTGATGAGTGAATAAATGAAAAACATACACTGCAAAACTAAATAGCTGTGAATTCTGTCTCCTTTTATTTCACCTAACCACCTTCTTACAGTACCAAGTTAATAGCAAAATGTCAAAATGGCTAATAGTAAAAACTTAGCAAAGATAACTGAAAACAAAGGGGAAAAGGCTATCAATTTCTAAATATCTTTGGCTCTAAAGTACTAAGGAACAGTTAAACCACAGTAAAAACTGCATGACGAAGAATGACTTTATTAAGAAATGGGCTAAACTTTACCGAACATATTAATCAAATTTATTATTTTCTAACTAAAAGAGAGCAACATAATCAGCTTTAAGCATAAATTTTAATAATATGGAAAACAGTTTCAAAAAGAATTCTTGGAATGTCAACATTACTATTCTGAATCTGTTTTCTTGCTTTAAAAACCACTAAAAACCAATCAATTCAGCAACTTTCCATCTGAACAGTAGGTGGCATTAACTTGTATACTCTGGGGACTGCTGCTGCCCAGTACATGATGAGGGAGTGAAAAACAAAAAGGTTCAAAAATCTGCAAACATTCATTTAAAACTGTTTAGAAATCCTCATTTGAAAATAAAATATTTCAAATAATATAAAAATACTTACATCTCAATTTGTCCAGCATTTTTCCACCACACATGGTTGCTAACATAGCTTTAACTGAAAATACTGTCAACTTGCCTCGGCCTTCACTGCAAAATAAATTATATAAGAAATAATTGCTATCTGGAATCACAAGAACAATTACATGTATCACTATGTATCATACGACCAGTGACTTGATTCTTGCCATTATATGTTACAATTTTATTACATTAGGAATCCTGTATTTTTCTCCTTTGTAGAATTAAGACTTCATCTATACTTGGCTAATGAGGCTAAAGCTTGCCTAAATTTTTGGAAATGAGTTTTACAAGCATCCCAAAAAGTAATTTCTATTGGCTATGTAGGGAGAAGCCAAGTGGATGGACCTTCATGAAATAAATTTCCTATCAAATAAAATCCACAACTAAGGTGTTTTAAAGTATACAAAACTGAGATACCACCAGGTTTGAGCAATAATTCAGAAATGTGGCCTTACATCAGGTTACTGTAACAACAGTTTATCATTATGTACTAAATCAACAGGGTACACATTGCTAAGAGTTTAAAGTATATTCACCTTTCTTTTGACTGTAACAATCTTTATGTTACTAAGTAAGTATTTTATTCTAAAAAGCTCAACCCATCTGTCTCAGCTTTCCTCAGACAGACCATCACTATGAGAAACTGGAGGAGATGAGATAGTAGTTTAATTCTTTTTTAGGAACTGCAAAGATGAAAGACAGAAGAACATAAATGAGTTGCACAAAGCAGCGCTGCCTACCACCAGCAGAGTCAAGACAAGGCCTTTAGGGCCCCAACCCAAGGCACATTCTGCTCCATCCATCCAGCTGGGCCCTGGCTTCAGAGCAGATGAACCCCTTCATCAGCAGCTGTCAAAGCCATCACACTTAAGTCACCAATGGGCTTTGGTATTAATTTTATAAAGCCTGTGCTCACAAAGTTTCATCCTAACTTTGGGTAAAATACCTCTGCAATAATGAGAACTACATCATCTTGGCTTTGAAAAGCAATTGTTATCCCATTGAAATTTACAAATGGTTCTAGAGAGTGTTTCCTAGCTTCCAAACCTCTGCATGAAGTAAGATGACACCTGCATAAAGGCAAATGATCTATAAGCCAGAAAGTTCTCAATAAACATATTGCCGGGAAAAACCCATGTTTGTTACAGTCTGGTTTTTAACTATTATAGCTCATTAAGTTTACGAATAAGATAAAATAGGAAACTCTGCAACTAGCTAAAATTAGGATGAAGTTTGAAAAATAAACAATTCTTCAGAAATGCAGAGTATTCCATGTCTAAGACAATAAGGCACCTGGAAATAATGAATATCCCAATATCAAATATTCACTGCATTATGAGAAAAGCTGGAGACCATAAAGATCATCAAGTATATTAAGAGGAATGAGTTCTTAAGACTGATACAGAATTTTCACAGTGGACATTTCTTTTGGTTTACCCACCACCCAAAGTTAATCTCAATTTAAGAACACCCAACCTATGAGAAAGCCCACTTCCCACCACCAAAGTTTGAAGAAAAGACACACAGATATTTACTTTCCCATCTTTCTTCACAGAGAGGACACGGGCACATGATCCAAGCCCCACCAATAAGATGCACCCACACTAGACTTCAAATAGAAAACTTTTAGGAGTAGGAACTACAAAGAATCCATCTGGCAAGGAGCAGTTTTATCTTGTTTCTAGAGGCAGCAGAGACTGGTTCTTGGGCAGCCCCCACAGCCCAGCCTCAGTCGTGCTGGGAGCACAAGCAGCAATGTCCATGCCCAGCAGACATGGCAGGGGGTCTCCACAAGACCAGTTTTGTGGTTGGTGTTGCCGTCTCCAAGTCTACTACCCCAGCCTTCTCAGATCTGTGGGTCACTCATATCCTTTTAATAAATTAGCCAAACTTGGTTTCTACTGCTTGCAACTAAACACTGATGGATACAGCTTCTGACATGAAGAAAAGGGGCCAGAAAGATGTAGCAACAAAAGAAAAAAACTGCTGAAGTGCAAAGCGTGAGAGTCTGAGCATCAGCAGGACACGATGAGCAGGAAGTGCTGGAGAACAGCAGAGGCAAGCCTTGCTGCACAGCTGACGACCTTGGTGAAGGTGAACCTGCTCATAAAGTGTTTGCAGACACAGCTCTCGTGATGCAAGAACATCCACAACTCCAGTGAGGAAATGAAAGTAAAACAAATCTTAGGAAAGATTTCCATTAAAAAACCAGGATATTGATTACATGTAGGGGGAGAGGGTTGTGATACAGAAAGGACATGCAGGGGACTTCCGTGGTGCACACAGTTCAATTTCTTGACCTCGGAGGGATTTATATGGATATTTGCTTTATAATAATTCATTAAACTATACTTTGTTTTAAATATTTTTCTGTAGGTGTTTTATATTTCTCAATAAAAATTGTCACACACACACAAAAAAGAGTCATAGGAAAGTGAGGGTTACCATTACTGGACAAGGGTAATGGTTTAAGGGGGAAAATGATAGAGGATAAATCTACAAATTAAAAGACACTTAAGACATATAAACTGCAACATATAAACATTTCCAGAATAAAAAGTTTAAAAGTCCATGCTCCACCCTCAGAGATTCTGATTATTTGGTTGGGGGGGTAGGTAGCATTAGTAATTCTTAAAAGAATTCTTAAAAGGTGATTCAATTGAGATTTGAGAAACACTGACCCAAACTAAATCGACTTGATTGAAAATGTGCAAAGTCCATCTATATACACAAAATAGAAAGGAAGAAAAACAAATGACTCTTAAACACATGGAAAGGCACTGACTTAATTATTAATAAAGGAAATGCAAATTAAAACAATAATAAGATATTTTTTAAATGTCATAAGTTACTGATTGTGTCTCCAAAGACTGACCTTAGTCCAAATAATGTGAAGTGTGACTGATTTAAAGAAATAGTTTGACTATATTTTTCCCTTTTTTCTTTTTGTAATATTTATCTTCATTAAAAAAAAAACTAATTATTTCTAAACTACACTTTAAAAAGAGACAGTGTGGGGAAGCGGCTGTGGCTCAATCAGTGGGGCTCCCGTTTGCCATGTGGGGGGCCCCGGGTTCGGTTCCCGGGGCCTCCTGGTGAAGGCAAGCCCGCCCGCGTGGCGCGGTTGGCTGACCCAGCGAGCACAAGCAGCAGGGGGGGCATAAATGAATAAACAAATAAATTAAAAAAAAACAAAAAAAGAGACAGTGTGTGTGTGTGTGTGTGTGCGCGCCGAACAAAGAGGTAAATCATCTGCCTTGTTTTATTAAACATTAAGTTCCAACATGATTAATAATGTCTTTGGTTAATTCTGTATGTCTTTATTTTTTAGCTTTTCATTAAAGTATATAACATACCTACAGAAAAGTGCATAATTTGTAAATGTCCAGCTCAATGAGATTTCACAAAATGAATAATCCATGTAACAAACACTCATATCAAGAAACAGCATTACCAGCACCCAGAAGCCACACCTTGTACCTAAAACCAACTAATACCTTTCTAAAATGCCCTCACCCTGGTAACCACTATCTTCATTTCCAACATGATAGGTCACAGTTGCCTGCTCCTGAACGCCATACAAAGGGAGCCTCACAGCAGAACTCTTCTGTCTGACTTCTTGCACTCACCATGATAATCTGTGAGCTTTTCCATGTTAAACTTATCAGCTCACCCTCCTATGGAGGATTTCCTTGTATGAAGAGACCACAATTCATCCCTCTCTTAATGAGGGCTATTTTCTAAGCCTCTATTTTAATCTATTCCATGAGCATCAACAAAACAAAAGCCATTTCTTGTGCTATAGGTACAAATAAATACTAGTTGATTCACTGATACTCCTTAGCAAAAAAAGAAAGGGGGGAAAAAAAAAAAAGGAAAGGAAAGAAAGCTACTTAGGGATAAAACCCAAACTAGTGACACAAGAACTAAGAAGATTCTAAGAACTACATACTGGCAATGTCAAGACACCTGAAAGAGTCTGGAAGGAAAAGCACAGCACCTAAGAAATGCTTTTGGAAGAAGCAATGCTTTCTCTCCTCAGGAACCTATTGATTTTTAAAGTGATTATTAATTATTGGTTCTGATACCAAAGCCAAGGAATTTTTAAATATGTCTAAGTGGTCTTAAATTGTTTAGATAAACCTTTTTCCTTATGCTGACAGGCCCCTTTAACAAAAGACAAGAGAAAAATGTTATCTTTAACACAGAAAAAGAAGTCATACAAAGTGGGCAGAAAACTGATCCATTCTTTCCCCAAAGAATTTACACAGCCAAGAAGCCTAAAATAATATCTTAAAAAATGTGCAAGTGTGCGTACTCATGGTCATTCATTGCAGCATTGCTTCTAATGGCAAAAGACTGTAAATAACCAAAATGTTATTGGTTAAATGTGTTGTTACAAGAAATAACGAAGAATAACATATGAAAGATACAGAATTCTATAGAATTCTATCTAAGACAGATTACTAAGTAAAAAAAAAAAAAAGAAAAAGAAAAAAAGCAAGGCAAAGAACAGAATACTTACTAGAATGCTATCTAGCACTTAAGTAGAAAAAAGAGAGTAACAATAATATTCTTCTGTATTTGTTTGTATATGTACAAAATGTCTGTGAAAAGAAATTGAAAAAATAACAACACTGGTTGCATCATTCTCAAGTCCCTCCTAGCTGTAGATCCATCCCCTCACATCTACTAAAATTCTTAATCTCAAATATCTCTGCTTTTATTTGCACTTTTTGAAAATGCCCCAATATTACCTACAATAGTCCCTTTATTTGGCTGACACTTAGGACACATATTCTCCCATCCCCTATAAAGCATGTAAAGTAATGCACCATTCTTTTGCACACGAAACATTGGTGGGGAAATAGCCAAAGAGAAGAATGAAAGAATGGGGCACTTTTCACTTTGTAAGTGTAAAAATGCTTATACTAGAAAGGAAGGGAGTCAAATCAATAATCTAAGCTTCCAACACAAGACAAAAGAAAAAGAAGAGCAAATTAAACCCAAAACAAGCAGAAGGGGGAAATAGTACAAGAAAGAGCAGAAAGCAATGAAATTAAAAAAGGAAAGTACAGAAAATTCATCGAAACCCAAACCTCGTTCTTTGAATAGATTCAGCGCCAACCCCTACTCTTGCAACAGACCATGGGGTAGAGTCCCTAACTAGTGGTGCTGACAGACAGGGATATAAAAATCCTCTTCCCCAAAAACAGGGGTGTGCATGGCCAATCATCGATCATGGCTTTGGATTAGGGAATTTGGATCCCTGAGTCCCGGCTGTGAGGGCAGCTATTGTGTCAACCCACCCCGGACAAAGGTGGCAGAAAGAATTTTATATCCAGCGAGACTCTCATTCAAAACGAGGGGGAGATTAGGACATTCTCAGATAAACAAACACTGAGAAAGTTCATCTCCACTAGACCTGCCCTACAATCAATGCTAAAGGGAGTGCTTCAGACTGAAAGGAAAAGACATTAATAGTGGTTCAAAGCAGCATAAAGAAATTAAGACCTGCAGTAAAAGTACCATTTGGGCAATCATAAATGCCAGTATTATTATTTTATTTTGTATGTAACTCCACTTCTTACTTCCTTCAAGTGCTAAAATGCAAATGCATAAAAAGTAATGATAAATCTAAGTTTTTGGTTATACAATGTAAAAAGACATAAGTGGTAACAAGTACAAAAAATGGTGGCGGGACAAAGGGATATAGGACAAGTATATGTGCGTGCTATTACAGTTAAGTTGGTATCAAGACAAATATAACTGCTATATATTTAAGATGTTATATTTTAACCCATGGTAACCACAAGAAAAGAACTGAAAAATATATCCAGATAGAAATGAGAAAGGCACTCAATATGGTACAACACAAGAAAGCAAATAAATATAAAAGCAGGCTTTAATGGAAGTGAGAGACAAAAAGTTATAAGACTTATAAAGGCTAAATAGCAAAATGGCAGAAGAAAGATCTGTATTATCAGCAGTGACTTTAAATGTACGTGGATTATACTCTCAGTCAAAAGGCAGAGATTGGCAGAACGGAGAAAAAAGCATGACCCAACTATATGCTGTCTGCAAGAGATTCAACTTAAAGTAAAAAATACAATTAGGTTGAGGGTGAAAGGATGGAAAAAAGTACACAGTATGCAAGTAGTAACCAAAGAGAGCTAGGGCAGCTATACTAATATCAGATAAAATAGACTTTAAGTCAAAAACAGTTATGAGAGACACATGGTCAATTTAACAGGTAGATGCAACAATTAAAAATATATATGGGAAAAATATATATATATATATATATATGGGAAGCGGATGTGGCTCAATTGGTTGGGCTCCCGTTTACCATATGGGAGGCTCTGAGTTCGATTCCTGGGGCCTCCTGGTGAAGGCAAGCAGGCCTATGCAGTGCGGTGAGCTGATGGCCTGTGCAGCATGGTGAGCTGATGGCCCATGTGGTGCGGTGAGCTGGCACAGCAAAATGACGCAACAAAAGGGAGACAAGCAGACACAGAAAAACGCAAAGTAAAAAGACACAGCGAGCACAAGCAGCAAGGGGGGGATAAACAAATAAAATAAAAATAAATCTTTAAAATATATATATTTTATGCACCTAACAGCAGAGCCCAAAATATATGAAGCACATACTGATAGATTTGAAGGGAGAAATTGATGGTACTACATTAATAGTAGGAGACTTTAACACACTATTCTCAATAATGGATAAAACATCTAGTCAGATGATCAATAAGGAAGTACAGAACTTGAATGACACACAAATCCAACTAGACCTAACAGACATATAGAACCCTGCACCCAGCAAAAACTGAGCATACGTTCTTCTCGAGTGCATATGGAACATTCTCCAGGGCAGACCATAAGTTGGGTCACAAATCAAATCTCAGTAAATTAAAAAAATATTTAAATCATACAATGTATATTCTCTGAAGAAGAGAGAATAAAGCTAGAAATCAATAACAGAGGGAGAAAGGGAAAATTCACAAATATATGGAAATTGAAAAACATACCCTTAAACAACCAATGGGTTAATGAGAAGATCAGAAGCGAAATTAGGAAATATCTTCAGGCGAATGAAAATGAAAACACAACATACCAAAACTTATAGGATTCAGAGAAGGCAGTGCTTAGAGGGAAATTTATAACTTTAAATCCTTACATTTAAAAAAAAGAAAAAAATAGGACTTTAAATAAGAGATCTAACCTCAAAACTGTTGGTAATGATGAATCAAAGGATACCATAATAGATTAAAGAGAATCAATCCCATTCTATTTGTATAAGTATTTCTGGCCCCATATTTCACTTTCTTCATTCAAAGAGACAAAATATCATCTATTTCTTGCTGCAGAGAAGAAACTGATGCCATCTATGTAAAAACAGTCAGGTAGGAGTGGCAGAGCTCACTGGCAAGATAGGCCAAAATTTCAACTATACTAAATATTTAACCCATTAGTAGCCATTCATTAACTCCACACAAAGATCTTTACTTTGACATCTTTACCTCTAAAAAGTGTTACAGTAATCAGCACTTACACGACTCTTTTTCCTCAATCTTCAAAATGTACTAATATATATATATATTTTTTAATTTATTTATTCATTTATCCTCCCCTTGCTGCCTGTGCTCGCTGGGTCAGCTAACCACGCCGTGCGGGCAGGCTTGCCTTCACCAGGAGGCCCTGGGAAACGAACCCGGGGCCTCCCATATGGTAAACGGGAGTCCTACTGATTGAGCCACAGCCGCTTCCCAGAGGAAATTTACTTTTTTTTTTACCAGGAGGTCCCGGGGATCGAACCCGGGTCCCTCCATATGGGAGACGGACGCCCAACCAGTTGAGCCACATCCGACCCCCAAAATGTACTAATATTTACAACACTTTGCACCCCCTATTCAAAATATTCTTAACTCAATTCTGTTGCAAATAATAGTCCCAGATTCAGAAAGTTTTATATTCAAATACAGAATAACAGATACACATTCAATTAACCTGGATCAGCACCAAAACACCCGTATGCTTTTCCATCCATTAAGACTATTACTACTCTCAATAGCTGGTCTCCGAACAAATAATCTGTTTATTTACAGAATAACCTAAATCAGGCTATTTATAGTAAGAGGCTACATCATCTCCTCAACTAATAATTACCAGTAATCTGTGGCCCCTTAATTCATCCTCTCTCACAACCACCTTCCAACCATTTTTTCCTATTCAAAACTGCCACAGAGCAACCCCTACACATAATCTCCCACCCAGCAAACCATGGACCTTCTCTCCTTTCCGACTGTATGCTCTTTCATGTGTGCAAAAGAATGTGTGCATTACATTACTTGCTTTATAGAGGATGGGAGAATACATGTCTAAGTGTCAGCAGGATAAAGGGACTATTGTAGGTAATACTGGGGCATTTTCAGTGCAAGTAAAAATACAGATATATGAGATTAAGGATTATAGTAAATGTGAGGGGCTGAATCTACAGCCAGGAGGGTTTATGCTTAGTGAGCATTTATGTTTATACATCTACTTTTAAGTGTGTAACTATGTATCCTAAGATGGGTTCAGGTCTTAATTATGAACTAATTTTCCCCACTTACAATACTTACCATCGTTTTACAACTTCAGGCTCCCTGTTTCAACTACCTTTAAAAGGAGATATTAATATTAAAAAAATCAACAAATCGGATATTTAAAGACATAATTTTTAAAGATACATATTTAAAAATCTAAGTATAATGTGACTTAAAGAAATAATTTTCAGTAGTGCCAATTTGAAGTCCAAGGCTATATCAGAAGCAATTCTCTTCAAACAAGATTTCCGAATATTTAATCCAGTTCTACTATAAATAATGTGCCTCACTTAAAATCTGGCATATGCTATGATAGCTGCACAGATCATTATTGGGACATGTCAAGCATAACACAATTAATAGTGACTATTACCCCTTATACAAAGAACTGAAATGAAAGAGTAAACAGGTAGTAGCTGTTGAGGATTAAAGGAGAGGGGAAGCCTGTTATTTGAACCCCACCCAAACAGAATCCTCCTGGGGAGGGCCCTCCTCACTAAGGAATATGATGAGTCCCTTTCTCACACTGCTCTGCCCGACTCATTCCACAGGACCATCATGTTTATAGTCTGACAATAAAGCATGCACATGACTTCTGTAAAAAAGCTCTTATTATCCAACACTGAGAAGACACCATTATTAGCTCTGCAAAAGGCTAAGCAGACAGTGAGTCACCCTGAATAAACACTGTTATGTTTTAACATGCAGGTACCTTCAAAGCCTCTGCAGTCCTCACCTGTGCCCTCTGGATGGGCCTTTGTTCATTTCAGTTTAGTAAAGTCTTAAATTCTACCTCCTTTTGATATTTAAACTAACCTAATCTGGATAATGTTTAGAGCTTTGCTCTATTTTAGACACACTATTAGCAGTCAATTATCACATATAGCTACAAGTAATAACAGTATTTCTCTTTGATTTTAAAAACCTCATATTTTTCCAATTAATCTTAATTTATGAAACTTCACAGTGAATGGATTATGCAATAATCAACTGCAAGTCAATAATCCACCTGGCAAATGTCAACTAGCTTAATCAACACCAAGCAAAATCAACTTAGAACATTATTCAGTTTTCTCATAATCAGTATTCCTGCTGTTTTTCATCTCAATCTTACAAATATTTATTAAGAATCCACAGTTGGGCTTTTTAAAGAATAAAAAAAAATGTAGATTCTTTGCTCTCAAAAACTTCTGATCTTATTTGTACACTTATGAAGCAGTTCAGAGCATCATATAATTGGAAAGCTAAAATAATAATCCAGATAAATACTACAGGTTATCAAAGGGATAAAAAAGAGGTTGGCAACAATTAAGAAGTCTCTTGAATAAATAAAAACTTGAGTTGAATCCTGAGGAATATAAATGATTTGGACAGAAGAATTAAAGGAAACTGTATTCCCCAGGCACCCAGGCAGAAGGGGAAAAAAAAAAAAATTACCAAATGCGTGGAGGGAAAAATGAGCATGCCATACTGGAAATACAGAGAAGTGCCTCAGGTAGCTTCATTAGAGCTTGGTATGGGGAGGAAGGTAAGGATTGATATAAATAGATCTAACTAAGGAGTATGAAATTAATTCACAAACCATAAGGAGACCTTGAAGGTTTCTGGGATGGGAAGTTGACAGAAGCATGAAGAAAACAGTGTCTTTGATCAGATTACTGTGGAGGTGAGGTACTGGACTGAGCCTCTGAACTCATTATTATTTCTCTCCTCAGTTTCAAAAAAAGTCAAAAGCATAGAAAAAGCAACACAGTCAGAAAAAGATTCTTCCTGTCCTATC
Source organism: Tolypeutes matacus (assembly GCA_026826555.1). Taxonomy (NCBI): domain Eukaryota; kingdom Metazoa; phylum Chordata; class Mammalia; order Cingulata; family Chlamyphoridae; genus Tolypeutes; species Tolypeutes matacus. Next base: position 378,434 of record JAKSZT010054568.1, on the reverse strand, counting down.
TTAAAAAAATAGGGAGCCAATGTGGCTCAGTGGCTGAGCGCTGGTTTCCCACATATGAGGTCCCAGGTTCAATCCCCAGCCCCAGTACTCAAAAATAATAATAATAATAATAATAATAAACCTATTTTAAAAAAACAGAAAAGTAAGTTCAAAAACATAAAGAAAATTTTTGAAATGTTAGCTAATGGCCAAACCCTTTGCAGTTCTGCACATCCTAAAGTCAAGATTTCTCTTTGAAAATTAGTGTGAATGTACGGTATCTCTTAGGAGGACAAAAAAAAGAGTAAATAAGTACTGCGTACTTCAATGTCACTCACTTCTGCTCCCTGATGACTCTGCCACCAAGCACCCTGAGCAGGCTCAGGGAGCTCCCTTGGTGGATAGCCCGTGTCTGTGGCTCCACAGCACAAGAGCTTCCGGCAGGGCAGTGCAGGCAGGTGTTCCTCACCCCTCTTTCAGCACAGCGGCTGCTTTCTCCGTTTCGCACTGGGTTGTCCTTTAGGATTTCACTATTTTAAAACATTCAAAATCCCTAGCTCATTCCCTACCACCCCCTGGAAGTTTTCTAAAAGACTATGAACTGATCCTCATAAAGTTAAAAGTGCTATGATTATGGACATCAAAAATTTCCAACTCAGCACTACCTAGCTGCTATTTTTATTTGGCTGACTTTTTTCTTGTCATCTTGAATTCTTCTAAGAGCAAGAAGAGATATAAATAAATACTGTGCATAAATACATGAAATGTTCTTTCCTCTCAGGAAATTATAGTTTTGCTTAAAAATCACTAATGAGGAAAACTGTAACCTAATATTATCTTTTCTCAGCAATGCTCATTCCAAAATATGCTAGCGATGCAGACTCAAAATTTAGGGAGCACATTTGCTTCTAATCCGCAATAATCCACTTTTTAGAAACGGATTCGCTTTCGTTTTGTCTTATTTTATTTTAAACAGTCAATATTAAGAAGGAACTATGGACCATTTTAAATGCGCCCAACTTAAAAGCCTAAAACAAGATTTTTAAATGGTGTTAGCCTTACTTCCAAACTGTACAGAAATTTCTCAAATAAATACATAATATAATCTTTAGATTCTTTGGGTTAGCAAGAGTGTTTTCTACTCAGTGCTATTTTAGATGGTAAACAAAAAATCTGGGACCTTTATTGATATGTTCAAAACTGAGGTAGTTTGAAAATTTTATCCAAACCTAGTTTCATTAAATGACTAGTTTTACAGGTTTGTTCCACTTTTAAGGTGGAATTTTATTATCTCTCTGAACCTCTGAACCAACACTTTTGGTGAAGGCTACACACTCACTTATAAAACAGAAATTGATGGAAAAATAACACTCAACAATAAGAACACAAAGAACCCAGTTTAAAAATGGACAAAAGATCTGAGCAAACACCGCACCAAAGAATATATGCAGACAGCAAATAAGCAAAGAAAAGATGTTCAACATTATACTTCATTAGGGAATTACAAATTAAAACAACAATGAGATATCACTATATATCTACTGAAATGGCTAAAATCCAAAAACAGACAAAACCAAATGTTAGCAAAAATGTAGCACAACAGGACCTCTCATTCATTGTTGCTGGGAATGCAAAATGGTACAGCCACTTTGGATGATGGTCTGGCAGTTTCATACAAAGGAAAACATAGGCTTACCATACAATCCAGCAATTATGCTCCCTGGTATTTACCCAAATAAATTGAAAACTTTTGTCAACACAAAAAGTTGCATGTAAGTATTTATAGTAGCTTTATTCGTAATTGACAAAAATTGGAAGCAACCAAGATGCCCTTCAACATGTGAAAGGATAAACAAACTGTGGTAAATCCATACAATAGAAGATTATTCAGCAATAAAAAGAAGAGATAGGGGCAGAGGGCTGTGAGAAGATGGCAGAGTACGAAGCTCCAGGTATCATTCCCTCTACCAGAGCAACTACTGAACTAGCAAGAACTATCTGTGCCAACTATTTTGAAACTCTGGAATCCAGTAGAACACTGTGTAGCATCCAGGGAAGAGTGGGAGGAAGAGGCTAGTAAACTTGGTAAACACTGACAAATTTCACCTTCTGTGCAGTGGCAACCATTCCCCATACCCAAGCTCCAGGTCAGGCTGCAGTGGGGTCCACAGCCCCATTCCCAGTAACAGGGTGGGAGATAAAGACCTATTTCCACAAGGTGTGGGAGTGGGTTAGATCACTGCATCTGGCCAGCTACTTCAGTTCACCGGAGGCTGCTCTGAGGGCTGCCATTGTTCCAAGCTGCCCTGGGCAAAAGCAGAAGATAGATAGTAGAAGATAGTAGCCGCCCCCCACCCCCCAAAAAAGACAGTACCCTTCCTCCAAACCAAGGAAAACAGTTAAAGGGCTACTTTATATGTGCAAGTGCCAAAGCATGAAGCTGAAGCCTCAATAGCCACCGGGGTTGCTCCTGACACCCATGCTGGTCCCTCCCCCAAGCCCATCCCCAAGGCAGTGTGCTTTCAGCCTGTGCTCCTGTGTGGGTTCCTGGCCTTGTTCTGGCTGGGAAAGACTGATAGAGGAAACTCCTCTCAGGCTCAACTCCCACCCCCAAGAATTTGTCCCCCAGGGAAAAGCAGCTTGGGACAATAAAGCACCCATGAAAGGAAAAATCTATTTTATACAGAGCAGAGGGGCACCCAAATGCCTGTAAACAAGGAAACTCCTAAGGCTACCAGCAAAAGCAAGAGCAGACTAGACACAGATCCAGAAAAGACAGGGAGGACCATGTACTTCGGATTCACCTCAGGCTGGTCTTCCTCATAGGGGGCGCTGAACTCTGAAAGTGAGCACCAGTCAATACAAACCAATTTTCAAAGACTGTGAAAGATGTTTCTTGCATTGGTTTGTTTGGCTTTCTTAGCTCCTGGGACTAAAGGAAATACCTGTCATAACACAAACTGGATACAAAATCAAGAAACAGCTTAGCAACTAAATCCAGAGTTAAAAATATTAAAATGTGTAATGTGCAACAAAAGATTCCAAGACAAACAAAGAACAGGAAATAAAGACCCATTCAAAGGAAGATGATAAAAAACCAGAAAACATATACAAAGAAGCACATACTGTGGACATACTGGGCAAAGACTATAAACAATGATTCTCAACATGGTAAAGGAGAAAAAGGAAAATACAGAGAAAGAACAAAAGGATATCAGGAAAACCATGAATGAACAATATGAGAATTTCAATAAACAAATATAAATTGAAAAAAGGAAACAAACAGAACTACTAGAGTTCAAAACCGCAAAAACTGAAAGGAAAAATTCTCAGGGGTTTCAAAAGCAGATGAGAACAGGCAGAAGAAAGAATTGGTGAACTAAAAGATAAGATAATTAAATAAATTATAAGTAAATAAATCTTAAGAAAAAAAGACAATGATGAGATATTATTTAACAAAAACTAAAAAGCCTGACAATTCTAAGGGTTATGGAACTTGGATTAAAAGGATCTCTTATGGGGTCGGATGTGGCTCAACTGGTTGGGCGTCCGTCTCCCATATGGAGGGACCCGGGTTCGATCCCTGGGACCTCCTGGTAAAAAAACAAACAAACAAACAAACAAACAAACAAACAAACAAAAAAAAAAAAGGATCTCTTATGTATGAGTACATTTTGGGAAAATAATGACATTAACTTTTACAGCTGAACTTTCATATATCCCACAACTCAGCAATTATATTCCTCAGGATAGAATCAAAAGATACACTTACACACATATATAAGAATAAAAGTATAAGAATCTTCCATGCAGTATTGCTTGTTAGAGCAAAAATCAACAAATGTGACACAACAGAATGTTATATCACTGTGAAAATGTAACATTCTGTTGTATTACTACACCCAAAATGAATTTATCTTTAAAATACCTTACTGGGTGGGGGGAAAAAGAGCCAGATAATAGTACATAGTGTGATACCATTTTTATAATTAACAAAAATAATTAACACTATACAATACATTGTTTATGCCTAAATATGTTAGAAATTTTTTTTAAAAAATCAAGGGTGATGGGAAGCAGATATGGCTCAAGTGGTTGGGCTCCCGTCTACCATATGGGAGGCCCTGGGTTCGGTTCCCGGGCTTCCTGGTGAGGGCAAGCTGGCCCATGCCCGAAGAGAGCTGCCGACCCACACCCATGCCTGCAGAGAGCTGACGACCCACACCCGTGGAGAGCTGGCGCAGCAAGATGATGCAACAAAGGGAAAACAAGCACAGAGGAAACGCACAGCAAATGGACAGAGAAAGCAGACAGCGAGTACAAGCAACGGTGGGGGGAATGAATGAATGAATGAATGAATGAATGAATGAATAAATAAATAAATAAATAAAATCATCAAGATGGCATAGTAAGCTATCTCAGGGCCCTGTCCCTCAACAGAACCTTTAAAAGCAACAAACAAGAGCTCACCACTGACATACTACTTTCCTTACCCTTCTTAATTCACTCATCTCCTTTTGTATTTCCTAGTTCTTTTTAGTGTGCCCTTCGGTTGGTCTACCTTTCTGTTTTTCCATCCATGTATTCTTTTTTCTTTGTCTCTTTCTGTATGTCTCTAGATTTGCTCTGAGTATGTCCCTAGACATCTGTGCATCTTCTGCTCCTAAGTTTGTTCTTCCCATTCTCTCTTTTGTTCTCTTCACTCCTCTTTCCCCTCTGTTCTTTGACCATAGTATTGAATTTATTTGATACGATTATGGAATCAAAGTCTTTAATCCCTGTTTTTAAATTTTAGGCAATAAGATGATTTCTATTCCTGACTTCTAAAAAAAGTAATTGTTTTATGGTAGTCTGACCTTTAATTTAATGATTTACTCAATGGGTCAGTGCCAAGATAAGGTGCTGCTTACCATAGAATAAGTTTTACTAACGTCTTTGGATCAAAAGAACCATTCCTTGGACAATATAATGTTAACTTTTCCCCAATCTAGATTACTGAAAAAACAGTATTCGAATTCTGGGACTTACATCTTATAAGAGTATACTCTTATTTTCAAAATTCAAATTTCTTTAAATAAATTTCTATTAAATGCACGAAACAGCTAATTGATAACATCTTATAAAATGTTGTGAATTCAGTATAAGTACTTAAACTGTGACATGGCTTTAACACTTCTACAGTCTTACCACTCATTCCCATATTAAGGATAGAAAATAGCTCTATTTAAGATACCTGAATTTTACCAAACAGTATGCCTCTAGTGTTGTGATTCTCCATAATATTAAAGAGCTTAATTCATGAGATGCCCCAGGACAATAAGTCACTCTGGCATTTAACCAGTCTCTAGAAGGGACTTAGAATGAATAATTTCCTTTTAACTGTGATTCTAAGTTTACAATCCTTAACAAAGCAGTATGGAGGAAGAACGATGAAGGGACAACTTTCATTAAAGTGAAATAAGCATGTAAGGTACGAGCCTGTCATATGCAGCAATCATAAAGTTGAGGAGGAGGCTGATGGACTGTTCCACACTGATCTGGTGAGTAGAAGGAAGGCGTTTGTTCAGCTGGTAGTAGATGGATGAGATGATCGTTTCAAGTCGGGACACACTGATCTCAGCGTTATGGTCCAGTGTATTAAGACCATTATCTCGAAAGGCTTCAATCATGTTCCAGATATCAACAAGATGAACTAAAAGCACAAATAAAATAAACTGTCAATGACTTTAAAGTACGGAACGTCCTTAATAGGGCAATAGTACACAAATTTATCTCTGTAAATAGTGACTCGTGTAATTCCTAACAACAGGCAATTTGAGAAAAAAGATCAAGAACTACTCTTAAGACTTCTAGCCATTTTAGGAATTTGCTACATCACTTGATATCACCTTATTATAGCAACTTCAACAACATTCTTTAACTCTTAACTCTACTCTCTATGGCCCTAAAAAGAGAGGCTAGAAATACAATTGGATGAAGTAAAACACTAACATGCCTTACAGATTACTCATTGTTTTGAACAATTTAATTGAAAAATAAATTAATCTATTGCCCATTTTCTCCATTATTTAAGAGGTTTTGGTTTTCTTTTTCATTTCAAAATTTCATTTCTAGTAATATGGTGGTACCAGGGCTTATCCTCCCCTTGAAAATAACTAAAATCCTGGATGAAACCTGAAAAACTCTTCTAAAATGCACTGATGTCTCAAGAAGAAAATCCTGAGAGAAAAAAAAAATGGCATTTCCTTGAAAGAGCAACAGAGTGACACCTGACTTGAAGCAGCAAAGGAAGCAGTGTGAAATGACTTTAATGTGCTAAAAGAAAATAACCACCAACAGAAAAAAAAAAAAAAAAAAACACAAGAAAAAAAAAATCATAAAGACATTTTCAAATAAACAAATCTGACAGCAATTTTCTAACATAAAGGTTGGGAAATTGAAATAAGGAAAATAAAACAGACCAAGCCAAAAGAAAATAAGAAAAGAAGAGAAGAAAAAAAAGAATAAATGGGACAAATAGAAAGCCAAAGGTAAGCTGGCTAGTATGATCCAAATATATCAGTAATTATAATAAATATAAATGTACTAAGGTACCAATTAAAAGACAAAGATAGACAAATGCAACTTTTTAAAAGATCCAATTATATGCTTCTTACAAGAGACACATAAAACACAAGGACACAAAAACAGTCTAAAAATAAGATAAATTCTAACCAAAAGAGAGCTGATGTTTATTTATAACAGAAAAAAAATGGGTTTGGAAAACCACCTGATCACCTCAGTAGATGAAGAAATGGTATTTGACAAAATCCAACATCCTTTCATGATACAAACACATAACAAACTAAGAAGAGAAGGAAACTTCCTCAACCTCATAAAAGGATTGACAAAAAACATAGATAACATCACACTAAAAGCTCTCCCTCTAAGATCAAGAACAAGACACTTAAGGCACAAGCAAGCAAAGAAAAAATGAACTGAGTTTCATTAAAATAAAAAAACCTTCAAAAGACACTACCTAAAATATAAAAAGATAACACAAAGAATGGGAGAAAATTTTTCAAACCATCTGATAAGGGTCTAATATCCAGAATATATAAAGAATTCTTATAATCTAACAATAAAAAGACAACCCAATTTTTTAAAAAGAGCAAAGGATTTCAATAGACAGTACTCAATGAAAGATATATAATTGTATGTGAACTATGAATATGGGTAAAATTACATACATAAGACTATTTTTCTTTCAAGCTGAACAAATGAGTGTTAATACTACAAAACGTTAATATCAGACATAAAATATGCTAAGCAAAAGAAACCAGACACAAAGTACTACATATTGTGTAATGTAAATATGAATCAATTTATAAAGATGAAATTTATATTAGTGGATATGTAGGGCTGGGGAAGGAATGCTAAGGGGTATGGAGTTTTTCTTTCTGGAGTAATGAAATTGCTCTAAAATCTTTTGTGGTGATGACAAAACATTGTGATTATACTAAAAGCCATTGATTATACACTTTGGATAGATTGTATGGTATGTGACTATATCTCAATAAAACTGCTTAATAAATAAATAAATAATTGAGCAGGGATAGCCAGATATAGCAGCTATGTATAGCAGGGGAAACAGAGAGAGATTAAGAGTGAAGAATTTTCTTATTTGTTTGTCTGGTTTTTGTTTATTTTTATTATTATTATTATTGGAATAATGAAAATACTCTAACAATGATTGAAGTGATGAATGCACAACTATGTGATTATACTAAATATCACTGATTGTACACTTTGGATGAATTGTATGCTTTATTAATATGTAGCAATTAATATGTAGCAATAAAATTGATTTGTTTTTTTAAAAAGCTATATAAATGGTTCATAAGCATATAAAAAGATGCTCGACATCATTAGTCATTAGGGAAATGCAAATCAAAACCATAACAGATTACCATTTCATATCCACTAGGACGGCTATAACCAATAAATAAACAAACAAACAAACACATGGTAGTGAGGAGGAAGAAAAACTGGAATCTAAAATGATGCAGCCACTTTGGAAAACAATTTGGAAGTTGCTTAAAAAGCTAAATATAGAGTTACCATATGATCCAGCAATTTCATTCCTAGATAACTGTAAACAAGTTCACATAAAAACTTGTAGCCAAATGTTCATAACAGCATTATTCATAAGAGCCAAAAAGTTGAAACAAATCAAATGTTAATCAACAGATGAACAGACAAATAAAATATGATATATGCATAAAATGAAAGGAATGAAAAGGAATGAATTTCTGATACATGCTACAATATGGATGAATCTTGAAAATATTAAGCTGAGTGAAAGATGCCAGACAAAAAAGACCACATATCGCATGATTCCATTTATATCAAATGTCCACAAACCCATAAAGAAAGAAAGTAGCTTACTGGTTGCCAGGGTATGGGGGGAAAGGGGATTAAGGCATCACTGCTAATGGGTATAGGGTTTCTTTCTCAGGTGATGAAATGTTCTGAACTTAGATAATGAGGATGTTTACACAACTCTGCGAATATACTAAAAATACCCCTGAACTGTGAGTTTTATTGCCTGTGAACTATATCTCAACTAAAAAGTGGGCTTGGAGCAATATATATTTCTAGAGATAAAGAGAGTCACTGCATGGTGGTAAGTTTTACTAACACAGCCTCAAAATATATAAAGCAGAAACTAACAGAACCTGAAGAAAATTAGACAAATTACAAGTTTCATGGGAGATATTAACACATCTCTCTCTATAATGGATGGCGCAAACATACAAAGAAAAATCATTGCAAACACAGAAGATTTAAAATTCACAACTAAAAGTTAGATAACAGGCACTATAGGAGTACTGCTCCCAATTACTAGAGCAGGGATTCTTCCCCTTTTATGTTCCACAGACCCCTTTGCCAATCGGTGAAAACCACAGACCCCTTACTAAGTCAACACTATACTGTGTTTTATTAAATAAATATATCACACCCACACCAACACATCCCCACAAGAATAATGTTTTTTTGAATTTCAATTCAAGGTCATGGATCCCTGGTTAAGAACACCTGTACTGGAGAATAGGTTTTATTTTTCATTACACAGATAATATGTATTTAAAAAAATTAACCACATCCTGAACCAAAAAGCAAATCTCAACAAATTTGAAAGAATTAAAATCACAGAAAGGGGAGGAGATGTGGCTCGAGTGGTTGAGCACCTGCCTCCCACATGGGAGGTCCCGGGTTTGGTTCTGGTGCCTCTTGGGAAAGAAAAACAACAAGCAAAACAAACAAACAAAAAAACAACTCAGGGAAGCCAATGTGGCTCAGTGGTTGAGCATCAGCTTTTCACATACAAGGTCCTGGGTTCAATCCCTGGCCCCGGAATCTTAAGGAAAAAAAAAAATCATAGAAACCATGTTCTCTGATCAAAATGCCATTAAGTTAGAAATCATTGTAAAAAAAAGGGGTTTTAAAATAATCCTTATTGGGGGCGGATGTGGCTCAAATGGTTGGGCGTCCATCTGCCATATGGAGGGACCTGGGTTCGATCCCCGGGACCTCCCGGTAAAATAAAAAATAAAAAAAATAAAAAATAAAAAATAAAATAATCCTTATCTTTAGAAATGAAGAAACATACCCCAAGAGTATTATCTATTTTTTTTAAGGAGGTACCAGGGATTGAACCCAGGACCTTGTATATGGAAAGCAGGCACTGAACCACTTGAGCTACATCTGCTCCCCTGTATTTTGATACATCAGTAACAGACAATAAAATTTAAAAATAATTTTCAAAATACTATCACAAATTATCAAATAAATTCAATGAAAGATTTACATCTCTTTTAATAAATCTTTAAATTTACTTGGCAGAAATTAAAGACAAATATTGGGATATAACATGCACACAGGAGGAAAACTCAGTATTATAAAAATGTCGATTCTATACAACTTGACTGTAGATTCAATGAAGTCTCAATCAAAATCCCAGGACTGTAAATTATTTACTGTACGGAAATTACACCTAAATAAAAAAGATACGAAGAAGGAAAAAAGTCCCAGCAGAGTTCTTCAGTTTGCTTTGTTTTAGTAGAAATTGACAGGGAGATAAAAAAATTTATATAAAAATAAGTATAAAGGGCCAAGAATATTCCCAATAATCTTAAAAAGAAAACAGAACAAAGATGGAAGACTTGATGTACCTGAAATTAAGACTTACTATTTATAATTAAGACAATGTGGTTATTCACACAAGGATAGACAAACAAACCAAAGTGACACAACAGAGTCGAAAAACAGACTTTCTCATATATGAACATTACTATAAACATAATATATTTTGTACATTTCTGCTAATGAATAGGAAGAGGAGATTCTCTAGAAGTGAGAAAAAGGAGGGTCTTTACAATAACCAGTATAGGGACAACTTAACATACAAATGAAAAATGTAAATATGATCCCTACCTACACGGTTCATCCACACACACATACACAAAGGTGGATTGTGAATCAAATGTGAAAGGTAGGGACACAGGCGGCCATGGGAATCGCCGATATTAAACGACACATGCCTTGCCTGAGTTGCTCTGAGGACTGATGCCTAAACCATCTCAGTATGGCCTATAGAGGAGGAGGTGGGCATGGCCAGCCTCCCTCAGCTGCACTCTCCCGTGTTAGTCCTGGAAGTCATTCCCCATGTAGAACTCATTCCCATACTATATGCATGGTGTCTGACTTTTTCTATCCAAATATGGGTGGCGTGGAAAGCCGCATTTACCAGCTCTCTCAGTGCCTGATTGAAAGAGGGCACAAGGTCATAATTGTCACCCATGCTTACGGAAATCGAAAAGGCGTCCGTTACCTCACTAATGGCCTCAAAGTCTATTATTTGCCTCTGAAAGTGATGTACAACCAATCTATAGCCACGACCCTCTTTCACAGTCTGCCATTGCTCAGGTACATATTTGTTCGGGAGAGAGTCACGATAATCCATTCACATAGTTCCTTTTCTGCCATGGCCCATGATGCCCTCTTCCACGCCAAGACAATGGGGCTCCAGACAGTCTTCACAGACCATTCCCTTTTTGGATTTGCTGATGTCAGCTCGGTGCTTACAAACAAGCTTCTAACCGTGTCTCTTTGTGACACAAACCATGTAATTTGCGTCTCTTATACTAGTAAGGAAAACACTGTACTAAGAGCAGCACTGAATCCTGAAATAGTGTCCGTCATTCCTAATGCTGTAGATCCTACTGACTTCACTCCAGACCCATTTAGAAGGCATGATAGTATAATAACTATTGTTGTTGTCAGCAGACTTGTTTACAGAAAAGGGACCGATTTGCTTAGTGGTATAATACCTGAACTCTGTCAGAAATATCCAGATTTAAATTTCATAATTGGAGGAGAGGGACCAAAGAGAATTATTTTAGAAGAAGTATGGGAAAGATACCAGCTACATGACAGGGTGCATCTCTTGGGAGCCTTAGAACACAAGGATGTTAGGAATGTCTTAGTACAAGGACATATTTTTCTTAATACCTCCCTTACCGAAGCATTCTGCATGGCAATTGTAGAAGCAGCCAGTTGTGGTTTACAGGTTGTAAGTACCAGGGTTGGTGGAATTCCTGAGGTACTTCCAGAAAATCTTATTATTTTATGTGAACCTTCAGTAAAACCTTTGTGTGAAGGATTGGAAAAAGCTATTTACCAAATGAGGTCAGGGGCATTGCCAGCTCCCGAAAATATCCATCACATAGTAAAGACTTTCTACACCTGGAGGAATGTTGCAGAAAGAACTGAAAAGGTGTATGACCGTGTGGCAGGGCAGGCTGTACTGCCGATAGACAAACGACTGGATAGACTCATCTCTCACTGTGGCCCAGTAACGGGCTGCATTTTTGCTCTGCTGGCTGTGTTCAACTTTCTCTTCCTCATTTTCCTGAGATGGCTAACTCCAGATTCTATCATTGATGTTGCAATAGATGCCACAGGGCCGAGGGGTGCCTGGACTCATCGATATTCTTACAGTAAAAAAGGGGGAGACAAAAATGAGATTTCTAAAACCAGGTAGAAGAAAGCCTCTATTGTACGATTTTAAATATTTGTGATAGTTCTACTGAGGCTATTGAAAATAACCTTGCTTTTTTTTTTTTAAGAAGTTAATTTATTGGCTGAGGAGCCAATGGGGCAAAGCTACCATCTGTGGGATTATGACTGAACGCCTCTAAGTCAGAATCCCGCCCAGGCGGAACGATACGGCAGTGCCGCGGAGCCTCGGATGGCCTCGAATGGCCTCGGATAGCCGGTCCCCCGCAGCGCGTCGGGACCGGGGTCCGGTGCGGAGAGCCCGTCGTCCCGGGAAACGGGGCGCGGCCGGAAAGGGGGCCGCCCCCTCGCCCATCACGCACCGCACATTCGTGGGGAACCTGGTGCTAAACCACTCGTAGACGACCTGCTTCTGGGTCGGGGTTTCGTACGTAGCAGAGCAGCTCCCTCGCTGCGATCTATTGAAAGTCAGCCCTCGACACAAGGGTTTGTAAGAAAAAAAAAAAAAAAAAAAAAAAAGAAGTTAATTTAGTAAGTTATGCTACCTCTATCATTCAACGCTTTATTTTGAGGAAAGATAAAAACTTATGTAATTCCTGAGTGTAGAAACTCCTTGCACTTACTTACCTAAAATTTAGGAGAGAAAATTTAAGCCACTCAGGTATAAAATTTTTCAGACTACTGAAATCCCTCTAGCAGAGATGTTTTAACATTATATTTTGGGAGCTTTGGGTGCTGAAGGGCCAAACATTTTCTGGGCATTTTTTTGGCCGATTTTTAACGTTCTACCATTAATCAGACATTCACCAGATGTTTATAAGTTTTCTTTAGGGAAGTACAACAACTATATGAACTATTTTAAGTCATGTTCATATACATTTATTACATACTTAAGTCATGTTCTTAAACATTTATTGGGTGCACTCAGTAAGTGTTATATCTAATCAGCAGGTTTCTCCAGTAAGATGGTCCATTAGTTATCGGCATCTTTTGAGCACCTCTTACCTGGAGAACATCGAACTAAATACCTCCTTCCGTTAAGGACCAGCGCTATATTGGTTCTTTGTTTATTACTCAAATTTTCATTGTAGTAACAGTTAAAATGAAATGGTAAAATATCCAACCTGCCAGAAGTGCTCATGCTACTTAATGCCAGGATAGAATTGCTGGCAGCCTGAGTCCTTCTTTGAGCCTGTTGTATGCATTCTCCTAGGTAGAGCCTTTGTCCTCAGTTCTCTTTATGAAAATACTTTTTACTTTTGAAGTACTAGGGACCGCTACACTGTTGGTGATGGTGCAGAGAAACTCTCCACATCTTTCAGTGCTTAGTTCAGTCTTCTGTAAATGCCTTTGTGTTATCTGAGAATGTACAAGGTGTGCCATCTCAAAATCAGCTGCTATCCTGCACCTTTGCTATAAGTCACTCTCCTTCACTTGTGGCCTAGCTGATGTCTGATGAGTATTGTCAGTGTGCAAAAGTCTTTATCCAGAATTTTTTATTTATACCAAACTGAGTCTGAAAATTTTAAGAAACACAAGTCTCTTTGTAGGTGGGTTTGTTAACTGGTAATTGTTGTTGCCCAGAGCCATGGGTTTTTTAAGCCCAAATTACCATATGGTGTGTATTATTAATTCTTTGAACTCTTTCAAATAAGTTTTTGTGAAATCAAAATGATGAGGCACTTGTGGGTGTACTAGATAGCGTCTGTCAGTATTGTGAGTCGGTACAGGATTTTTTTTTTTTTTTACTGACAACATTCACACAACTTGTTACTTTTTGAAAAGTGTCTTAACATGACTTTTAACTGGTTGCCACTGGTATAAAGAAACATACTGTTTTGTTTGTACTAAAATACAAATGCAAGAGTGTAATTTTTAAAATCTAGAGTTAGGATTCCTTTTGTTGAAGAGAAATGGACTGACCCAAGCCATTAAATCTTAACTGGGATTTTCATGCCTAGAAGCTAAATTTTATAAATATGAAATCTAACAGCACCAGTATTCGTGATAAAGTAAGAAACTATAGCATTTGGTTTTATTTATTAAGCAATTTTTAAAGGCATACTGCTGTTTTTTCTTATACTTTTGACTTTTTTTCTTTTCAAAATTGCCATGTGTACTTGGCTTAAATTATGTAGGACAGAAATAGGATTCAGAGTTGTCTTTGCATGTAAACTTTATCATAGTTTGCAAATTAAAATTCTTTTCCTTGGGATTTTTTTTCCTAACAGATGAAAGTAAATTTGCTTGTCTTATGCAAATCTTAAGTTTCAGGCTTCCTTGGGTACCTTAGTTATAACTGTCAGAGTTGCACTGGTCAATATGTGGAAACATATTGCACTAGCACTACCCTGCTACTTATATTTATTTGAAAATGACTTTACAGCAATGAGAATTTATGAAAAATATATTGTATTTCTTTTAATGTTACAAAACATAACACTTGTAAAACTGATTTATTAAAACATGCAATGTGTCCAAAAATAAAGTTCAAAATGGCATTTTGAAAAAAAAAAAATGTGAAAGGTAACACAATGAAACTTTTACAACAATGAATCTTGTACTTTATATTAACTCAGGCCCTCATCACTCCACACATTACTATTTCCCAAAACAATTACCAGAAGAATTTATTAAGACAGTAGTTGCTCTAGGATAGGGGTTTTCAAACTTCTGACCACAATCCACAGAAATATATTTAAACCATAACATGAATGCATGTGCACATACATACATACACTTCTTGATATATATTTTTTAAAGCTGCACAAAACACTTTTTAGCCTCAGCACATAAGCTACATTCTGATATTTTTCTTTTTCTTTTTCTTTAATTGTTCTAAATTCTGGCTACAGCCCACCAAAATGATTTCATGAACCATTAATGAGTCATAACCCATAATCTGAAAAACAATGCTTTGAGAAACCAGAGAAGAAAGAAGCACAATTTCAGTCTAAGATGGTAAGACGTTTTAGAGAAAATTTTAAGCTAGGATTTGTAAGGCGTGAGCTAGGGTAGAAATTATCAGATGTAAAGTGACTTACCCAAGGTCACTTGTTTATAACAAATGGCAAAACCAGGATTAAAATTGAGGTGTTTCAATTCTGAGGCTAATGTTCTTTCTATTACAAAAAACAATTTCTCATTAAAATATATACATACATAGACACAAACTCGTATATGAGAAAAGTAAAATAATACTGTCATAAGTTAATTCATCTTAATGGAAACAGAGAGGAAATGGTGTGTGTGTGTGTGTGTGTATTTTATAATCCATTAGATAGTGATAATTTTTAGAAAAGGCTGATTCATAAATGTTACATGAAGCTTAATCAAAATTCTTATTACACGTTTATAAGAACATTAAAGACTTTCTTTACCTCCACAAGTTGATGAACTGCATTGTATAAAACATTTCATTAATGAAAGTGACAAGGAGAAATCAGTTCTCCTATTTAAAGAACATTAATATGAAGCTATTCTATGCTATACTATAGTTTAGTAAGCATTTTGAGGGACACAAGGACTAAAATGACAATTCCTCTCCATTAAAAAGCCTACATTGAACCTATAATTACCACTATACCCATTAAATACATGTACCAGAGACTTAAATCTTACGGCTGCTCATATGCCGGTTGAGCCCTGAATCTCAGCAGAGTTGTAGCCAACACCCACTCTTCTGTTCATCAAACTCGCTCAGGACAACTAACAAAATGATGATGATGGGAAACGCCCATCCGAAAAAAAAGAGTATCTACAACTGCAAGCAAGAGAGTTCCATCTATCTCCTCCATGGGATCTAAGCCCCTTTCAATCAGAAACATTGTGTGCATCACCATCCTAAAATCCTAAAGATTGAGAAATGAACAAACATAAGGTGGGAATGCCACTATGGACTTAAGTAGACTTATTCTAGCAATGGAAGAACTTGTAACACTGATCAAAAGGCAGTGGCCATCAGAGATTCTGAGAGGAAGGAGAGGGGAAAATAGGTGTAACATGGGGCATTTTTGGGACATTGGAATTGTTCTGAATGACATTGCAATGATGGATACAGGCCATTATACATTTTGTCAAAATCTATAAAAATGTGCAATGCAAAACGTAAACTATAATGTAAACTATTGACCATGGTTTGTAGCAATGTTTCAATATATGTTCATCAATTGTAACAAATGTACCACACTAAGCAAGGATGTTGTTAATAGGGAAAAGTGTGGGAAGGGGAGAGTAGGGTATATGGGAATGCCATATACATACACACACATATATATATATATTTTTTAAGGTTCTGGGGTCCAGGGATTGAACCCAGGACCTCATGGGAAGCCGGAGCTCAGCTACCAAGCCATATTGGCTTCCCTTAGCTGTTTTTTACATTTGTTTTGTTTATTGTTTGTTTTTTGTTTTTCAGGAGATACCCGGATCTCCCATGTGGGAGGCAGGCGCTTAACGGCTTGAGCCACATCCACTCCCTCCCCTATATATTTTTTAAAAGATTTATTTATTTCTCCCGGCCCCCTCCTTGTTTTTGCGCTCGCTGTCTGCTCTCTGCGTGTTCTTCTGTGTCTGCTTGTCTTCTCTTCAGGCAGCACCGGGAACCAATACTGGGACCTCCCAGAGTGGGAAAGAGGCTCTCAATCTCTTGAGGCACCTCAGCTCCCTGGTCTGCCGCATCTCTTATTGTCTCTCCTCTGTGACTCTTTTTGTTGCATCATCTTGCTGCATCAGCTCTCTGTGCAGGCCAGCACTCCTGCAAGGGCCAGCACTCTGCGTGGGCCAGCTCTCCACTTGGGCCAGCTTGCCTTTCACCAGGAGGGCCCAGGAACCAAACCCTAGACCTCCAATATGGTAGACGGGAGCCTAATCACTTGAGTCACATCCGTTTCCCCCCTATATTTTTGATGTAACTTTTATGTAACCTAAAACTTCTTTAAAAATAAAAAGGACCAGGAGAAAAAAAAATATATATATATATAATATATATGTAAATGAATAGGACCATTAAAAAAAAAAAGGACAAAACAAAAAACGCCTATATTATGATAAAGACTTAAGACAAAACTAATTTTATTAATATTAAAACATGACTAAAAGATAATAAATTTTATTTCATATTACTGAGAGCTCTAATTAGCTATCACAGAAATGAGTAGAAATGACTTACGGTTGCATCGTTTTTGTACAAATCGTAATTTGCAAGCTGTTCTGTAGGTTGATAGTCGTATGACATCAAAATTCTGAGCACCTGGAAAAAAAAGGCAAATAAAAACTGTTCAGCTGGATTTACTAAGTAATTTGTAAATGCTAGGAAGTGACTCCATTCCATTAGAGTCACCACAATCTATGATATGTCAGCTAGGCCTTCTGATAAAACAGAGGGGGAAGAGAGGTTAGGGGCACCTTCTGTAGGCCCACCCCATGCCAGGTGCTATGGTAGTAGCTTTGCCAATATCCTCCTGCTGGTCTAAGAACCCGATGGAAGGAACCCTGTAAATGAGGAAGTGAGAGAAAAACTGCCTAGAGTCAGGAGGGCTAAATTCCCATCTCACCTGACCACCAACCATAGAACACAACTATGGCCGTGTGATACAGCTCTTCCCAGTCTGTATGCTCACCTGTGAAATGAGAGAATTGGATCAGCTGACCTCAAAGTTCTCTTTCCAGGTCTTTGGCAGTCTGTATTTTACCCAAAAGGCCACAGCAGTATTTACAGTCCAATATTCTGTATGCTTCTAGTACCCTGCCACTCCCCATCAAGAACTGGAGACTCCCTCCATGTGAATATGGGCAGGTCACTATGCCTGCCTCAATGAACAGAATGTGGCAGGTGTGACACTGCAGTCTTCTGAAGACAGGTGAGAGAAGGTAGAGCAGCTTGCCCTGCTCTCACTCTCTTAGGATGCTTGTCCTTGAAATCCACGCACCATGTTGTGAGGAAATCCAAACTAGCACATGAGAAGAGTACACACAGACAGGCTCATATGAATAGGAACTGAGTCCAAAGGCCAAAAGCAAGCAAGCCTTCGGATAATTCCAGCCCCCAGCCTTTGAGTCTTCCAAATGAGACCCTAGGCATCTTGAAGCAAAGTCAAGCTGTCCACACTGGCTCTAATTCTAGAACCAAATAGTACCAAGAACAGGGCCTAAAATTATATGAGTCTACAAATCAAATTTTGTTCTCATTTCAAAATGTGTGGCAAATGAGGCCTCCTTGATTTTAAAGGTTGCTTTAGACAACTTTGGCCTCCAATGTGAGATTTCATCTATGTTACCTTTATAAGGTCTGGCAGCAACTTTTGATCAATAAAAGCAAAATAAACTGGCACAAATTACCTTCCGTCAATATTTACATGTATCTCTCTTTTCAGCTAATTCCACAACATAGAAAGAAAAGGCAAGATTTTCCTGTTTTTTTTTAGCAAAAGTAATTTTTATTGAAGTGTTATAATTAGTCTCAATACTATTAACCTTTTTCTTGATGTCATGATTAAAATAATTTTCTCCATCACCAAGTTATCACAAAATTTTCTGTCCTTCCAAATTAAGACTATATGGTGCAATTTTCTTTTTTTAATACTATAACAGCATTACTGAAATATAATTCCCATATCATAAAATTCACCATCTAAAGTATACAATTTAATGGTCCTTAATATATTCAGAGTTGTACATACAATCATCACCACAATCAATTTTAGAACATTTTCATCACCCCAGAAGATAACCCCATACTCATTAACAGTTGTTTTATTCATTTTTAAACTGGGATGATTTTCTTTTCATTCTAGATGCAAGTCCCTTATATGATAAACAACATGCAAATAGTTTCTACTATTCTGTGGACTGCCTTTTCACTTTCTTGAAGGTATCCATTGAAACACAAAGGTTTTTAATTTGGATGAAGTCCAATCTAGCTATTGTTCCTTTGACACGTATGCTTTTGGTGTCACATTAAGAAGGCTTTGCTATCCACCCAATGTCCAAAGATTTATACCTATGACTTTCTTCTAATAGTTTACCTCTTACATTTAGGTCTTTGATCCATTGTGTGATAATTTTTAATATGGTGTAAGACAGGGTTCCAACTTCATTCTTTTCTCATGTGGATATACAGCTGTCCCAGTACCATCTATGAAGAGACTATTCCTTCCCCAGTGAGCTGTCTAGGCACCCTTGTCAAAAATCAATTGACCATAAATGAATGTTTATTTCTGGGCTTTCCTTTTTACTCCAGTGATTTGCATGTCTACGCTTATGCCAGCACCATAGAATCTTTTTTTTTTTTTAATTTTTAAAAGATTTATTTATTTCTCTGCCTCCCCCCACCCCTTGTTTGTGCTCACTGTCTGTTCCCTGTGTCTGTTCATTGTGTGCTCTCTGTGTCTGCTCATCTTCTTTTAGGAGGCACTGGGAACCAAACCCAGGACCTCCCATCTGGGAGGGAGGTACCCAATCACTTGAGCCACATCTGCTCCCTGCTTGTTGTGTCTCTCACTGTGTATCCTCATTGTGTCTCCTCATTGTGTCATCCTGTTGCATCAGCTCACCATGCCAGTTTGCTATTTTGCTCATCTTCTTTAGGAGGCACCAGGAACTGAATGTGGGACTTCCCATGTGGAAGGTGGACACCCAACTGCTTGAGCTACATCTGCTCCCTATAGAATCTTGATTATTACATTTTTGTGGTAAGTTTTGAGATACGGAAGTGTGAGTCCTCTGAATTTGTGCTTCTTTTTCAAGATTGTTTTGGTCTTTCTGGATCCCTTGCAATTCCACATCATTTTAGAATCAATTTATCAACTTCTGCAAAGCAACGAACTAGATTTTAATGGGGACTATGTTAAATTTGTAGATCACTTTAGGGAGTATTGCCATCTTAATGATATTAAGTATTCCAATCCATGAACATGAGATGTCTTTCTATTTATTTCCATTTATTTAGAACTTCCTTAATTTCCTTCAACAATAATTTATAGTTTCAGAGTATAAATTTTAGACTATTTGATTAAATCTTTCAATCATATTTCCCTCTACTCATTTAGCTTAAGTTACTAACTCAACCTAATTAAACTGTAACCATTAAATATTACAAGTTCAAACACCAAACTAAAAGTTTTAAGAAAGAATACTGACAAATTTCCGAAAGGATTTTTAAAAATAACTTTTTCCCTGCCCCCCCCCCAAGATAGCACCCTCATCTGTCTGCTCATTGTCTCTGCTCATCTTCTTTAGGAGGCACCAGGAACCGAACCTGGGACCTCCCACGTGGGAGGCAGTTGCCCAACTGCTTGAGCCACATCCGCTCCCTGCTTGTTGAGTTTGCTCATTGTTTGTGCATCAGTTCGTTGTGTCAGCTCATTCCATCGGCTCGTCTTCTTTAGGAGGCACTGGGAACCGAACCCAGGACCTCCCATGGTGACGCTCCCTCCAAAAGGATTCTAATACAAAACCAGTCATTAAATCCAGGAAATTCCAGTGACTAGACATTTATTTCTATAAAATATCATATAACAAATAAAGAGAAAACTAATGTGGACAGCTAGGAATGGAAAGTTCCACCCCAAATGACCAAATATAAAGGTTACTGTATTAATCAGCCAAAGGAGTGCTAATGCAAAAATACCACAAATCGGTTGGCTTTCATAAAGGGCATTTATTTGGGGTAGAAATCCACAGTTACCAGGCCATAAAACATAAGTTACTTCCTTCACCAAAGTCTGTTGCCACGTGTTGGAGCAAAACAGCTGCCGACATTTGCCAGGGTTCAGGCTTCTTGGATTCCTCTCTTCCCAGGACTCTGTTTCTCTTGGGGCTCAGCTCCTCTGTTTCCTCTACAACGTAAGCTGTAGACTATGAGGCTCTCTAGGCTTTGCCTCTCTCCACAAGACCAGATGTGAACTGTCAGGCGAATGGCTCATCTCTTTTCCTGGGGCCTTCTCTCCTTCCTCACAACCAAGCTCCTCTGTATGCTTACTTCGCCGGGCTCCAGCATTAAAACTCCAACACCAAAACTCCAACATCAAAAAACTCCAACTCTGTCCTTTGCTATGTCTTTTATCTTTGATTCCCCACCCACCAAGGGGCTGGGCTCAATGCCCTACTGACATGGCCTAATCAAAGCCCTAACAAGCATAATCCAATATCTATTTTTAGAATTCATAACTATATCAAACTGCCAAACTGCTACACTCTACCCTCTGAATTCCAAAAATACATTACAATATTCAAAAAACCTTAAATCAGTAACAATGCAAGTACAAAATCATATCATAATCAGTTTAAAGGAATACGGTTCATCTTGGTGCAAAGTCCCATCTGTTGTAGACTTCCAAAACTTACGAAACAATTTATCTGCTAACAGTACACAAATGGACAAAGGATAAACATTTTCATTATCATAAGGAGAAACTGGGAGGGAAACATGAGTCACGGGTACTCTACAGTTCAGTAAACCTGCAGGGCATCCTCCATTCGATTTCAAACTCTGAGAGTCATTCTTAAGAGGAAGGTTTCTTCTTCCTGGGGCCTCATGGGGATCCACCCTTTCCACAGGCTTGCCCAATGGCCATTTTCTTGGTTTCACCCTCATCAAGTATCTAGGTATAGACCAAGCTCCAGATCTCACCCTCCAAGAGGGTTGGGGTGATTGCCACAACTTACCCAATCTTTGGGTTACAATCTTAGCCCCGCTAGTACAGTGACGTGAAGACAGTATGTCCCCTAACGTTTGGCATACAGGCTCAAACCTCTCAGAGCAACAAGTTGACCACCTGGCCTTCCCTAATCCACGGCGGGGGGGGGGGGGGGGGGGGGGGG
>JAKSZT010054568.1:289712-355702 GCA_026826555.1 Tolypeutes matacus | reverse complement strand
CCCGGCCACACGACAGGACAGGCACACCCATCTCAGACCTATGGAATGCTAACCTTAACTGCCCTAATCCTTGAGGAATGTGCTCCACCCTCTCTGTACCCTGGGGTGGCAAAACTCTCCCAGAACATCAGGTGGGAACATCCACCCTCTTCAACTACTGGGGCAAACTCACCCTCTCTATACACATGGGTGGGGTTCTTCTCTTGGCCCAAGGCGATGTCTTAATTCCAGATCTCAGCTTCCATGGTGTTTTTCTTAAAGCTGTTTCTCCTTCAATGTCTCCTTTCCATGTCCTTTTTAGTCCAAGAGAACAGTGGTTTTGCTCATACAGTGCTCTCAAAAACCTTGTTGGTTTGGCATGCAAGAAGCAGGGGTCCAAGCCATCAGACAGTAAGACTTTCCACAAGTCTTTCCAAGATAACTGCATCTTCAATCCTGATTTACAAGTTCCAAGTTTAGTTAAGTCCTCAAATGGGGCACTTTCATCAGGGAGCTTAATTTCCAGAGACTTGGAAGTTCCGGAATCAGTTTCTGTTTTCTTTGTGCCCAGAAGTTCAGTCCTCAGCATATTTCTCTCATCTAGCATTTTGCTATAAGCTGCAAGGAGAAGCCAAGCCGCGTTCCCGGGTTTACTTTGGAAAGGTTTTCAGCTAAATGCCCAGGCTCACCATTTTCAAATTCTGCCTTCCAGAAAACACCAGGAGTTAATCTTGCTAAGTTCTCTGCAACTTTAAAACATGGATCACCTTTCCTCCAATTTCCAATAATAGTTTCATCATTTACTTCTAAGGCATCATAAAAATTCTCTTTAGCGTCCATATTACTATCAACAGTCTCTTCAAACCACTATAAGGTCTTTTCTACCAAGCATTTCACAATTCCTCCAAAAAATACCCCTCACCCATTTATAAAACCATTCCAGCATTCTGGTAATTGCAAAAGCACTACCCCACTTCTGGTACCAAATTCTGTATAGGTCAGCCAAAGGAGAGCTAATGCAAAATACCACAAATTGGTTGGCTTTCATAAAGGGTATTTATTTGGGATAGAAGCTTACAGTTATCAGGCCATAAAGTGTAAGTTACTTCCTTCATCAAAGTCTGTTGCCACATGTTGGAGCAAAACAGGTGCCGACATTTGATAGGGTTCAGGCTTCTTGGATTCCTCTCTTCCCAGGGCTGTGTTTCTCTCCGGGCTCAGCTCCTCTGCTTCCTCTACAAGGTCAGCTGTAGACTATAAGGCTCTCTAGCCTTTGCCTCTCTTCACAAGGTTAGCTGTGAACTGTCAGGAAAATGGCTCATCTCTTTTCCTGGAGCCTTCTCTCCTTCCTCACAACCAAGCTCCTCTGTGTGCTTGCTTCCCTGGGCTCCAGCATTAAAACTCCAACATCAAAACTCCAACTCTGTCCTTTGCTATGTCTTTTATCTTTGATTCTCCACCCACCAAGGGGTGGGGCTCAACACCCTACTGACATGGCCCAATCAAAGCCCTAACCATAACTTAATCACACCCAGAGGAACAGACCAGTTTACAAGCATAATCCAATGTCTATTTTTGGAATTCATAACCATATCAAACAGCCAAACTGGTACAGTTACTAATCTGAATGATGAGAATTCAGGGCACTTAATAGGCCATGTTTGATCATGGAAAAGTAGCTACATGAAGAGGTCTGTGTACCTGGTATAAACTCACTCTCTTCAGATTGTATCTCCAGTGTAGGTAGAATCATATTTGGGTACTACAAAAAGACGAAATAGAGAAAATATCACTTATGCCCAAAGCTAACTAGCTTAGGAAATGGAAAACTCCGTATGTTCCAGTCAATTCATCAAAGATATCTACACTAAAGTTTCAAGGAGTAGTCAGAATCTATAGGAAGCAGATGTGGCTCAAGTGATTGGACATCTATCTACCACATGGGAGGACCTGGGTTTGATCCCGGGGACTTCCTGGTAAAAAGGCAAGCAGGTGAGCCAGGCCTGCACAGACACACGGCGAGCCACACAGCAAGATGATGACACAACAAAAGAGAGACGCAGGGAAGAGTCAAGGCGAGACACACCAGAAACCAGGAACTGAGGTGGCACAAGTGATAGGGTCCTCTCTCCCACATTGTAGGCCCCTAGGATGGAATCCCGGTGAAGCCTGGAGGAGACAAATGAGAAGAGAAGGCAAGAAACAGACACAGAAGATCACCCAGCAAATGGACACAGACAGCAAGTGGCGGTGGGGGAGGGAGGGAAGGAAAAGGAAAAAAAAAAAGAATCTAATGTCACTGTGCTTTCCTTTGCCATTATTATTATTATTTTGCCATTATTATTTTTAAAAATATATTCCTCTAAAACCCAAGGAAAGGGTACAGATAGAAGCAGGATGGTACAGGATGCAGAAACTGTTGGGAATCCTAGTCATAATATCATTTAAAAATCTAAAATATAATACCACTATAAATTCCAAAATCACTTCTGAAAATCATGATATAAGCAATAATCTTTGGAACTTTATTAAAATCTTATTGCGCCAAACATGCAACCAATCAGGTTCCCAAATTTCCCATGTGTCTACATTTTCCTGGATTAATCCTCTTTCCTGATTTGTATAAGAAGACTCCTTATATAATATCTCTAAGGATAGCCTTCACTTTATTTAATGTTTCCCTTAAGGCAGTGTCAAACCAATTACCTGATCAGAAAATATGGTAGTGTGGCATAAAAAAAAAAAAAAGGCAACAAATTTCCAAAGAAGAAACTGGAAATGATACTGGTGGCCCTTGGGAGCTTCTGAAGTAGAAAACGTTTACTTCATTTCATTATTAAAAAAACAACAAAATGTAATGTCAATGATATAGTAAGACAATATGCATTAAGGTATGACAGTTTGAAGCTGAGTGGATCCCAGAAAATCATGTCCTTAAGGCTAATCCATTCCTGTGCCTGTGGGATCCTTTTGATAGGATCACTTCAGTTGAGGGCCTCTGATTGGATGGCTGGACCCAGGGTGGGTCTTGGTTCTCTTGCTGGAGTCCTTTATAAATGGAGACACGCAGAGATGGAGATAAGAAACCAGAAGCTCAGAGAAGAAGCCACAGATGGAGCACCCAGAAGCTGAAGCAATGAAACTCAAGAAAAGAAGCAGAAGCCTCTATGTGCCTTCCCATGTGGAAGGAGTCCAGGATTGCCAGCAGCCGACCTTCGGTGAGAAGCATCTCTGATGATGCCTTGATTTGGACATTTTCACACCTTCAAAACTGTAAGCTTTTTTTTTTTTTTTTTTTTTTTTTTTTAATCAAACAAAATATTACACAATATATTTGGTTCATAGTAACGCATTCATACAGTATTCGTCCTTTTGTGTCTGGCTTGCTTCACTCAACATAATGTCCTCCAGGTTCATCCATGTTGTCATATGCTTTATGACTTCATTTCTTTTTACAGCTGCATAATATTCCATTGTGTGAATAGACCACAGTCTGTTTATCCATTCATCTGTTGATGGACACCTGGGTTGTTTCCAACTTTTGGCAATGGTGAATAATGTTGCTATGAACATCGGTGTGCAGATGTCTGTTCGTGTCACTGCTCTCAGTTCTTCTGGGTATATACCCAGTAGTGGTATTGCAGAGTCACGTGGCAAGTCTATATTCAGCTTCTTTAGGAACTGCCAAACAGTCCTCCATAGTGGTTGTACCATCCTGCATTCCCACCAACAGTGAAGAAGTGTTCCTATCTCTCCACATCCTCTCCAACACTTATAGTTCTCTGTCTTTTTAATAGTGGCCATTCTGATAGGTGTGAAATGATATCTCATTGTAGTTTTGATTTGCATTTCCCTAATCATGAGCGATGTTGAGCATTTCTTCATGTGTTTTTTTGCCATTTGTATTTCTTCTTCGGAGAAATGTCTATGCAAGTCGTTGGCCCATTTGTTAATTGGGTCATTTGTCTTTTTATTGTTGAGTTGTAACATCTCTTTATATATCCTGGATATTAATTTCCAAATATTTTTTCCCATTGAGTTGGCTGCCTTTTCACCCTTCTGACAAAGTCCTGTGAAGTGCAAAAGTGTTTAATTTTGAGGAGGTCCCATTTATCTACTTTTTCTTTTGTTGCACGTGCTTTGGGTGTAAGGTCCAAGAAACCAACACCTACTACAGGTCTTGAAGAGGTTTCCCTACATTTTCTTCTAGTAGTTTTATGGTCCTGGCTTTTATATTTAGATCTTTGATCCATTTTGAGTTGATTCTTGTATAAGGGGTGAGATAGGGATCCTCTTTCATTCTTTTGGTTATAGATATCCAGTTCTCCCAACACTATTTGTTGAAGAGACTGTTTTTTCCCATTAGCGTGGGCTTGGTAGGTTTGTCAAAAACCAGTTGACTATATAGGTGAGAGTATAGTTCTGGATTCTCAATTCTATTCCACTGATCGATGTGTCTGTCTTTATGCCAGTACCATGCTGTTTTGACCACTGTAGCTTTGAAATATGTTTCAAGGTCAGGCAGTGAAATTCCTCCCACATTGCTCGTCCTTTTTAGAATGCTTTTGGCTATTCGGGTGCACTTACCCTTCCAGATGAACTTGGTAATTGCCTTCTCTAATTCTGTAAAGTAAGCTGTTGGGATTTTGACTGGTATTGCATTGAATCTATAATCAGTTTGGGCAAGATTGACATCATCACGATATTTATTCTTCCAATCCATGAACACGGAATGTCTTTCCATT
The DNA here is from genome assembly GCA_026826555.1 of Tolypeutes matacus. NCBI lineage: Eukaryota > Metazoa > Chordata > Mammalia > Cingulata > Chlamyphoridae > Tolypeutes > Tolypeutes matacus. Next base: position 350,978 of record JAKSZT010054568.1, on the reverse strand, counting down.
TGTTTAGGTCTTTTTTAATCTCTTTTAGCATTGTTTTGTAAAAACTGTAAGCTTTTTTTTTTTTTTTTTTTTTTTACCAGGAGGTCCCGGGGATCGAACCCTGGTCTCTCCATATGGTAGACGGACGCCGAACCTCTTGAGCCACATCCGTTTCCCAAAGATTTTATTTATTTATTCATTTATCCCCCCCTTGCTGTTTGTGCTCGCTGGGCCAGCTAACCACGCCGTGCGGGCGGGCTTGCCTTCACCAGGAGGCCCCGGGAACCGAACCCGGGGCCTCCCATATGGTAAACGGGAGCCCTACTGATTGAGCCACAGCCGCTTCCCAAAAACTGTAAGCTTTTAACCTAATAAATTCCTATTAAAAAAGCCAACATTTCTGGTACATTGCTCCCAGCAGCTTTTAGCAAACTAAAATATAAGGTTTTCAATAAATACTCAGAATTCTAGCCCCAGGCAGAGTGCCCAGTGAAGATCCTGGGCAGATAGGGGGCAGTAAGAGGACACTAGGTACAGAAGAGTTATAAGAAAATGATGGTAAAAGGATGAGAAGGAATTAACTTTTCCTTCTATATCATGGCTCTGCCATTCAAGGAAATGGAAGATGCAGTATAACCAAATCCCAAGTAATACTAGAGTCATATGGAAGGGCTTTATTGTGTCTGCTTCTATCAAAAATTTACATGAGAAATGCCACTACAACAACAAAGAAATATCTAGAGAACAACAATGAACTATTTTTTAAAATCCACTACTTGCCAATTGACCACAATAATGGTGTAAGACACTCCAGGGTGTTGTTCTCTCACAGGGACTTTGAACAACTACTAAAAATGGACAGAGGGAAGCGGCTGTGGCTCAATCAGTAGGGCTCCCGTTTATCATATGGGAGGCCCCGGGTTCGGTTCCCGGGGCCTCCTGGTGAAGGCAAGCCCGCCCGCACGGCGTGGTTAGCTGACCCAGCGAGCACAAGCAGCAAGGGGGGTATAAATGAATAAATAAATAAAATCTTTAAAAAATAATAATAATAAATAAATAAAAATAAAAATAAAAATAAAAATTGACAGAGTCATCTTCCTCAAACTCCAGAAAATGGTTAAAGGGTTGCAGTAACTGGGCAAGAAACGAATCAAGAAATCACAGCTTAAAAAACAATAAGAGAAATTCAAGGCACCCTCGCTGGCCCATCTCCTATCCACTGCCCCATGCAATGTGGAGCCAACATATGCTCCCATTATAGGGCTCTGTTCCAGAGGGAGCAGAACAACCCCTATGCGTATACGCGGCGGGGGGGGGGGCAGGTAACATGAACACCTGTGCCAATCTATCAGGGGGCAGCATGAAAACCTGAAAAAGTAAGTTTGTTTCTGCCTTGCCCTCCAAGAACTTGGCCCTGTGGGCAGAAGCAGCTTGTTGACACCTACAGCAGTATAAGCCAAAGTGGCATGGGCCAAAGGATTAGCAGCTTTAAGACATACAACAGAGCACCCATGAGAGGGGTGGAAGTCTATTTCACAGGGAGGAAAGGGGACATTCGAATCCCCATCAAGGAAATTCCTAAGGCCACAAGTAAGCACAAGCACTGGTGAAGATACAGGCTCAGAAAAGATGGAGAGGACCCTGCACTTCACTTTCATCTCAAGCTGATCTTCACAGAAGGGCTAACCTCTGAAGGAGATAAACTGCCAATGCAGACACAATTTGCAAAGACTATGAAAGGTGTTTTTGCTTTGATTGGTATATTTTTGCTAGCTCCTAGACTCAAGGAAACCTCTGTCGTATCACTAGCTGGATACAAACTAAAGGAATAGAGAGCTCAGGGACTAAATCCCAGAGTTAATGCATTAAAATATTAAAATGTACAGTGTGCAACAAAGATTACAAGACAATCAAAGATGGGAAGCGGCTGTGGCTCAATCAGTAGGGCTCCCGTTTACCATATGGGAGGCCCCGGGTTTGGTTCCCGCAGCCTCCTGGTGAAGGCAAGCCCGCCCGCATGGCGTGGTTAGCTGACCCAGCGAGCACAAGCAGCAAGGGGGGGATAAATGAATAAATAAATAAAATCTTTAAAAAAAAAAAGACAATCAAAGAAAAAAGAATTGCCCACTCATCTGAAAGAACTGGAGGATAACAGGAAAAGAATGAATAATATGAGAATCTCAATAAAGAGAAAAAAAATTAAAAAGGAATGAAACAAAAATACTAGAAATGACCACCACAATAACTGAAGTAAAAAATCCCCTAGAGGGGCTCAACAGCAGATTAGAGGAGGCAGAAGAAAGAATGAGTGATTTCAAGCACAAGACAATTGAAATGATTCAGGCTGAGGAGAAGAAAAAAAGAATAAAAAAGAGAATAGAGCCTAAGAGACCTGTGGAACAGCATCAGTATACAAATATATGCATTATGGGAGTCTGAGAAAGAGTAGAAAGGGGCAGAACGAATTTTCAAAGAAATAATGGCAGAAAACTTCCCAAATTTAAAGAAAGGTATGAATAGGCACATTCAAGAACACAACAAACCCCAAACAGGATGAACTCAAAGAAAATCACACCCAGACACATAGTAGTCAAACTGTCCAATGCCAAGGAAAGGAGAGACTTCTGAAAGTAGAGAAAAACAATATGTTAGGAACAAAGGAGCCCCCATAAGATTTCTCTTCAGAAACTGTGGAGAACCAATGTCTTATCAGAAACCATGGAGGCAAGCAGGCAGTGGGATAAAGTATTTAAATTACTTAAAGAAAACTATTACTAGGCAAGAATTTTATCCAATGAGACATTCTTTCAAAAATGAGGGAGCAATGAAGACATTCCCAGATAAACAAAAGTTGAGGGAGTTTATCACCACTAGACCTGCCCAACAAGCAGTGCAAAAGGGAGGTCTTCAGACAAAAAGGAAAGGACACTAGACAGTGGATTGAAATGGCATAAAGAAATGAAGACCTCCAGTAAAGTTAACCCATATGGGTAATTATAAATGCCAGTAATATTGTATGGGATTTTTTTTGTACGTAACCCCACTTTTTACTTCTTACAGGTTCTAAAATGAAAAGGCATAAAAAGTAACAATTGTAACCAATGTTCCACACCAATGCAAGGTGTTAATAATAGGGTGATATATGGGAATCCTGTATATGCATGACTGTTCATTAAACCCACAACTTCTACAATAAAGAAGCGAAGCATGATGTTAAAGCCATGGTTTGGGACACACAACATATAAAGTTATATCTGTAACAAGTACAACCAAAGGTAGGGAGACAGAAGGTATAGGAACAGAAGGTGGCAGAATGGATCAAAAAGTAGACACCCAACTATAATCTGTTAACAGAAACTCTAATTCAAAGACATGAGTTGGTTGAAAGAGAAAACATGGAAAAAAATATATACCATGCAAATAGTAACCAAAAGAGACCTGGGGTAGCTATACTAATATTAAATAAAACTTGTGTCAAAAACTGTTATGAAGGACTAAGAAGGTCACAATACACTGAAAAGGGGACCAATTAAACATGAAGACATATAAATTATAAATAAATGCACCGAATAACAGAGCCCCTAAATATATGAAGCAAATATTGACAGATTTGGAAAAAAGAAATAGACTGTTCTATATTAATAGTAGACTTCAATACAACACTTTCAATAATGGATAGCCATCTAGACAGAAGATGAATAAGGAAACAGAAGGCTTGAACAACACTATAAAGCAACCGGACCTAAAAGTCATATACACAGAAGACTTCACCTAACAGTAAGAGAACACACATTCTTGTCTAGCATACCTAGATCATTCACCAGGATATACCATATATTAGGTCACAATATGAGTCTTAATAAAATTAAAAATATTGAACTCAAACAATGGATCTTTTCTGACCACAAGGAACAAGGCTACAAATCAATTTTGTGACAACTGAAGATTCACAAATACAGGCATACTTCACAGATATTATGAGTTTAGTTCCAGGCTACTGCAATGAGGCAAGTATCACAAGGGGGGGAGATAAGTGAATAAATAAATAAAATCTTTAAAAAAAAAAATTAAAAAAAAAAGAATTTTTCCTTTGCATTCACAACTTGGCTAACTGGTGCAAGAGGCCTAGCTTTTGGCCCATCTCGGCTTTTGACATGCCTTTCTCACTAAAATTAATCATTTTAGCTTTTGCCTTAAAGTGAGAGACAGGCAATTCTTCTTTCACTTGAACACTTAGAGGCCACTGTAGAGTTATTAACTGGCCTAGTTTCAATATTGTTGTCTCAGGGAATAGGGAGGCCCGAGGAGAGGAAGAGAGATGGGGGGAACAGCTGGTCGGTGGAGTAGTCAGAACACACACAACATTTGCCAATTAAGTTTGCCATCCTATATCGGCACAGTTCGTGGCACCCCAAAACAATTACAATGGTAACATCAAAGATCACTGATCACAAATTACCATAATAGATATAATAATAATGAAAAAGTTTGAAATATTGTGAGAATTACTAAACCGTGACATAGAGACACAAAGTGAGCACATGCTATTGGAAAAATGGTGCCATAGACTTGTTCGACGTAGGGTTGCCACAAACCTTCAATTTATAAATAAATGCAGTATCTCTGAAGTGCAATGTAGTGAAGTGCAATAAAATGAGGTACGCCTATGCAAAGCTACAGTAATCATAATAACATGATACTGTCACAAGGACAGACACATAGACAAATGGAATCAAACTGATAATTCAGAAATAGACCCTCACCATCTATGGCCAATTGATAATTTAATATTTTAATGTATTATTTTTGTAATTTTTAGACTCTGAAGTGTCCATTCCTTAAGCCTGTATTCACCTAGTGTTATGGCAGAGCTTTCATTGAACGCCAGAAGCTAACAACAACAAAAAAAAAGGCAAAAAAGAAAACAACTCTCACAGTCTTTGCATACTGACCTGTGAGTGTTCTCCTTCAGAGTTTATCCATATAATGAGTTTAGAGAATAGCTCAAGGCCAAAGCATAGGGGCTTCTCTCATCCTTTCTGCACATATATCTTGTCTTGGGCATGCATGTGTGATCCTAGAAATTCCCTTGTTTACAAAAATATGATTGTCCCCTCTTCCCTGGGAAACAGTTTCCTCACAGTCCTGGGCACTGCACTATATGACATAGAGCCAGCAATCCCTTGCCCCAGAGAACACAACTTGACTACTCCCAACAGTGTGGGTAGTAGAGCTCTGTGAACCTCCTTCTACATGCAGGGCAACTTCTGGGATGACAATCCTGGTAACAAATGTCCTGGTTTAGTCCCTCGGGCCACCACAGGACAAAGTGGACCAGACATACATGTTCTCAGTATATACATGAGGGTTACTCTACTCCCTCCAGAACCAGGACCATGTTGCCACAGAGGAACATGGGCCAGTTCCACACTGAACAAGTAAGGGGTTGGGGGAGAAGCCAGCCAGGACTCCACAAGATCCTACCACTTTTAAGTAAACTTTTTCTTGATTTGGGCTCATCCTGTTACTGAAATCCTTTCACTGTTTTCTGGAGCTCTGAGAAGGATGTTTCTGCCGGTTCCTTCTGATTGTTCAAAGGTTCTCACTCTACCATCTTGATTAGGACGGGGCTAAGTTATCCACCCCACTTGTCTTGGCCATCTTTTCTCTCTTTGAAAGTCTGATATAAGCATATAATTTTTAACAGAAGATTTAAAATTGTATAGTAAATTAATATACCAAAGTACACAGTTATTCTTTTTAGTTTCTCCTACAGTTCTAAATGTTGTCCTAACACTTAGTTCTCTCTACCTTCTTAGAATCTGTACCAAGCCTATGGTAATTTATATTATGTATTATTTATTACCACCTGCAAGCTCATGGTAATAATGGAGTTACAGAGAGAGCTTTAACTTGCCTAGCATGCCTTAAAGTCACAAACATTGATAGGTAACTGTATTAGTTTGCCACAGGGATTCCAATGTAAAGTACCAGAAAAGAGTTGACTTTTATAACAGGGATTTTATTTAGGGTAAAAGCTTACAGTTCCAAGGCCGTGAAATGTCCAAATAAAAGCAGCATCAGAGATGTTTTCTCATCAAAGTTAGCTACTAGTGATCCTGAGGTCCCTGCCACGAGGCAAACATGGCCACTGATTTCTGCCAAGGTCCCTGCCTTCCCCTCCAGAATCTACCATCTCCCAGAGCTCAGCTGTGGGAAACTAGGAATAGAGCTTGTCTCTTTCCAAGCCTCCTTTCTCAGTCTCAGCTGCTCTGCTTTCTTCCCAAGTTCAGCTATGGGTTATCAGGCATATGGCTCATCTCTTTAGCCTTGAGTTGATCCATGGACCCAGTCTCTTGGAGGCTTCATGCTTAAGATTTGGCTGCTAGCAATCCTCGAGTCCTCTCTCACAGAGAGACCCTCACAGGGTCAAAAATGGTGGCTTCCTTTCTCTGAGTCTCTCTCTGTGTGTCTCGGTTTATATAAAGCTCCAGTAAGAGGGTGGGGACCCAACCTGAGTCACACCTCACTGACGTAGTCCCATCAAAAGGGCCCCACAGCCACAGGAATGGATTAGTTCAAAAATATACTCTTGGTGGGAAGCGGCTGTGGCTCAATCAGTAGGGCTCCCGTTTGCCATATGGGAGGCCCCGGGTTCGGTTCCCGGGGCCTCCTGGTGAGGGCAGGCCCGCCCGCACGGCGTGGTTGGCTGACCCGGCGAGCACAAGCAGCAAGGGGGGGATAAATGAATAAATAAATAAAATCTTTAAAAAAAAAAAAAAAAAAAAGAATATACTCTTGGGGGCAGATGTGGCTCAAATGGTTGGGCATCCGTTTCCCATATGGAGGGACCTGGGTTTGGTGCCCGGGACCTCCTGGTAAAATAAAAGAAGAAAAATATAGAAGGCGCGAAGGCAGCCAAGCCCCTGTGTGTGGGTGCACCAGGCTCCACCGAGCCACGCAGCAGGATGATGACGTAACAGAAGAGTGACACAAGGGGAGAACCAAGACCAGATGCACCAAAGAACCAGGAACTGGGGTGGCACAGGTGGCAGAACGCCTTTCTCCCACATCAGAGGTTCCCAGGATCGAATCCTGGTGACGACAGGAGGAGAAGAATGAGAGGAGAGGGCAAGAAATGGATACAGAGAGTTCCCAGTGAATGGACACAAAAAAACAGCAAAAATGGGGTGGGGAACGGGGGGTTAAAAATAGATAAAAGTAAAACAAATAAATCTTTAAAAAAAAAAAAAAAAAAGAATATACTCTTTTTCTTTTTGGGATTCATAAAAGAACTCCAAACTGTCACAGTAACATTCCTGCCTTATTATTTATAACTTTGCTTAGGAAAGCAATTCAAAAGTCAATTCATTAAAATATATGCTCTAGCTTGGGTTCCTCCAACTCCATAGTTCTTTACTCTTATTCATCCCATTAAAACTTATAACCTAAAGTTTCTAACTGATAAAAGGTGTAACTTAATCAGAAAGAAAAAATCATTCCAACAATTAAAACACGGAATCCAGAAGCACTCAAGACTCACGCATTTCTATGAACAGCTGCCTCTTCTCTGCCATGGTCTTCCGCTTGTTCCCACTTTCCTCAATCATCCTAGAGACAAAAAAAAGATACAATAAATTGTTTAATTTGACAATTCATCCAAGTGCTTTCCATTCTCTTGTGAAAAGGTATTGGAAGCCAAATTGCACATATACAAATTAAGACAGTATCAATAAAAATAAAGCGGAAGCCTGATACAGAAAAAGATAATATACCACTGTCCCTTTATTTGATAGCTTCTGAAATGTTAAAACATCAATTCTTAATGAACTAGTACATTTGCTTCCTGTGCTGAAAATATGGGGTTTTGTCTTATTTCTAGCTTTGGCTATTTTCTCTGCATAGTCCAGGATTAGTTTAGACACAGTTTCCCCTATCACTACTTTTTTACACACTACTAAATATAATTTAGAAAAAACATACAATGAAAGGCTACAATAAAGAAAATAAGAATAGTTAGCTTATACATGAACTATGTAAATAAAATATCCTATTTTTATATTAAACAAATAATAAACAAAAAAGTATCATTCCCAAACGCAAAGAGCTCCTAAATGTAACTTTTCAATAACAGGGTAATAGTTTATGCTGATAATTATGCCCCAGTCATTTTATTACATTCTACATGCATTATTTCATTTAATCCTCACAACTATCCTATTGCTGATATTATTTTCATTATTATGCCCATTTTATAGATTAGGAAACAGATGCCTAGAAAAGATAATTAACTTGCCTAAGGGCATACAACTCAGAAGTAGTAAGTGGAGTCTAACCCTCACATTAAAATTCTTACATAATTGCTGCTGGTATATGTGTCGTTTTGCCTGAAAAGCTAGAACATAAATAGCCCATTACATGGACCCTGTTAATGCAAAATTCATAACAATTTCAGCTAGAGATTGCTTTACTCTATAAAAATCATTTAGACAAATAGCATTAAGCCAAATAATTCCCCTAAGTGGGTTAAACTGTTGTAAATCAACCCCTGGTATGTTAGAAACACAAATTAAATGACTACATGAATAACATATTTATTAAAGCAAGTTGTCTGCAAAAATTTAGCTATATTAAAAGTTAAAAATCTGAATATATTCCTTAGCTTTCTGCAATTAATATTTTGATAATTAAGATGGCCCTTTCCTAAGTTATTGAAGTAAAGCTTCAACACACATAGTAGTTACTTAACAATATACTCCCAAGGGGAATGATATACTGTACCCCCTATATTACACCTTTTCTCAAAGTAGAATCCAAGAATGCCTGGAGATGCCTAAATTTCTCATGACAATTTTTTAAATTTTTTAAATTTTGTTTTCATTTCTAGATTAATCCTGAAAAAAATTAATAGAAACTTTCTGGAAGATTATAAGGATTGCATGCAAATTCAGGGCCCACATCTGCACATGAGATTACATGAGGCAGTGGTGGCAAGAGATCACCTAAAGCAGAGGTCAGCAACTCTAGAAAATGGGCCAGGATTGATGTGCCACTGTTTTTGCAAATAAAAGTTTTATTGGAACAGCCCGTTCATTTACATACAGACTATGACTACTTTCATGCTACAGTGCAAGTTGAGTAGTTGCTACAGAGATCATCTGGCCCTCAAAGCTTAAAATATATACTACCTGGTCCTTTAAGAAAATGTTTGCCAAACTAACCCAAAGCTATGTAATTAATATAGTATTATTACTCATGGCTGGCTGCAGTTAGGTTAACATGTCCCTACTGTATCAAAATGACAAACAACCTTCACATACTGGCTTGCTCTGTAGTTCCATTAATAGAAGTTTATTCTTAGGCAAATGCTTTAATCAAAGATACATTCTTCATTGCTAAAATGGCATAAAAATTATACATACTTCACATAGTCACTCATCTGACAAATACTGAGCATGTCATATGTGCCAGGCATGGCTAGAAATACAGGGAATATAACAGAAGTGAATAAAAGATATAAATTCCCCAGCATCATGTTGCTGACATTCTTCTGGGAGGATTTAATGAAGTCATTCATTTAGGTAGTGCCTAGACAAAGGTAAACACAGGACAAATGGTAGCTGCTTTTCTTCTTCTAGTTATTACTATTACCACACAGGTAGTTTATAAACCTGGTAGGGGGAATATGCATTTGATCATTAAGGAGCCTATGATAGACATTATTTCATTTAGTATACTTTCTTCTTTAAAAGGTCCTTGAACTTTCTGAAACAAATAAAGCACAAAGTAGACCTTTAGAAATTTAATTATCTAAACTGATAAAAGATGGTATCTTCAAGTCAGGAAGACAAATCTTTCAATCATAAATCAAACAGCACATAAAAACACACATCAGAGCAACCTGAGATACCAAATGAAATAGTCATCACATTGATAACTCTATAATGTACACAAAGACTTTTTAAAAATCTATTTTATAAACTAGTTTTTAATTTTGTGTTATTGTTGTTAAAACTACCTGATTAAAAATATATATTGGAGTTGTACTATATGCATATTTAAATAATACAAATTCAACTACTTGCACTCAGTAAAGAAAGTATGAGGATTGTTTAAATAAAATGGGTGATTCAACATGATGATCACCTGCCCCAGAAGAGGGTGAGGAAGGATATGAATCTGCTGCTCCCTATCCAGTCTCAGTTTCCTCTGGCATCTGTCAGAGTAATTATCCCCAGGCTGATCTAAGGATATATTCCTTCCTTCCATACTTCAAAATTATCCAGCATATGAGGAACCATGAATATCTCATGCGAAAAGACAATCAAAATATACTAAGGAAAAGATGACAAAGATGTCGAAATAATCTGACAAATACTTTAAAGCAGGTATTAAAAAAATGCTTGAAAGAGCAATCGTGAACATACTTAAAACAAAAGTTAAAATATTAAGTGCCAGCAAATAAATTGAAGATATAAAGAAGAACCAAATGGAACTTTTAGAAGTAAAGTATGCTAAAATATCTATGAACTCAGGGGGAAAAAACCTCACTGGACAGATACAACAGCTTCGGCAAAGGAACGAGTTGGCGAACTTGAAGACAGAGCAATAAAAATTATCTAGTGTGAAAAAAAGAAGAAAAATGAGATATTTAAAATATTAATCAGAATCCCAGAAGGGGAAAAAAAGAATGAGTGTGAAGACATAATGGCTGAAAAGTTCCCAAGTTTGCAGAAGACCTACATCAACAAATTCAAGAAACTGAGCAAATTCCAAACAAGTCAAAGCCACATGATAATTAACTGCTGAAAACTAAGCATAACACTTGAAAGAAACCAGAGAAAAAGAACACATTATCTACAGGACAAAGATCAGCAAGTTTTTTTCTTAAAGGACCAAACAGTAAATATTTTAGACTTGAAGAACATGTGGTCTCTGTTACAACCACTCAATACTGCCATTGTAGCATGAAAGCAGCCACAGACAAGATATAGACAAATGGGCATGGCTTCGTTCCAATAAAACTTTATTTAGAAAAATAAACAGGCATCAGCCCATGGGCCTTAGTTTGCCTACCCCTGTGGTGATGGTTTATATCATGTTATCAACTTGGATAGATTATGATATCCAGTTGTTTGGTCAAGCAAGCACTGGCCTGACTTACTCTGAGAGTACTTCAGGAATTTAAATCATTAGTTGATTGCATCTAAGTCTGATTATGTCTACTATCAACAAAAGAAACTGCCTTATGCAATGAAAGTCATACCCAATAGGTCGAAGGTCTTAAAGGGAGTACTGATTATTTCAGCAGTCATAAATGAAAAATTTCTATATCTACTTCAGCCAGCCAGCATCTCCTGGGGAATTCATCATTACCTTCATTGATTTCCCAACTTGTAGCTTCTCCTAGGAAATTCAATGTCACCGAGTTCCCAACTTGTGGCCTGCTCTAAGGAATTTGTACTTTCCAATCCCCATGGTCACATGAGCCAATTCCTACAATAAATCTCTTTTTATACATAAATATACTTACATGTGGACACACACTCATACACACTGTCAGTTCTTTCCCTCCTACATGGGAACAGTAAAATGAATGGCTGGATTTCTCACCAGAAACTATGGATGCCAGAAGACAGTGGAACATTTTTAAAGTGCTGAAGAAAGACTATCGAACCAGGATTCTATATCCAAAGGATATAGCCTTTTAGAATGAAAGAAAACTAAGAGAATATATGGCCAACAGACATGTTCCAAATAAATTGCTAAAGGAAGTTCTTCAGAAAGAAGGGAAATTATATCAGAAGGAAACCTGAAGGAAATTATATCAGGAGGAAAGCTTTGGATAACAGAAGGTTACAACTGGGGCGGGAGAGGATCATTGGTGGAGGGTGTCAGAGATGGGGGGTGCATGGGAAGAAGTTCACCTGAACATACGTAAAAGGTATATAAAATTGTTCAAATGCTCACGGGGCATGGTCACAGTGGGTGGAGAACCACTCAATATATGAGAATACTTAATTCCCATCCTGGAGAGCTCTGCCATATTCTTCAAGGGAGTAGCAACAGTTCCCCAAGTGCAGGGGCAATGTCTGGCAAAGGAGGATGATCCACTGATGGGCTCTTGTTATTGATGACTAGCCTTATGAGTCTTTGCTCTTGAAACTGAAACTTAGCCTATTGTTATGGGGTGCCTAAGGGTTGCCTCCTGAGAGCCTCCTTCTTGCTCAAATGTGGCCTCTCTCTAAGCCAAACTCAGCATATGAATGTATTACCTTCTTCCCAGCGTGGGACATGACTCCTGGGGATAAGCCTCCCTGGTAATGAGGGATTACTAACAAGTGCCAACAGGCAATACGACTGGAAAAAGACCTTGAATAAAAGGGAGAAAAGGTAAAGACAAATGAGTTCATATGGCTAAGAGACTTCAAAGTGAGTCAGGAGGTCATCCCAGAGGTAACGCTTATGCACATCTCAATAGGACCTCATAGGCTTCCAATGTGGATATTAACCCAAACAGAGGGGCTCCTGAGGGCTCTGGAGACACCCAGGTCCTATATCAGGGCGGAGAGCCCCAGAGTTTCGTGCCTTATCAGTGGGCCCTACTTTGGAATCCTTGCTCCTGAGAGTGACAGAGTTGGACCCAAATATGTCTTCCCTGTACATGGTCCATCTATCCCTTCTATTCAAACCTATATGTGGTGCCGGAGTTTGTAGGTGCACTTCCAGAGACCAGAGTCTTTGGGCTGTCCATGTGCCAGCTGGGCCTAGAATCTCAGTGGAGCTGCAACTCCTACTCTACAGCTCAATGGATTCACTCTAGACACCTGGTGGGGAGATGATGATGGACAACGGCCATCCCCCAGGGAATGGAGAGAGTCTGCAGCTGCGGGCAGGATAATCCCATCCATCTTATCCATGGGATATAGGCCCCTGTCACTTGGAGATGGAGTGGACATCACCATGTCAGACTCTTCAGGATTGGGGGAAGAGCTGTGGACTGGAGTGGACTTGCTGGTATTCTCTTATAGACATATTGTGATTCACATAATGGAGGTAATTGCAGCATTGATGTGGAGTCAGTGGCCACCGGATGCTTTGGGGGCAGGGAGAGGGAAAAGCAGTTGTAATATAGGGGCTTTTTCGGGACTTGGGAGTTATCCTGGGTGGCATTGGAATGACAGATATAGACCATTTTATATCATCATATAACATGCAGAACTGTGTGGGAGAGAGTGTGGTCTATAGTGTGAACTATGGTCCATGCTTAGTGGCAAGGCCCCAAGACGTGTATATCTATTGCAGGTGATGTGCCACTCTAGTGAAGGATGTTTATGTGGGAGGTTGTGGGAGGAGTGGGAGGTGGGGCATATAGGAATCCCTACAATTTTTGTATAACATTTGTGTAATCTAAGTATCTTTTAACAAATAAAAAAAAATTACTAAAAAAAAAAAAAAAAAGATGGAAACCTGAAACACTGAGAATGAAGGAACAGCAATAGAAGTAGTATTAGAATAAAAAAAAAAAACATCAATTCTACATAATCTCTACTAGAAAACAGAAAAGAGCACCTCTCAATTCATTTTACAAGGCTAGTAATATACTGATACCAAAACCATACAAAGATATTACAAAAACAAAAAATACTAACAACCAAAATCCCTTATTTGCAAAAATTCTCAACAACCAAACAAGAACAAATCTTCAACAAAATAGTAGAAATCTCACTCAGCAATATATAAAAACCCCAGGAGCAACTGGGGTTTATTCCAGGAATGCAAGGCCAAATAAACATCAAAAAATTCATCAATATAATCCACCATATTAATAATCTAAAGGAAAAAAGCCCACATGATTATATCAGATACAGAAAAACCATCTGACAAAATACAATATCCATTCATAATGATAAACTCTAAGCAAACCAGGATTGAGAAAGGAACTTTCTCAAACTGATAAAGGGCACCTATTTTAGAAAGCCTACAGCTAACAACACACTTAGTGGTGACAGACTGAGTATTTTCCCCAGATTGGTAACAGACAAGAATATGGATTCCCACCACTCCTACTGAACATTATAAGGGAAGTCTTAGCCAGAAAAATAAGTCAAGGAGATGAATAAAAGGCATGCAGTTGGAAAAGGAAAATCTAAAACTATCCCTATTTGCAGACAGTATGATAATAGAAAATCCAAAGAAATCTATTTAAAAAGCTCCCAGAACTAAAAAGTGAGCTTAACAAAGTCACAAAACACAAGGTCAACACATAAAATTCAACCATATTTCTATATGCTAGCACTGCACAACTGTAAACCGATTTTTTAAAAATAACATTTACAGAATCTTCAACAAAAAGTAAATACTTAGGTTACATTTAATAAAATACATACAGGATCTGAATTTGGAAACTACAAAACACTGATGGAAGTAATCAAGAAGACCTACCTAAACAGATCTTCTACCTGTCAATCCATCTAATCAGATGGTCTAACCAAATGGTCTAATCAGATGGTCTGATCAAAATCCCAGCAGATTATCTGCAGTTATAGGCAAGATGATTATTAATTTTATATGGAAGAACAATGGTATTAGAATAGCTAGCTAAAACAATTTTTAAAAATAAGAATAAAGTTGAAGGAATCACATTATTCCATTTTAAGAATATAAAGCTACAGTAAGCAATATGGCATGGAATTGACAAAGGAATAGACACACAGATAAATAAAACAGAATAGAGTCCAGAATAAAACCACATGAATACAGCCATTTGATTTTTTTAATTTGCAAAAGAAATTTAATGAAAAAGGATAGTCTTGGTGTGGGAATAACTGGTTATCCATATGCTAAAAAAAAAAAAATGAGCCTTCAACCTATAACTCATGCCATGTATTAGTCAGGGTTTTCTAGGGAAACAGAACCAACAGGATATACATATATGTATATATATATATATATATATATATACACACACAGAGAGAGAGAGAGAGAGAGAATGTAAATATTATGAGTTTTTTAATAGGAATTGGCTCATGCAAGTCCAAATTCCATAGGGCAGGCTACAAGCTGGGAATTCCAATGGAGGTTTTCAATAAATTCCCCAACAGAAGCTGGCTGGCTAAAGTAGAGATGGAAATTTTCTCTTCTGACTGATGAAATCATCACTTCTCCTTTTAAGGCCTTCAACTGACTGGATGAGGCGTCTCTTATTGTAGGTGATTTCCTCTCAGTTTGTAGAATCATGATTGTAGGTGTAATCAGCCATAGATGCAATCAACTTACTGATGATTTAAAACCATGAAATATCCTTATAGTAACAATCAAGCCAGTGTTTGCTTGACCAAACAACTGGACACAATAACCTGGCCAAGTTGTTTGTTCAAGACATGAACTTAGCTATCACATAACATATATAAAAATTAAAAATGGATCATAGTGTAAATGTAAAATGTATAACTATAACACTTTTAGAAGAAAACATAGGAGAAAGTCTTCATGACCTGGGATTTTAAAACAACCATTAAAAAAAAAACTGATAAATCGGACTTCACTAAAATTAAAAACTGTTCTATGAAAGACCAGATCAAAAATAGAAAAGACAAGGTAGAGACCAGGAAAAATATTTTTGAAAATCACATATCTGACAAAGGACTTGTATCCAGAAATACATATATAAAAACTCAACAATAAGAAAACAACCCAATTAAAAAAAGAAAACAGGCAAAAAATTTGATTAGGAACTTCATCAAAGAAGATATATAGATGGCAAATTAGCATATGGAAAAATGTTGAACATTATTAGTCATTAGGTAAATGCTTATGAAGTTCTGCAACACACTTATTAGAATAGCTAAAAAAAATTTTTAGCTGATAATATCAAGTGCTGACAAAAATGGGGAGCAAGTGGAACCCATGCATTGCTGGCAGGAATGAAAAACGGTATAACCACTATGGAACACAGTTTAACAGTTTCCTATAAAGTTAACACGTATTTACAGCAATCTCACTCCTAGGTATTTACTCTAGAAAAATAAAAACTTATATTCTCACAAAAACCTGTACATGAATGTTCATAGCAACTCTATTCATAATTGCCAAAAATTGGAAACAACCCACATGTTCATTCCAGTGAATGGATAAACACACTGGTATATCCATATGATAAAATACTACTTAGTAATAAAGAGGAACAAATTATTGATACACACAACTACTTGAATGAATCTCAAAGGCATTACGCTGAGTTGATAAAAAGACTGTCTCAAAAGCCCACATAGTATATGGATCTATATAAAATACGACATTCTGGAAAAGACAAAACTACAGTGATGGAGAACAGATCAATGGTTTCCAGGTATTATGTGAAGGAGGAGGGCATACCTATAAAGGGGTAACACAAAGGCATTTTGTGGCGGGTGATGAACTGCGCCAAATCCTAACTGTGGTGGTGGTAACATGAATTAATACAGGAGTTAAAATGCACAAAACAGTATAAAAGGGAGAAAGTGAATTTTACCACATAATTATTTATTTAATAAAATCAGGAAAAAAAACAAAGCCTCTCTTGCCTCAAATGGGATAATTCGTGCTTCAGAGTTCCCCAAGGTATCAAGCTGAGGCTAGAATTCAGGCAAACAGACCACTTTGTCTAAACCAGTTGTTCTAAAAATTTATCATGCATCAATATCACTTAGAAGACATTACAGATTGGTGGGAGCGACCCTCAGAATTTCTGATTAAGTAAGTCTAGAGCAGGCCCAAAAATTCACATTTATAATAAGGTCCCAGTTGGTGCTGATGCTGCTGGTCCAGGAAGCAGACTTTAAGAACCACTGGTCTAGATTTGTTCCTATGCCCTACCCTGCTTTTCAAACCTCATTCCCTTACAGATTTCACCTGAGAGCACTACCTCAAGAAATTACTTCCACAAGAATCCCTATTTCAGGGTCTGCCTAAGGAATCCTACGTAAAACAGAGTATAATTAAAATTTTGAAAAGAAATACATAAGCATGTTTTCATATGCTTCATATGCAGAGAAAATCTTGGAAAGAATGTACAAGAAGTTGTTAACAAGGCTTTCTTCCAGGCAGTGAACTGCGATGGGGATACGGGAAGATGGCTATATAGAAATATTCACCCTTCATTTTAGACCTTCCTACATTCTTTTTCTACCCACTGTCATTATTTTTATAATAAAAAGCTAATTTAACTTAAAAATGAAAACAAAAAAAATGGGTCACTGTCACGTTAACATAAAAATGGCACTTTAATAAATTCCCACACACATTCAGTGACTTATTTTTTTTAACAGTTTAAATGTCTTCTTTCTTGTGGTGGTGATTTTACAGCTTCCTAATACAGCTTAGAGGGAAAAACTGAACCAGAAAGATAATCTGTTAAACTAAACAAGATCACCTTCCAACAGTTTCACATTTCAGATATTTTCACTTTGATGGATAAAAATGACCAAATCACCATGATGAAGTTAAAACTTAATCCAGATTTGAAAAAATAAACTAAGTAAGATGGTTGAAATAAAGTTGAGGTCCTTGCAAATATGCCTCTATTGGTAGCGAAACTGCTAAGATTTGCAAAATCAAATGAGAAAATTATTTTTCAAGAAAAAATGACTGCATCTGTTTAGTGATATGAATCATAGCATAGCAGCATATCTCTGGAAGATTATATTAGTGATTTATCATACTGATTGCCTCTGAGGAAAGGAAATAGATGCTGAAGACAGGGTAAGAGGAAGTTTTAGCTTTTTTATTTTTAACCACTCATCCTTCTAAATTTTAAACTTTGTGACTTTAGAACCTATTATGATTTTTAAAAATCATTTTCGTTTACCTCAAATTCACGGAACTTCTGGATAAAGGTGACTGAGTTAAAACAGACACAAAACCTCCCAACCACTACTACCTACTGTTCCAACACCCAACATAATGAAATTAAGGAACACTGGAGGATAATAAAACAAATCAAGGACCAAAACAACATAATTCAAGAACTAATAAGTAAGACAATTAAAATAAAAAACATAAAATAAAGAACTTTAATGGTTATATGACCAACTCTTGTTGAAAATCATAAGCTCACTACTTACAGTGACTGGGAGGCTAAATTCCTTGATGATGGAACCTCATACATCACCTGCCCTGATAAACTCTGATTTGACTAAATATTGTAAAGCCCTAATGCATTATGCCAAAGACTGTTCCCATCAGGTGAAAAAAGCCTTCCAACTTTTTTTCCACTTGATGAGGACTTATCACATGCTTTAGAGCCTGGAGACGGAGTCTTCTGGAAATGACAGCAATGAAAAACTGCCCTTGAGTCTCATTGGAAAGGACTCTGCCAAGTACTGCTTACCACTCACCTCATTCCAGCTTCAAGCTCTTGAATCATGCATTCACATCTCTCAACAAATGACTCCTCCAGATTCCTGGAATTGTAAATCTACTGGTGACCAGGGACCTCTGTTCCCCAGAAGCACTACAAAGTAAACAGCTTTCCCAAGACCACAGATCAAGCAGCCTCCCTAAAACTATGATTACCTTTCCTTACGATACTCTCCTATTCTCTGCCTATGCTTGAAAAGATAATTTAATTGTTAGGATTTCACAGGCAATAGTTTCAGCAAGAAGTCTAATTGAATTCTGGTTCTGTCATAACAAACCCAAGTCTACTGTTGACTTCAGAGACCATTTGGTCTACCCGATTACAAATTTCTCTCTCATTCCAAACACTTCAGTTTATTTAATCAAACCACAACAATAATTGCATATCAAGTACAAATACTAGACTCCAGGTCCCCTTTACCCTGTTTTGAACCTTACTTTAAATATAACTAATCTAGAAAATGATACATATATCTTAACAGAACTAGGAAACCTTTCTGTAGTAGTGCACATGCCTCCAAAACTACAAATTATCTTTTTTTTTTTTTTTTTTTAAGATTTTATTTATTTATTCATTTATCCCCCCCTTGCTGCTTGTGCTCGCTGAGTCAGCCAACCACGCCGTGCGGGCGGGCTTGCCTTCACCAGGAGGCCCCGGGAACCGAACCCGGGGCCTCCCATATGGTAAACGGGAGCCCCACTGATTGAGCCACAGCCGCTTCCCACAAATTATCTTAATGCATGTCCAATTCAGGCTCAAAACCTCATCTGTGAGAAAAATTTTAAAGGCAAATACACTCTGGCCAACTATTTGTTTGTACTTCCAATGCCAAAGATCCAAGGTTACTAAGAACAAATGATAATATTCTCAGCAATGAATCTATAAACAACACTAGCCTGGCTGGAATTACATGTGCTCCACCACAGCTATGTTTTTAATTGCAGAGATTCTGAGAGAATACCCCATTTGCCTGGGCAATGAATTGCCTTAAGAGTTGGCAAATGACTGGACAATGTGCACTTGGTCTCCTCTCTGCCCCTTTATCTATATAAAATAAGAAAGTGAGTACTGGACTATTCCTTTAAATTTACATAATCGAGTAAGACAAAATAAAACAGGCCTGGGGACATCCATGATTCAGGATTTGCTTCATTTGGCAAGTCTCTTCTCCCTTGGCTGGGAATTAATCTCAATGAAGCTATGATTAGAAATGTATCTGCATACTTCAGGAAGATGGCGGACTAGTAAGACACAGGAATCTCTTCTTCAGAAAAATAGCTAGAGGACAGAATGAAACAGCCCTGAAAAAGATCTTCTAGGGTTTAGGACAGCAGGTGAAGGCTGCACACCACCCAGAGGAGAGAGGGACAAAAGAGGTAAAATCACGACAGAACAGTAAGTTGGAACCAGCAGCAGCTACTGCTGCCGACACCATCCCCCACACTAAAGACACTTTAAAATTCTTGGTCCTCTGGGCCTACCACTACAGACAAAAGAGGCTCCAGGGATCTACCACCTCAGGAAAGGGGAGAGAGACGGACACAGCCTAAAGGCTGACTCAGCTTCTGATCCACAATTCTAGTCTGCTGTGCCCCACAAGTCCTTCCAGGCCAGGTGAGACAACACAGTGGTTTGCCCTGGGAGCCAGCTAAGGACTGGAGAAATCCAACCCTTGCAATCTCCCTCTCTTCTGGCCTGGACTAATTGTTGAGTACTCCCCAGCAAAGGGGAGAGAGAGGGACACAGCCTAAGGCTGACTCAGACAAATTTTGTCTGCTGTGCCCCAAAACCCCTTCCAGGCCAGGTGGGGCTGTGCCATCTTTGGCCTTGGAGCCTGCAACGGGCTAAAGATAAACAACCCTCCCAATCTCCTTCTCTACTAACAGGGACTGATTGTTGAGGACTCACAGGGGAGTGGAAATATTTTCAGCCGGGAAAAGGGAGGGGGCTGTCAAAGAAGGCTGGAGAACTGTCTCAAAAAAACTTTGAATTACAAGGCTCCTAGCCTCCAGACAGGAAGCTCTATCACATTGATCTGGTCAATGTTGCAACAAATACACTCCGACCAGGCATTGAATTAAGAGCTGTCAAAGAGTGCCATCTCCTGGCAGACAAAGGAAGTGCTGACAAGAAAATTAAAAATAAGTAGGAGAGGCTTTTCTGGCCTCTAGAGCCTCCCTGCCCAAGGCCCTAGGAAGCAACTCTACAACCAATTACTGGGTCCACTGCCCAGTTTTGAGCAAACAGCAGGACAATCCTAACAATCCAGGTCCAGCCAAAAAGAAAAGAGCTGTGGTAATTTAAAGCGTCCTGCCACTAAATCCCTACAAAAGAGAAAGAGATTGAGCATCTGAGTAAACTACATCCTAACCAGATGCCTAAACATCAGCAAAAAATTCAAGGCATACTGAAAAAATAGAAGACAAGGCCAAGGAAAAGGAATACATCAAAGTCCCAGAAGAGATGCAGAATTTGAGAGAACTAATCAGCGAGATAAGCACAAATTGCCAACATTAAATTAATGAGTTGAAAGACAATATAGTTAAAGAGATAAATTACATCAAGAAGACACTGAGGGAATGCAAAGAAGAATTTGAAATCCTGAACAGAAAAGTAACAGAGCTTGTGGGAATGAAAGATACAATAGGTGAGATCAAAAACACATTTGAGTCATACAACAGCAGACTCAAAATGATAGAAGAAAGAATAAGTGATACCGAAGACAGAGCAGCTAAAATTGAAGAGAGAAAAGAACAGAGAGAGAAAAGAATGGAAAAAATTGAGCAGGTGATCAGAGAGTTAAATGACAACACAAAACACAACAATATATGTGTCATGGCAGTTCCAGAAGGAGAAGAGAAGGGAAAAGGGACAAAAAGAGCATATGAGGAAATAATACCTGAAAATTTCTCAACTCTCAAGAAAGAAATGAACTTACATGCCCAAGAAGCACACCGTACCCCAATGAGAATAAATCCAAATAGAACTAACTACTCTAAGACACAAACTACTCAGAATGTCAAATGTCAAAGATAGAGAGAAAATTCTCAGAACAGCAAGAGAGAAGCAAACGATCATGTACAAGGGACGTCCAGTAAGACTTAGTGCAGATTTATCTTCAGAAACCATGGAGGTGAGAAGACAGTGGTATGATACAATTAGGAAACAGAAAGAGAAAAACTGCCAGCCGAGAATTCTTTATCCAGCAAAACTGTCCTTCAAATATGAAGGTGAGTATATAATATTCACAAACAGAAACTAAGAGAGTTTGCAAAAAAGAATCCACCTTTACAGAAATATTAAAGGAAGCCTTAGAACCTGAAAGAAAAAGACAGGAGGGAGAGACTTGGACGAGAGTATAGAAGAAAGAAAAGCAGAAAGGATAACCAAAAGAGTAAAAAGGGAAGCGGCTGTGGCTCGATCAGTAGGACTCCCGTTTACCATATGGGAGGCCCCGGGTTCGGTTCCCGGGGCCTCCTGGTGAAGGCAAGCCCGCCCACACAGTGTGGTTAGCTGACCCAGTGAGCACAAGCAGCAAGGGGGGGATAAATGAATAAATAAATTAAAAAAAAAAAAATTTAAAAAAAAAAAAAAAAAGAGTAAAAAGACCGACAAAAACAAGATGACATATGAAAACCAAAAATAAAATGGAGGAACTAAATAGTATATTTACAGTAATTTCATTGAATGTGAATGGATTAAACTACCCAATCAAAAATTACAGGCTGATAGAATGGATAAAAAAAACATAAGCCATCCATATGCCGCTTACAAGAAACTCACCTTAGACCCAGGGACACAAACCGGCTAAAAGTGAAAGGTTGGAAAAAGATACACCATGCAAATAGTAACCAGAAAAGAGCAGAGGTAGCTATACTAATAGCAGACAAAACAGACTTTAAATGCAAAAAAGTTATGAGATACAGAAGGCCATTATATATTAATAATAGGGACGATCAACCAGGAAGATATAACAGTCATAAATATCTACACACAGGGAAGCGGCTGTGGCTCAATCAGTAGGGCTCCCGTTTACCATATGGGAGGCCCCGGGTTCGGTTCCCGGGGCTTCCTGGTGAAGGCAAGCCCGCCCACGCGGCGTGGTTAGCTGACCCAGCAAGCACAAGCAGCAAGGGGGGGATAAATGAATAAATAAATTAAATCTTAAAAAAAAAAAAAAAAAATCTACACACCTAACCAGGGTGCCCCAAAATATATGAGACAAACTCCAGCAAAACTGAAGGGAGAAATAGACATTTCTACAATAATCATTGGAAACTTCAACACCCCACTCACATCATTAGATAGAAGAACTAGACAGAAGATCAACAAGGAAACAGAGAACTTGAACAATATGATAAACAAAAGTTAGACTAACAGACATGTACGGAACACTGCATCCAAACTCAGCGGGTTATACATTTTCTCAAGTGCCCATGGATCTTTCTCCAGGAGAGACCAAATGTTAGGTCACAATGCAGCTCTCAATAAATATAAAAAGATTGAAATTATATAAAGCACCTTCTCAGATCATAATGGAATGAAACTAGAAATCAGTAATAGACAGGAAAAAAGTAAATTCACAAATGTTTGGAGACTGAACAACACACTCTAAATGATCGGTGGGTAAAAGAAGAAATTGCAAGGGAAATCAGTAAATATATTGAGACAAATGAAAACAAGAACACAATGTATGAAAACTTATGGGATACAGCGAAGGCAGTCTTGAGAGGGAAATTTATAGCCCTAAATGCCTATATTAAAAAACAAGAAAGGGCTAAACTCAAAGATTTTACTTAACAAATAGAGAAACTAGAAAAAGAACAGCAAACCAATCACAAAGCAAGCAGAAGGAAAGAAATAATAAAGATTAGAGCAGAAATAAATGAAAATGAGAAGAGAAAAACAATAGAGAAAATCAACAAAACCAAAAGCTGGTACTTTGAAAATATCATAAAATTGACAAACCCTTAGAGAGACTAACAAAGAAAAAAAGAGAAAAGATGCAAATAAATCAATCAGAAATGAAAGAAGGGAAGTTACAAATGATCCCACAGAAATAAAAATAAGAGGATATTATGAGAAATTATGCCAACAAACTAGACAACCTAGATGAAATGGACAAATTCCTAGAAACGCACAACCAGCCTACACTGATGCTACAAGAAATACAAGAACTTAACAAATCAATCACATTTAAGGAGATTGAATCCATCATCAAAAATCTCCCAGCAAAGAGAAGTCCAGGACCGGATGGCTTCACAGGTGAATTCTACCAAGCATTTCGAAAAGAATTAACACTAATTTTGTTTCAACTCTTCCAAAAAATTGAAGAGGAGGGAAAATTACCCAACACATTTTATGAAGCCAGCATCACCCTAATACCAAAGCTGGATAAAGATTCTACAAGAAAAGAAAATTACAGGCCAATCTCTCTAATGAACATAGATGCAATAATTCTCAACAAAATACTTGCAAATTGAATCCAACAGCATATCAAAAGACTTATACATCACGACCAAGTGGAAATTATTCCTGGTATGCTATGCTGGTTCAACATAAGAAAATTAATCAATGTAATACACCACATTAACAAACTGAAGGGAAAAAACCACACGATCATCTCAATCAATATAGAAAAGGCATTCAACAAAATCTAGCATCCTTTTTTGATAAAAACACTTCAAAAGACAGGAATAAAAGGAAAATTCCTCAATATGATAAAAGGCATATATGAAAAACCCACAGGCAACATCATACTCAATGGGGAAAGCTTAAGAGCTCTCCCTCTAAGATAGGGAACAAGACAAGGATGCCCACTGTCACCATTGTTATTCAATATTGTACTAGAAGTTCTAGCTAGGGCAATTACACAAAAAAAAAAAAAAATTAAAGGCATCGAAATAGGAAAAGAGGAAGTAAAACTCTCACTGTTTGCAGATGACATGATCCTGTACTTAGAAAATCCTGAAGTATCCACGACAAAGCTACTTTAACTAATAAATGAGTTCAGCAAAGTGGCAGGATACAAGATCAACACACAAAAATCAGTAATGTTTTTGTACCTAGTACTGAACAACCTGAGGAGGAAATCAGGGGGAAAATTCCATTTTCAATAGCAACAAAAAGACTCAAATACCTAGGAGTTAATTTAACCAAAGAAGTACAGGACCTATATGCAGAAAACTACAAAACAATGCTAAAAGAAATTTTAAAAGACCTAAACAAATGAAAGACATTCCATATTCATGGATTGGAAGAATAAATATCGTGAAGATGTCAATCTTACCCAAACTGATTTATAGATTCAATGCAATACCAATCAAAATCTCAAAAGCTTACTTTACAGAATTAGAGAAGGCAATTACCAAATTCATCTGGAAGGGTAAGTGCACCCGAATAGCCAAAAGCATTCTAAAAAAGAAGAGTGACGTGAGAGGAATGTCACTGCCCAACCTTGAAACATATTACAAAGCTACAGTGGTCAAAACGGCATGGTACTGGCATAAAGATAGACACATCGATCAGTGGAATAGAATTGAAAACCCAGAAATAAACCCTCACCTATACACAGTCAACTGGTTTTTGACAAACCTACCAAATCCATGCTAACACGAAAAAAGTCTCTTCAACAAATGGTGTTGGGAGAACTGGATATCTATAACCAAAAGAATGAAAGAGGACCCCTAACTCGCTCCCTATACAAGAATCAACTCAAAATGGATCAAAGACCTAATTATAAAAGTCAGGATCATAAAACTACTAGAAGAAAATGTAGGGAAACATCTTCAAGACCTTGTAGTAGGTGTTGGTTTCTTAGATCTTACACCCAAAGCACATGCAACAAAAGAAAAAATAGATAAATAGGACCTCCTCAAAATTCAACACCTTTGCACCCCACAGGACTTTGTCAGAAGGGTGAAAAGGCAGCCAATTCAATGGGAAAAAATATTTGGAAATCACATATCTGATAAGGGTTTAATATCCAGAATATATAAGGAGATGTTACAACTCAACAAAATAAAAAGACAAACGACCCAATTAAAAAATGGGCAAAAGACGTGAATAGACATTTCGCCAAAGAAATACAAATGGCAAAAAAACACATGAAGAAATGTTCAACATCACTCATGATTAGGAAAATGCAAATCAAAACTACAATGAGATATCATTTCACACCTATCAGAATGGCCACTATTAAAAAGACAGAGAACTACAAGTGTTGGAGAGGATGTGGAGAGATAGAAACACTTCTTCACTGTTGGTGGGAATGCAGGATGGTACAACCACTATGGAGGACTGTTTGGCAGTTCCTAAAGAAGTTGAATATAGACTTGCCATGTGACCTGCCAATACTACTACTGGGTCTATACCCAGAAGAACTGAGAGCAGTGACACGAACTGACATCTGCACACCGATGTTCATAGCAACATTATTCACCACTGCCAAAGGCTGGAAACAACCCAGGTGTCCATCAACAAACGAATGGATAAACAAACTGTGGTCTATTCACACGATGGCATATTATGCAGCTGTAAGAAGAAATGAAGTCATAAAGCATATGACAACATGGATGAACCTGGAGGACATTATGTTGAGCGAAGCAAGCCAGACACAAAAGAACAAACACTGTATGAATGGGTTACTATGAACCAAATATATTGTGTAACATGTTTGATACATACAAAAAAAAATTATATGTATCCATTACATTTAATTGAGAAATGTGTATGTTTATTCATCTGTGTTTACTTTTTTATTTACTATTCCTTTATTTTTTAATTGTTTATATCTTCAATTTTTAAATGTACAAAATAATGTCAAAAAAAAAAAAAAAAAAAAAAAAGAAATGTATCTGCAGTTGTAGGTATATTTGCCAATGAAACTGCTAAAGGCACAGCTGCCTAACAAGAATCTCTTGATTCCCTTGTTCAAGTAGTGTTGGACAACAGGACAGCCTTAGCCTTGCCTAACAGGGCAGGGGTATGGGGAGCCTATGCTATGTATACTACTACTTGATTTAGTGGATAAACACTTCTGGTACTATAAAGCCTCAATTGCTCAAAATTACTAAACAAGCCACCCTGCCTCCTTCTTAGCTCTATTCAGCAACAATCAGTTTGGAAGTTGGAAGTTGCGGACCTTGGTTGAGGAGTCTCCTTCAGTCTCGTGGTATGAGCTCTCTTGTAGTCACCAGGCACTGTATTCTCTCAAGATTCTTAAATGCCTTTTTGCAGCCAATAAACTGTCAGATGGTAATGACTTTTTTGTTTTGTTTTGTTTTGTTTTGTTTTGTTTTGTTTGTTTGTTTTTGAGTTATCAGGGCTGGGAATTGAACCCAGTACCTTGTATGTGGGAAGCCAGCGCTCAACCACTGAGCCACATCAGCTCCCCTTAATTGGTTCCTTCATTTGTTTGCTTGTTGTTTGCATGTTTTTTGTTTTTAGAAGGCACCGGGAACCGAACCAGGGCCTCCCATGTGGGAAGCAGACACTCAACCACTTAAACCACATCCATTCCCCATGAAGTGTCTTGAGTCACAGAAACAAGAAGAAAGACAAAGGATAGATACCACTAATGAAACTGTTATCATCACCTGCAACTTCTATAATGAGGCCAAATATGAATAAAATGGTGGTGACAGAGAATGGTGCTAAACCCAAGTTTTGGTCAATCTCAAAGAGCTGAGAGAACGACCAAAAGGGGAGAAATTGTTAAAACAGAGGAGGCCATTAGATTGGGGTAACTAGCAAACCCAACAAACCCAACAAACCCAAGAAACAATATAACAAGATCAAAACTTGGGAGAGGTTGCCTTTCCCAAAACTGCCTCTGGTACTAGGAGGTGGGAGCTTAATTCCAGCCAATCAGAAATGGACATCTTAGCAAGGGGCTTTCTACTGGAAACAGCCTACAAATAAAGCAATGCAGCTTGGACATCCAATCAGAAAGTTTTCCTTACTTCCACATTCACCATATATAAGCTTCCCTTTTACACTGCTCGGTAGAACTCCTGGCCTCTTCCGGTTGTGCATTGCCTGATTTCACGAATTGTTTGTGACCCAAATAAATTTTAACAAAATTTTTAACTGCCTCTGTTTATCTTTCACAGGGTCCTGCTTTCTAACTCCAGTTCTATTATTTAGCCTTGTAACACACCTTGTCACTCAATTTCTGTATCTCAATTAATTATCTGTCAAACTGATATAATGGGATCCCTTTGAGAAGCAATGTAGAATAACAAAAGAGCATGAGCCTTTAAGTCCAGCTCCTTCACTTGGGCTTTGGATAAATTACTTAAACTTTCTAAGCCTCGGATTCATCATCTGTAAAACTGTGATGATCACCTGTATGCCTCTCTCACAGGATTGTCCTGAGGACTCATGGCAAATACCTAGAACAATGACTGGCACTAAGTACTCCCTAAGTGTTAATATTGACCAGAACAGTCAAACCAATGTGAAAGGAAAGTTTGTTAAGAATAGTTACAACTGGGAAGCGGCTGTGGCTCAATCAGTAGGGCTCCCGTTTACCATATGGGAGGCCCTGGGTTCGGTTCCCGGGGCCTCCTGGTGGGGGCGGGCCCGCCCGCATGGCGTGGTTGGCTGACCCAGCAAGCACAAGCAGCAAGGGGGGGATAAATGAATAAATAAATAAAATCTTTAAGAAAAAAAAAACAAAAAAACGAATAGTTACAACAATTATATTATTTGTTGACTTAGCAGGTATAAGACCCTGCTGATACTTTGCTTTTATTCTGTCACCTGTACCACTTCCATACACAACTGAAATGTATCTGCATTTCTTTGTCTGAGAGCTTTCTCTGGCCACCGTGGACTGCTCTGACACCTGCAGGGCAATCCAGAAGTACCAAGTAATTAACATCCCTGGGAACAGCTCTCAGATTGATAGAAGTTAATATATAAATACTCTAGCTCCTCTACCCATCAGAAGAGATAACTCTGAGGAAATGTTTTCCACTGAGTTCCCCATTAGAATTAAATTGTGTTTATAAGTGCTTAATAAGAAACACTTTATAAGCCACTTTCTCTTCCCTGTCTCATTTTTCTACTCCCCTAATGCCCTAATGGTATTTCCCAGGATCACCTAAAAAACAACAACAACAATAAAAAAATTTAAAAAACCTGGCACTTGAATCCATAAGGGTTTGTTTCTGGAAGAATCCAAAATAAGGCAGATATGATCCTGGGTAACAGATCCTCAGGATGAGATTCTGGGTGGATCGCTCACCAACCAGATGAAAATAAGGATCCCAACCATGGTAGCTAAGTTGCTTAGTGATAACCTCTGGTGCTCTGTACTATCTTTATTACCAAGACTCAATGAGGTGGATCTGAAATGGGATAGATAGTAGATGATGACTGGCTTAGACAATATCTTTAGCATTTGAGAGATACAGGGAAAATGGGAATTTTAAAGACCTAAGTTGGTTGGATTTTTCTTAAGTAGCATTGATGCACTGAAGAAAGAAAATCACAAGGCTGAAAACAGTCAGGGATCAACTCAGCATGGTAAGACCGACAGAAGGCCTCCATGGCAGCATTTAAAGGAACTCTCAGCTCCTGCAGCCTAAGGACAGATGTGCTGAAAATGAGGTCTAAGTTTGGGTTACGAAAGCAGCCAAATTACAAAGAAGGTCAAATTCATAGCCCACCCAAGATTCTCCTGAACCATCTAGAACAGAAGTGGCTCTCTTTCTCTTACTCCAGGATGGCAGTCTCCCCTGCCTAGAGATACACAAAGGCCTCACCTGAGATGCATGCCTCAAAAGATGCTTATGTTCCTCAAGAGCTGCCCCTACCTCCTTCACTGCTTCTAGATTAACTATGGCCAAGCCTTGGCATGGCCTAAATAGGGAAGTACTATCTCTGCTTTGGATTGAAAGAGAATTCACCAAAACAGCTGCTTCACCTGATGATATGTACTGGCGGAACTGGGAGAACATACCTGGGAATGGATCTTGAAGGTAAACTATAAGGCTAGACAGGTAAAATTTGTTGATATGATCAGGACTTAATGTTCCAAAACTGGACACCTGGGCCAATTCTAGTGTACTGCTGGAATGGCTCATTTAAGCTTGAAAGAAATAAATGATGGCCCACAGTAAATGAATTGGAGATGCTGGAACTGTCCAAGCATGGTTTATTAAAAAGACCAGAGAACCCATCAGCTGATTATATCCCCTTGGGGTGGGGATGGGAGTATCTATAGGCCCCTCCCTTCACTAAACCAATTAAGAATGTGCTAACAAGGGGACACCAGCATTGCTGAGAAACTCAATGGTGACTCCTCTATAGGCCAGGATTAACAAGTGGGAGATGTTGCCATGGAACTGGGCTCCCTAAGATCGCTGGGGATGAAAAGATTACAGAACAGCAGAAAAGAAATGGCAGCACTTAACAGCCAAATGTAAGGTAGACATAACCATAACAAGCAGCAACACTGAAATGGTAGCCAAGGTGCTGACCTGCAGAGATGTGTGGTGCTGGCTAATAGGACATGATGCTCCTGGAAGTGGGAGATGGACAGCCAATGAGAATGTAGTTGAGTTCAGAGTTTTTAAAAAAAAGATCAAGAATCCCAGTCCCCTCAGGATTGGGGGAAGAACTATGGACTAGAGTGGACTTGATGGTATTTTGTTGTACACATATGGTGATTCTAGAAATGGAAGAAATTATAACAATGAGGTGGAGCCAGTGGCCACTGGACACTTTTGGGGCAGGGAGGGGACGAGCAGTTGAAATACAGGGGCTTCTTTGGGATTTGGAGGTTGTCCTGAGTACCGTTGTGGCAACGGATGTAGGCCATTTTAAATCAGCACACACCACACAGAACTGTGTGGGAGAGAGTGTGGTCTACGATGTGAACTGTGGTCTATGGTTGGTGGCAAGGGCCCAGGATGTGACCCATTGAGGGTGGTGGGGCACACTTGCGGGAGATGTTTGTGTGGGATGTGGTGGGAGGTGTGGGAGGTAGGCAACATGGGAATCCCAGTGGGTTCCGTGTAATATTTTGGGTAATCTAAGCACCTCTTAAAATATATTTATATATATATATATATATATATATAACATTTTTATAAGCAAATGCACATATATGCATATATATTTATATATCATTTTACAAATATTGGTATGTATTGAGAAAATTTTGATTTTACCCACAATAAAAAATAAAAAAATTTAAAAAAATTAAAAATAAAAAAAGATCAAGAGGGGAGCGGATATGGCTCAAGCAGTTGAGTGTCTGCTTCCCACATGGGAGGTCCCAGGTTCAGTTTCTGGTGCTTACTAAAAACAAAAAACAAACAACAAGCAAACAAACAAAAATAATCAACCCAGAAGAGCTGATGTGGCTCAGTAATTGAGTGCCGGCTTCCCACATACGAGGTTCCGGCACCTCAAAAAAAAAAAAAAAAAAAAAAAGATCAAGAGTGAGTGAACAGAAACCTGATGTCAGCCGCTACACAGAAAAGGCATAATTCCTAACCCAATTTCCAGACTTGAACCAGTTCTGACACCCAGAGTCCATGAACTGAAGGGGGCCCAATTTCCTTTTAGGTAAAACTACAATGCCACAGCTAGTATGTTAGGCAGCAATTCTCCCTATCTTTCTTCCAAAGGGAAGAAGGCCATTTCCCAAAATAATATACAGTGGGGAAAGGATAAAAATAGGATCTTTCAAGGGATGTCGGGTTCAGAGTTTGAGATGACAATGGTACCAAGGGATCCAAAAACACCTGCCCCTCCATTTCAGTGGAGCATTTTAGAAGCCAGGTATAACAAGTCCAATGAGTCTACAAGTCTACACTGTTATCATTTTCCTGGTCCCAGAGTAAATAACATGAATTGATATACTTAGTAGCTGGGAAAACCATCACATTGTTTCCTTGACCTGTGGAGTAAGACCCAAAATGGTAGGAAAAGCCAAGTGGAAGCCCTGAAACTTCTACCATCCCCAGTCAAGATAGTAAATGGAAGGAATACTACATTCCAGTGGATTTAGTGCCACCCTCAAAGACTTAAAGCATGCAAGGGTGTTGTCTCCAAAAAATTCCCTGTAAAAATCAGATTGATCATGACAAATGAAGATGGACTGGCCTAAATTTAAACAAGTGGTAACCCCTAATGGTAGTCCCAATCACAGCTGCTATGCCTGAGGTAGAATCTTTACTAGAAGAGATCAGCATAGCATCTGTGCGAATATTCTCACTGTCCTGATTTTGTGATAATCAGTGTAACCTAAACATTCACTATATTAGAAACCATGCATGTGTCCCCAGACCTAGTTTTTCTCCCTAGGTCTGGTTTTAAGAATGCTGGTGATAAACTAAGCTTGATTTATTATATGTCCATCCTGTATGGGAAATGGCAGTAACTCGAGGTATCTTTGGTCAACCTTAAGAGATATAGCAATAGGACGGATGTGGCTCAAATGGTTGGGCATCCGTCTCCCATATGGAGGGACCTGGGTTCGATCCCCAGAACCCCCAGTAAAAATTTAAAAAATAAAAATATAGAAAAATATAGAAGGCGCGTGGGCCGCCAGGCCCCCTGTGCAGGTGTGCCTCCAGGCCCCGTGCGTGGGTGCGCCATCGGGCTCCGCGAACCACACAGCAAGATGATGACGTAACAGGAGAGTGACACAAGGGAAAGCCAAGACAAGACGGACCAAAAAACCAGGAACTAAGGTGGCGCAGGCGGTAAGACACCTCTCTCCCACATCGGAGGTTCCAAGGATTGAATCTCAGTGAAGACAGGAGGAGATGGATGAGAGAAGAGAGGGATGGAAATGGACACAGAGAGTTGCCCAGTGAATGGACACAAAAACAGCAAAACGGGGGGGGGGGTATAGTAAAAATGGATATAAATAAATAAATAAATCCTTAAAAAAAAGGGGTAAAAAAAAAAAAAAAAGATGCTGGTTTTCCTAAGGTCTCTCCACTACTGCATTGTTCATCACTCCAGGGAAGGGGTTATACTTTATTCACCTCTGTACTTGGTTCAGTGGCTGGCAGTAATAGGTGCTCAATAAATGTGTATGTAAAAAAGAAAAGAAAAATATAGAAGGCGCACGGGTGCGTCGTCAGGCCCCACGCAGGTGAGCCCCCCAGGCCCTGTGCGTGGGCGCACCATCAGGCCCTCAAGCCACACAGCAAGATGATGACGTAACAGGAGAATGACACAAGGAAGAGCCAAGATGAGACATGGCGAAAAAACAGGAACTAAGGTGGCGCAGGCGGTAGGACACCTCTCTCCCACATTGAAGGTTCTGAGGATCGAATCCCAGTGAAGACAGGAGCAGAAGGACGAGAAGAGAGGGCAGGAAATGGACACAGAGAGTCGCCCAGTGAATGGACACAAAAACAGCAAAAATGGGGGGGGGTAAAAATAGATAAAAGTAAATAAATAAATAAATCCTTTAAAAAAAAGTATAGGGGAGAACGATATGGACTATAGTTAGTAATAATATTTCAACAATGAGCCTTCATAATTTGTTAACAAATGTTTCACAACAATGCAAAGTATTTGTGGTGGGGTGATGTGTGGGAGCCCCCTATGATGTTATGCAAGTTTGTTTTGTAAGTTCATAATGTTTACTGAACACTTATTGTTTATGTATGTTCATGTATGAATGATCTACTTCAATAAATTGTTTAAAAAAAAATAGCATCTGGCACTTGGTTCATGGCTACTATCTGGTGAATGCATTCCTTTCCATTGACATCAAAAAGGAGGATCAGAAAGTTTGCATTTTTGAAAGAGACAGCAGTAGATATTCATATTCTTGCCCCAGGGCAAAATTATTCTGCTTTATGCCGTAGTTTAGTCTGAGGGGACCATGGCCATCTGGATAGTCCCCAGAATACCACTCTTTCACTATATCGATAACATCAAGTCAATCAAACCTGAAAGCAGGAAGAGGCAAATAGTATAGATGCTCTGGTAAGACATATGCATACAGAGTGTAAGAGATAAACCCTGCAATGATGTAGGAGCCTGCCACAAGAGGTAAGATTTTAAGGATCAGTGATCTGGGGTTTGTCAGGACATACTCTCCAAGTTAAGGGCAAGATAGAGCTACAACATTTGGTAAGTATCCTCAGATTTTCAAGACAGCACATACCAGACCTGGGAATGTTCTGAAACAAAAATCATCTTCCTCAGAAAGCCACCAGTTTTGAGTGAGACCCGGGTCAGAGAAGACTTTGCAGCAGGTTGAGAATGCCAAGTGGAGTCTGACAAGCCCATTAAGAGAGTCGAGTACAGGCACCTAGAACAGCTCTGGCATGCTCCTGGACCTCAGGTGAGACTGAGCACTTGACCATGGGTTATCAAGGGACTGTGCACCTGAAGCTTCCATGAGCTGGGTATTGTCAGATCCACCAAGTCATAGGCTGAGCAAGCAGACCAGCAATCCATTGAATATGGAAATGGTCCATTTTGAGATCAGCCTTGAACAGGCACAGAAGGGGCAGGTAGCCCATACCTTATACCTCTAGATGTCACCTACCTCTGTTGCTCTGATATCCCTTCCTCGGCTCACACCTATGGCCTCTTGGCAGGGACAAAGGAAGAGGTTCAGTCCCTACAACCAGTGAACTGAAAAGGAAAACACCTAAGCCAATTCATGAATGGGACAGCTCACTATACTGTTGTGCACCAAAAACTAAAGTCCCACCAAGAAACAGCCATGAACACCAAGAGTGGCCCTGAACAACAGTGGTAAGAGGAAAGAGGAATCTTTGCAGGGACAGAGTATCAAGCAGTGTACAGGTCACCAACTTAATATGAAGGGAGAAGTGGCCTAAGGTAAGGCTATGCATGAGGAGTAGTGAATGGTTTGGCTAGTTGGTCAGGAGCCTAGCGAAGCAAGATTTGAAGAACAGAGACAAAGAGATCTAGAAAAATGTGGACGGACCTATGGAAGTGGGCAGAACGTATGCAGATCTTTCTGCCTCACATCAATGTCCATCAGAGAGCATCCATCACAGAAAAGGGACTGAACAACCAGGTTGATAGGTTGACTCTCCCAAGGGAGCACAGCCTGTGTCCTCAAACACCTTGGTGCTTAATACATGGACCCAAGAACAGAGTAGCGAGAGGCAACGCACAGACCCAGTCGCATAGGTTCCCTCCCACCATGGCAGATCTAACTGCTGCCATGGCCGAATGTCCATCCCATCATTAGCAAGGAAGGACCAATTATGAGCCCTTTAAATGATACTACACCTCAAGGAACTATTTGGCGGCAAACTATTTTGAGGCCAGTTGCTTACAAATGACCCTTTCAGTCGTGGAGGAGGCAGCAATTCATCCTTACTGGGACTGTAACTCCAGGTATAGCTTTCCTTCCCTGTCTACACTGCCATGGTCAGCACCACTATCTGAGGGCTCACAAAGTATCTAATTTATCATCAGTCATAACACTGCCTAGAGCCAAGGGACTTGGTTTATAGTGAAGAAAGTACAACTGACACAGGACCATGAGATCTACTGGTCCTTCCATATACCACATCTCCCAGAAGATGCCAGCATGACAAAATATTAGAACAGCCTCTTAACAGGCTTTTAAACAACTGCTACTATATATGGTATTATGACCCCATTAGGTAGAAGAGGTTCAGGCACTAACAAGTGTCCAATGGAACACCTGGAAAGTTTATAGTTGCCATCCCACAACAGTAGATTCTGCTAGATTAGAGGTTCCTCTAACAGAAGACACAATAAGAGTTCCATTAAATCAAAGCTATAGATGCTGCCTGGTCATTTTGGACTTCTCATGCCAGTAGACAAGCAAGCAGAGCAAGAAGTTACTATGTGGGTAGAGGTAACTAAACTTGATTATCATTAGGAGACACTGTTGCTGTAATATAATGGTGGCAAGGAGGAGGATGACTGGAACTCAGGATTCACTGGGGCCCTCTTGGTGATAAAAGGCTATTACAGCAACCTTGGCTTGACAAGGACACAGAAACCAGGGATTCAGGCCCCTTGGGGATGAAGATCTGATTTACTCTACCAGATAAGCAATCTAAACCTAAGCAGAGATGGTGGTCAGGATGAGGGGAATCTAGAATGGGTGGCAGAGGAAGATGACAACGAAATCAGCAGCAGCCTCAGGACCCACTGTAGCGTGTCCCACTAAGCCTCCTGTGTGTGTTCTCTCTGTCTTCCTCTCTCCCTCCCTTCCCCCTTCCTTCTCTCTTCATCTCCCCACAACTAAGAAATTGTGACTAGTCACCGCTTTAAAGAATCTTGATCAGAATCAACCTAACATGGTGTAAGAGAAGATACGAGCAGTTCAAGGGGTGGACTGCAGCAAACACTGTTGGTGCCCCAACCATATCCCCTAACCTTGACCAATTTACATGTATACTGAACTGACAGCATCTACTTTTTTTTTTTTTTTAAGACCTAAGGGCTTTCTCTGCCCTTGGACTCCCCTTTTGTTCCCGATATGGCAGGCCTGAAATTCTATATATTTACCACCCCCTGGGAGCATTATTAGCCAATGATTGATGGGGTTGCTATCTGGCCCCCTCAAGGGGTAAAACTCTGAAGCACACCTTTTACACTGGCTCCTAGAGTTCCCCAGTGGGAATAAGTTCTAGTTACCCACAGTGGTAACTTTCTTGATAATAAACTCTTTATCTGCTGTCTTCCTTCCCAATCTCACATCCCACTCCACTATGGGTGTTTCCTAGGATAACCTCCAAAACAAAATACTTGAACTCAAATACTTCTCTAAGAGTCAGCTTTTGGGAACCTAAACTAAGACATCAAGTTTTTTCATTTCAACTAAGCTTGTAATCCAGAGGATATAAAATCCAAATTTACAGGGTACACAGAACCTAATATTACTATAAATAAGTTCTCTATGCCCAGTGGTAGGTGACTCTATTCCGGAGCTTTGTGTATGCTGCATCTCTGTAATTATCCTTTTAACAGTTTCATACCCAACAAGGCCTAATTCTACTGTCATACCTGATTATATGCTCTTGTCTTCCTATATCAACTTGAAGGTCAACGGTTACATGACTTTCAGTATATATCTTTACTTACTTTGTTAATTGGGCATCTGGCACTTTGCCTTTTCTTAACTTCATAATCTAGAGATAACCAATCCCTCCTTATCCTTCTCTTCACATACCAAATTTAGTTTCAACCTCTGCCATTTCCTTCCTCACTATCAGTCTCATATTCACCCTTTTTTTCCATTTCAACTGCCAAAATCTTTGTCCACATTAATGCACAAATAAACTTCTATGACTTCAATCTCAGAACTCTCCACAACCCCTTCTTCCTGTGGTTCATCCTATGAAAAGGCAGAGAAATCCACTAAGTATACTGGTTCAACATGTTTCATTGTTAGTGGATCCCTATCACCCCACCCAGGAGCTTCATTTCACCTAATTTAAAGACCAGAATTCATCCTTAGCCTACAAAATGTAAAGGCCAGAGTCCATGCTATGAGGATGCAAGCAAAATTTTTCAATCTAAAAGGAATTGAAATTGGAATTTCCTATAAGAGGCTGTCTAATGACCTAATCCCAAAGCCAAAAGGAATGAAAAACATGAAACTACTTATTATTTATACACCTAGATAATACCATGAAATTCCTTTTCACTGTAGGAAGGGATATTGTTTACCTGAATGAACAGTGAATGTTGGATTACAGAATGGGATGGACAGAACTACCCCTAACAGAGATAGCAAAGTAGGGAGCAATAAGGAGCACTGTCTTCTACAAAGATGTAAAGAGCAAAGTACCAACTGTGTTATGTCCCTTTCCTTATGACATGTAAACTTATACCAACCCATTTTTCTTTAAAGACAAAGAATCTGAGGCCCAGAGAATTTATTCACTTACTAAAAATAAAATAAAATCACATAGCTAGAGACTAGAAAAGTCAGAATTAAAAGACAGATTTATAGACTTATTCATGACTACTAGTAATCCCAATTTGTCTATTTACCCCACAAAAGCATAATATAAAAACCATCTAATGATAAACAATAATGATGAATTAATTTTAGATATGATAATGATATTATGGATACACTTTACATATGGTAGTATTTACAAATATAATGAATGACATGAGATCTTGGATTTGCTTCAAAATAATTCAACTGGGAATGAGTGGGTGAGAATATGGGTGAAACAAAACAGGCCATGAGTTTATAACAATTGAAGCTAAGGAGATCACTATATATCTAGTCTCTCTACATTTATAAGTTTAGAATTTTCCATAATGAAACTACTTTTAAAATAAGAATATAATCTAGTGATGAAGCCCTGGATAAAGGAGAGTTTCACGTTATTGTTGACTGAATACAGAGCAACAGAAACTTCCCAAACTGAAATGCTAAAAGAAAAGGGGATTAAAAAAAAAAAAAAAAACAGAACATACAAGAACTGTGGGAAATTTTTAAAAGGTATTACATAGGCATAATTTGAATACCAGAAGAAAAGAAAATGGAGCAGGAGAAATACTTGAAATAATAACAGCAAAGAATTTTCCAAAATTAATGACAGATACCAAACCACTGATCCAAGAAGCTCAGAGAACATCAAGCAGGAAAAATAACAAAAAGGCATATCATTTTCAATATTCAGAAAACCAAAGACCATGAAAAAAAATCTTGAAAAAAAAAAAAAGGAAAAAAACCAACAACAAAAAATCTTACCCATAAAGGGACAAACCTAAGAATTAACAGGGGACTTCTTGCAAAGATGATGCTTTCTGACAAGAAGTTTGTGGAATGAGAAAGAAAACAAACAAACAAACAAAAAACCAACCTAGACTTCTATATCTAGAGAAATTCTCATTCAAAAGTAGAGTGTGAAATGGCAGCTAAAGAGACTCCAGTTTTCACCATGGTTGACAAAAAAAAACAAACAAACAAGGAGTCAAGACTGAGAACAATCATATTAATTTGAAGGAAGCAAGGCAGGATGGTTCTGGCGCACTTTAAGGTTAAGAGGCATACACCACTTAGTAAACTAAAGAAAGCCTATTGTAAAAGACAGGACTTGTCAATGAGGCGGATCAGATTCCAACTTAGACAACCAATCGATGAAACAGACATACCTGCCTGGCTGGAATTGGGGGTGAGGATACAATTGATTTGTTCCAACCGCAGACAGGAGGTGTCTAGTAAAAAGGGAGCCTTCTACTTTACTCCAGAACTCTGTTCCTACAGACCAAGAAAACATTCTTCAATTAGAAAAACCACAATTTGGTTCTACCACATCCTGACTACTACAGTATAGTTTTCTCTATTCTTTAATTTTTCCCTTCTGCATTCCTTTATTGTACATAAAGTAACTGGTGTATGTGCACAAGCATATTTTTTTTCTTTGCTAAATGGCCAATATTATGTTTCGATTGACATCAAATGGGAAAAAATACTAGTTCTGTGAAACTATCCACTTTCTCCATTAGTGGCATTCCCATTCAGCTCTTATCTTTATACTCCAGTAAGTATCTGCTCTCACTGTTTAACAAAAATGAACAACATAAAAAAAATCCTTGCATACCTTGTTTGACTGGAGAATTTTAATGTTTTTCATTTATCATTGTAAAACCAAGGACAACTTTATAATTTTTTTTACATAGTTTCTACATAGAAGGCAATCTGTCTTTAATTAAGGCTAAATTATTCTAAAAAGAGTCTTGGTTTTCCCTTCAAGTTAGGCATCTTGATGTTTAAATAAACATCGTGTTTAAAACGGGGGATAAGTGAAGAAGAAACAAAGACTTTGTCAGACAAACAAAAACAGGGAATTCATCTCCAGCAGATTTGTCCTGCAAGATATATTAAAAGAAGTTCTTTAGGAAAAGGAATATAACATAGGTCATAAAATCAGATTTACATAAAGAAAGGAAGTTCATCGGAGAAAGTATAAATGAAGATAAATGAAATATTTGTTTTTCTTAATAGAAAAGATAAATGTGTGTTGAAAAAATAACAATAACGAACTGGGAGAAAGACATAGGACTCTCTTGTCCTCCAGAAAAATAGCTAGAGGACAGGCTGAAACGGTCTAGAAAAAGATCTTCTAGGGTTTAGGATACCAGGTGAAGGCTGGACGCCACCCTGAGGAGAGACAAAGGAGAGAAATCATGGCAACAGAACTGTGAGTTGAAACCAGCAGCTGCTGCTACTGGTACCCTCCCCCGCACTAAAGACTCTCTAGAATTCTCAGGCCTCTACAGACAAAGGGGGCTCCAGGGATCTACCACCCTAGGAAAGGGGAGAGAGGGACATGGCCTAAGGCTAACTCAGCTTCTGACCCACAAATTTAGTCTGCTGTGTCCCACCATCCCTTCCAGGCCGGGTGGGACCACACTGTGGTTTGCCATGGGAGTCGGCCACAGGACCAAGAAATCCCACCCTCGCAATCTCCCTCTCTTCTAGCATGGACTGATTGTTGAGAACACACCAGGAAAGGGTAGAGAGGGACACAGCCTAAGGCTTACTCAGCTTTTGACTCACAAATTTGGTCTGCAGTGTCCCAGGAACCCTTCCAGGCTGGGTGGGGCCACACCAGTGCCCAGGGAGCCAGCAAGGGGTAAAGATATAGGACTGTCCCTCCCAATCTCTTTCTCTACTATCTGGGACCCATTGTTGAGGACTCACAGGGGAGTGGAAATATTTCCTAGCCAGGAAAAGAGAGAGGGATGACAGAGAAGGCTGGAGAACTGTCTCTGAGAAAGTGTGAATTACAAAGCTACCAGTCTTCAGACAAGAACCTCCATCACACAGATCTAGTCTGTGTTGCAACAAATACACTCCAATCAGGCACTGGACTGAGAGCTGCCAAAGAGTGCTATCTGCTGGCAGACAAAGGAAGTGCAACGAGAAAATTAAAAATAAGTAGGAGAGGCTTTTCCCCATCTCTACAGCCTCCCTCCCCTCTGCCCAAGGCCCTAGGAAGCGAGTCTACAACCAATTACTGGGTATGGTGTCCAGTTTTGAGCAATTAGCAGCAACAATTCTAACAATCTAGGTCGAGCCAAGAATCACAGTGCAATGGTAACACACAGCCTCTTGGCACTAAATCCCTACAAGAGAAAGAAACTGAGCATCTGAGTAAACAACATCCCAATCAGATGCCTAGAAGACAAGGCCCAAGAAAAGGAATATATTAAAGCCCCAAAAGAGACACAAAATTTAAGAGAACCAGCTAGCAAGAAGTGCACAAATTTCCAAAATCAAACTGAGTTGAAAGACAATATGGTCAAAGAGATAAATGACATCAAGAAGACATTAAGCGAGAGCAAAGCTGTATTTGAAATCCTGAACAGAAAAGTAACAGAGCTCACTGAATGAAAGACCCAATAGGTGAGGTCAAAAACACATTAGAGCGTACGGACGTGGCTCAAATGGTTGGGCATCCATCTCCCATATGGAGGGACCAGGGTTCGATCCCTGGGACCTCCCGGTAAAAAAAAAAAAAAAACATTAGAGGCATACAACAGCAGACTTGAAACGATAGAAGAAAGAATAAGCGATACCAAAGACAGAACAGCTAAAGAATAATCTAGGGAATGAATAACACAGTGAACCCAAAGGTAGATGAAAACTGTGGTTAATAGTACAAATGCAAGAATGTCCTTCTGTGAACTAGAATAGTTGTACATCACTACTGCAGAGTGGTGGGAATGTGGAGAAGCATGGGAAAAATATAATTAATGTAACCTCTGGACTAAA
Organism: Tolypeutes matacus; assembly: GCA_026826555.1. Taxonomy (NCBI): domain Eukaryota; kingdom Metazoa; phylum Chordata; class Mammalia; order Cingulata; family Chlamyphoridae; genus Tolypeutes; species Tolypeutes matacus. The sequence goes on along the minus strand of JAKSZT010054568.1, from coordinate 309,852 downwards.
GTTAACCGCAATACTGAAATAATCTTGCACCAATGTCAAAGATGTATTGTGCTAACAATGGGGGGATATGGAAAAATTATGCCAAATGTACACTATGGACCATACTTCGTGGTAAAAGTCTGATGAAATTATTTCATAATCTGTAACAAATGTTCCACAATGGTGTGGTGTGGCGAAGGGGTGTTGTATGGGAATTCTACACATATGCATGATTGTTTTGTAAGTTCACAACTTTTGTAATAAAAATATATTTTTAAAAATTAAAAAAAGCAGAAGGAATAGATGTGGCTCAAGCAGTTTAATGCCTGCTTCCCACATGGGAGGTCCCAGGTTCGATTCCTGGTGTCTCCTATAAAACAAAACAATAAGCAAAGCAAATCACAGCAAAAAAACCAACTCAGGAAGCTGCAAGATGTGTATATCCATGGCAGGTGATGTGCCACACTAATGAAAGATGTTTATGTGGGATGTTACAGGAGGTGTGGGAGGTGGGGAACATGGGAATCCTTGTAATTTTTGTGTAACATTTATGTAATCTAAGCATCTTTTAAAATATAAATTAATTAACTAATTAATTAAAAAAAAAAAAAAAAAAAACTCAGGGGAGCTGCTGTGGCTCAGTGATTGAGCACCGACTTCCCACACACACGGTCACAGGCTCAATCCCTGGCCCCTGGTACCTCAAAAAAAAAAAAAAAAAAAAAAAAAAGGCCAGCAACTCTGGAACACTTCTGTTTTTGTAGAAGAAACTTTTACAACTTTTAAGTTAGACAAACCTTTTAAAAACTTTGCTATGATTAGGATTTAAAATTTGCAGGTTCAGTTCTCAATTCATTTCAAAGCCTGTAAAGGCCCAGTCATTTTTTTTTTTTTTTTAAGATTTTATTTATTTATTCATTTATCCCCCCCCTTGCTGCTTGTGCTCACTGGGTCAGCTAACCACGCCGTGCGGGCCTTCACCAGGAGGCCCCGGGAACTGAACCCGGGGCCACCCATATGGTAAACAGGAGCCCTACTGATTGAGCCACAGCCGCTTCCCCCAGTCATTTTTAAAGGTCTTATGTATGAGTTATCCACAGCCACACCTGTATACTTGGTATAGACTCTGGCTTCTATATGCCTATGAAATATGCAGGGACTGAATTTCACAAATAGCACAATCTTTGTAACAATGCCCAAAAATTTCTTTTTTAAAATTGCAATTAAAGACGTAGCTCCATCTGTGAGGACATTTTTTTGTTTTTCTTCTTTAAAAAATATAGATTGTGACTTTATTGGACCTCAGGTTCACAGAAGTGAATTAATCCTTTGTTCATGATACACTCTCATCATTAGTCCACACATGACTCACTTTCATTTAATCTGTAATTTTAATATTTTGAGTGTCTAAAAACCCACCACACAAATCCAAAGGCAAGAACATGACAATAATCTACATTCAACCATAAGGTTTCCCCATGCAAAGTAACCACCATCTGGAATTCATCACTCCGGATCCCCTTGCATTTCATCAAGTTTTATTGCATTTATATGTATTCCTAAAATGCTTTTTTAAAATTTTAACTTGGTTTAGCTTTATAGAAAGGATATCAAGAGCCAAATGTGGAAAGAACCCAAATGTCCACAACCGATGAATGGATAAATACAACGCAGTCCATCCAAACAATGGAATATTATTTAGCTAGTAAAAGGAATGAAGAACTGATAAAGGCTACAATGTGGATGAACCTTGAAAACATTACACTGTGAAAGAAGCCAGTCACAACAGGTCACATATTGTATAATTCCCCTCATATGCAATGGTAAGAATAGGCAAATCCATAGAGAAAGCTGTCAGGGGCTGTTCAGAGGGAGACTGGGAAGTGACTGCTAATGGGTATGGGGTTTATTTTTAAGGTGATGAAAATGTTCTGTAATTAGATACTGGTGACAGTTGCCACTAAATATACTAAAATCCACTGAATTGTAAGGTGAATTTTATGGCATATGAATTATATCTCAATAAACAAACAATAACAAAGGGATATCCTACTATATATAAGCTTTTGGGAATTGTTTTCACCAAATATTATATTACTAAAATTCAACCTATTTGGTGCATGTTGCTGTTGTTTATTCATTCTGACCCCTATGCAATTCCATAAACAATATTTTAATCATCTACTCTCCTGCTGATGGAAATCTGGGTTATTTCCAGGTATTTTTTTATTGTGAAAAGTGCTGCTACAAACATTCTTGTATCTGTCTCTTGTTACACAAGGTCAAGAGTTTATCTTGGGTAAATGTGTTTAGCACTGAAGTACCAAACTGTTTTTCAAGTATACCAAAAGACACTCCCATCAACAATGTATTAAAGATCCTGTGGGTTCACATCCTCTCCAACAATCAGACCTGTCAGGTTTTTTAAAATTTGCCAATACAGGCATACCACAGATATACTGTGGGTGCAGTTTGAGACAACTTCAACGAAGAAAATATCACAATGAAGCGATTCATGTGAATTTTTTTGGTTCCCAGTGTATGTAAAAGTTATGTTTGCTCTATATTACAGTCTCTTGAGTGTGCAATAGCATGTCTAAAAAAACAGTGTACAAACCTTAATTTAAAACACTGTATTGCTAAAAAAAAATGCTAACCATCATTTGAACCTTCAATGAATCTTTACTCTTTTTGCTGGTGGAGGGTCTTGTCTCAGTGTGGATGGCCGCTGATTGATCAGGGTGGTGGATGCTAAAGGTCAGAGTGGCTGTGGCAATTTCTTTTTTTTTTTTTTTTTAAAGATTTTATTTATTTATTCATTTATCCCCCCCTTGCTGCTTGTGCTCGCTGGGTCAGCCAACCACACCGCGCGGGCGGGCTTGCCTTCACCAGGAGGCCCTGGGAACCGAACCCGGGGCCTCCCATATGGTAAACGGGAGCCCCACTGATTGAGCCACAGCCGCTTCCCCTGGCAATTTCTTAAGACAATGAAGTTTGCTTCATCAATTGACTTCTTCTCATGAAAAATTTCTCTGTAGCATCCAAGGCTGTTTGACAGCATTTTACCCACAGTAGAACTTCAAGCAAAACTGAAGTCAATCCTCTAAAACCTTGCTACTGTTTTATCAACTATGTTTATATGATATTCTAAATCCTTTGTTGTCATGTCAACAATATTCATAGCATCTTCACCAGTAGTAGATTCCATCTCAAGAAACCATTTTCTCTGTTCATCCATAAGAAGCAATTCCTCATCCCTTCAAGTTTTATCACGAGACTGCAGCAATTCAGTCACATCTTCAGGCTACCCTTCTACTTCTGCTATTTCCACCACATATGCAGTTATTTCCTCCACTGAGTTCTTGAACCCCTCAGTCATTCATGAGGGTTGGAATCAACTTCTTCCAAACCCCTGTTAATGTTGGTATTTTGACCTCCCCCTATCAATCACATATGTTCTTAATGTCATCTAGAACTGCAAATCCTTTGCAAAGGTTTTCAGCTGACTTCCCAGCTCCATCAAAGGCATCTATGGCAGCAATAGCCTTACAAAATGTATTCCTTCAATAACAAGTCTTGAAAGTCAAAATGACTCCTTGATCCACGGGCTACAGAATGGATATGGTGTTCACAGGCATGAAAATAACATTCATCTCATTGTACATTTCCGTCAGAGCCCTTGGGTGACCAGAAGCATTGTTAGTGAGCAGTAAAATCTTGAAAGGCAACTTTTTTTCTAAGCAGTAGGACTCAACAGCTGGCTTAAAATTTTCAGTAAACCATGTTGTAAATAGATGTGCTGCCATCCAGTCTTTGTTGTTCCATTTATAGAGCAAAGGCAGAATAGATTTAGTGTCATCCTTAAGGTTCCTAGGATTTTTCAGAATGGTAAATCAGCACTGGCTTCAACTGGCTTCAAATCAGTCACCAGCTCCATTAGCCCCTAACATGAGAGCTAACTCGTTTGAAGTTCTGAAGCCGGGCATTGACTTTTCTCTAGCTAAGACCTAGATGGCATCTCCTTCCAATAGAAGTCTGTTTCATCTTCATGGGAAATCTGTTGTTTAGTGTCGCCGTCTTCATCAATTATCTTAGCTAGATCTTCTGGATAACTTGCTGCAGCTTCCACATCAGTACTTGCTGCTTCATCTTGCACGGTGATTATGGAAATGGCTTCTTTGCTTACACCTCATGAATCAATCTCTGCTAGCAGCAAACTTTTCTTCTACAGTTTCCTCACCTCTCTATGCCTTTAAAGAATTGAAAGAAGTTAGGGCCTTGCTCTGAATTAGGCTTTGGCTTAAAGGGAATGTCATGACTGGTTTGATCTTCTATCCAGACCTCTAAAACTGTCTCCATATCAGCAATGAGACTGTTTTCCTTTATCATTCATGTGTTCATTGGAGTAGCGCTTTTTGTTTTCCTTCAAGAACTTTTCCTTTGCATGCATAACTTGGCTGTTTGGTGCAAGAGGCCTAGCTTTTGGCCCATCTCGGCTTTTGACATGTCTTCCTCACTAAGCTTAATCATTTCTAGCTTTTGATTTAAAGTGAGAAATGTGCAACTCTTCCTTTCACCTAAACACTTAACAGAAGCATTGTAAGGTTAGTAATTGGCCTAATTTCAATATTGTTGTGTCTCAGGGAATAGGGAGGACCAAGGAGAGGTAGAGAGACAGGAGAATGGCCGTTTGGTGGAGCAGTCAGAACCCATACATTTATCAATTAAATTCACTGTCTTATAGGGCACAGTTCATGGTGCCCCAAAACAATTATAATAACATCACAGATCACCATAACAGATGTAAGAATAATAATGAAAAAGTTTGAAATATTGCAAGAGCTATTAAAATGTGACACAGAGACAAAAAGGAAGCACATGCTATTGGAAAAATGGCTCTGACAGGCTTGCACCACGCGGGGTAGCCAAGAAACTTCAATTTGTTTAAAAAAAAAAAAAAACCTCACTATCTGCAAAGCACAATAAAGTGAAGCACAATAAAACAAGGACAAGGTATACCTGTAGTATGTTTACTGGTCATAAAAGTGTTTCCTCTTCTATAAAGTGCCTGTTTGTATCTTTCACAGTAAGTTTTCATTACAGTAATCATTTAAAATATCTTTTATCTTGATGTAGTAGAGGATTTCCTAATCAAGAACCCAAAAGCACAAAGAAGAGAAAGACTGATAATTTTTTTTTAATCTATATATCAAAAGGGATTTTTCTTTTAATTTATATATCAAAAGATTCTATTAGAGAGAACGGATGTGGCTTAAGCAGTTGAGCTCCGACCTTCACATGGGAGATCCCAGGTTCGGTTCCTGGCGCCTCCTGGAAAAAAAAAACAAGCAAAACAAACAATATCCCCAGCCCCTGGTACCGAAGAAAAAAAAAAGACTCCATTAGAAAGGTGTAAAGACATGTCATAAACTGGGAAAAGTTATCTGCAACCCACACAGCCAAAGGATTGGTATCTAAAAAATACAAAGAACTTGTACAAACCAATAAAATGACATAAGATGAAAGCAGGCAATTCAGAGATGTAGCAACAGAAGTGAAAAAAATATATATGAGAAATTGCCAAATCCTGCCAGGAATCATAGAAATGAAAATTTTAAACAGAATTCAAGGCTAAACTATAACATCTAAGGATTTACAGTTGGGGGATAAAACCATAACCAAATGCAAAGAATTGATTACTATTTATGAATAAATAAGTAAAATCTTAAAAAAAAAAAAAATTCAGTGTTACATATCAATAATATATATAAATCCATATTTCAAATAGTATTGTTAATAATTTTAGGTTTTTTTTTAACCAAATAAGTATGATTAGATCTGTTTTTTTACTTTGTATTTTGACTGACAAAAGCTTATAATATAAATAGAAGTATCAGCTCTGATTTTCCTGCTATACATGTGTGTTTGCATTATTTCAATCTTCAGTTGAATCTGAAACTTCAAGCTGCAGTTTCTTTACAGGAATCTTTTTAAGCTGTTTGCCTATTTAGTAAGGTTTATTTCATTCAAATCAGCCAATATAATTTAAAAGGCACAGGTGAAATGCAGTATGTCCTAACACAAAGGGAACAAATAAGGAGGATCCTATTATCCCTTCCTCCAGGTTGGGGTGCCGCCACTATTTTCTCAGGTACCTAACTTACCACACCTGATATATATCCATTATACAAATGGAGCAAAATGTCAACCTATGATTAAATATCAGGAAGACTTAATTGCTCTGGGAGTAGATGTGGTTCAAGTGGTTGAGCGCCCACTTCCCACACAGGAAGGCCCAGGTTCAGTCCCGGTGCCTCCAAAAAAAAAAAACTTAATTGCTCATGTTTCCTTGTTACACTTGCCTAGAGAATCATTTTACATAACTCCCACTGTGAAGACCACTGCTTAAAAATAAAAAATAAAAAAACTAGGGTAAGAAGATGGGACTGTGCTAGCTTGCTGAGCACATCAGGAATAAGCACATTAGAATTACATGAGGCAATTGAGAGCCTAAGTAGTTAGATAACCTGGTACCAACATTAGTTAATCTACGTTAGTTAATCTACAGTGCTGGGCAGCCCATTCTCTTTCCATTGTACTACATCGCCCCCTCCAGGACAAACGTGACCTCAAGGAATAAGACAAGGTCCCAACACTGTGGTGCTTACTAGATAGGTCTTAAGTCAGTATTAAGCGGAGTCTGGAGAATAGTGCAGCAAAAATTCTGGACCCTCTTTACTCCTTATAGTCTGCCCTAACTCAGAAGAGAATGTGTTCCAGTGTTGGACTAGGTCTGCAGCAGAAGTTAAGTAACTCCCACAGTAAAGACTAAAAGAAGACTCGTGGAAATGTTTCCACAATGTCTCTGAACTGCAGTGCAGATATGTATTAAATACCCTTGAATCTTTTTCCCCATGTCTTAACCCTTCCAACTCTGTTACTTTAAAATATTCACAGTGGGAAAGTATGGAACTTTCATGGGCAAGTTCACCATCTCCAGCAAAGCTCCTGTCAGTTTTTCTCTGCAAGCCTATTTAATTAAGACAGCGATGGCTGAGATTGTCACTAGTAAGTACTTAACTATAACTTAGCTATAACTAGCCAAACTCTCTTGAAAGAGAACTGCCTTGCTTATTTCAATAAAATTCTCAAATATCCTTCCTATAATGCTTCTTTTCTCTTCTCTTACAGATAATAAAAGTAAATGCGGGGGACAGATGTGGCTCAAATGGTTGGGCGTCCGTCTCCCATATGGAGGGACCCAGGTTCAATTCCTGGGACCTCCTGGTAAAAAAAAAAAAAAAGTAAATGCTTGTAAAATTGTAGAGTTTTTTTTTTACATTTTTATTTAATACATGTTTGCTTATTCTAATTATTTCAAATCAGTAAGATCATATAATATTTGTCCTTTTGTGCCTGGCTTATTTCACTCAGTTTGATGTCTTCAAGGTTCATCCATGTTGTCTCACGTTTCAGGACTTCATTGCTCCTTACAGCTGAATAATATTCCATTGTATGTATATACCACATTTGATTTATCCATTCATTGGTGGACAGACACTTGGGTTGCTTCCATCTTTTAGCAATTGTGAATAATGCCACTATAAACATCAGTATGCAAATATCTGTTCAAGTACTTGCTCTCAATTCTTTGGGGTATATACCTAGAAGTGGAATTGCCAGGTCATATGGTAGTTCTATACTTAGTTTTCTGAGAAACCACCACTGTCTTCCACAGCAGTTGCACCATTTTATACTGCCACCAGAAATGAATAAGTGTTCCGATTTCTCCACATCCTAACACTTGTTATTTTCCCTTTATTTTTTTACTAGTAGCCATTCCAATGGGTATGAAATGGTATCTTTTTGTAATTTCCTTTTACATTTTGCTGATGGCAAATGATGTTGAACATCTTCTCATGTGCTTTCTGGTCATCTGTATATCTTCTTTGGAGAGGTGTCTATTCAAGCCTTTTGCACATTTTTTAATTGGGTTGTCTTTTTGTTAAATCAAAGGACTTCTTTATGGATATTAAACCTTTATCAGATACGTGGTGTGGCAGTTTGGTATTGTTCATGAATTCCAAAAATAGATATTGGATTGTGTTTGTAAACTGGTCTGTTCCTCTGGGCATATTAGATTGTATTAGACTCAGAGGTTTCACTTTTACTTTATTAATTCAAGATTAGGGCTTTTATTTGACCATGTCATTAGGGCGACTTGGTCTAAGTCCCCACCTATAGCTAGCCAACAGTCGTGGGCTATATATAACAGATGTTCAATCAAAGAGGGAAGTAAACACACAGAAGGAGAACACAGTTGAGTTTTGACGCTGGAAGCCCCAGGAAAGAGTCGAGCTGTTCGCCTGATAGTTTACAGTTGGCCTTGTAGAGAAAGCAGAGCAGCTGAGCACAGAAAGAGACAAGCCCTGGGAAGAGAGACGAGCTTTATGCCAGCCTACAGCTGAGACTGTAAGAAACTGGGACCGTGGAGACTTAAGAGGAAGGGGAAGGCTGAACCCTCACGGAGACCAGTAGCCATCTTGCTCCAACACGTGGCAACAGACTTTGGGGAGGGAAGTAACTCATGACTGTAAGCTTCTACTCCAAATAAATACCTTTTATAGAAGCAACCGGTTTCTGGTACTTTGCATCAGCACTCCTTTGGCTGACTAATACATGTAGTTTCCAAATATTTCTCCCATTGTGTAGGTAGTCATTTTATTTTCATGATAAAGTCCTTTGAGGTACAAAAGTTTTTAATTTTTATCAAAAAAAAAATATTTTATGAAGACCCATTTATCTATTTTTGCTTCTGTTGCTTGTGCTTTCAGTGTAAATTCTAAGAACCCATTGCCTAACAAGAGGTCCTGAAGATGCTTCCCAGCGTTTTCTTCTAGTAGTTTGATAATTCTAGCTCTTATATTTAGGACTTTGATCCATTTTGAGTTAATTTTTGTATAAAGTGTGAAGTAGGATTAGGGGGCCTCTTTATTTCTTTCTTTTCACAAATGGAGATCCAGTTTTCCCAGACAATTCTTTCCCAACTGAGTGGTCTTTGCCCTCTTGCCAAAAATCAGTTGGCTATAAATGTGAGATTACTCACATTACTGAGCTAATTTTATTCCACTGGTCTATATGTCTGTCTCTGTGCTAGTACCACGCTGTTGTTTTTGTGGTTGTTGTTTTTTAAAGATTTATTTATCTCTCCCCACCCCACCCCCGCCCCCTTGTTTTTGTGCTCGCTGTCTGCTCTCTGTGTGTTCTTCTGTGTCTGCTTGTCTTCACTTTAGGCTGCACCAGGAACCAATCCTGGGAACTTCTGGAGTAGAGGGAGGTGCTCAATCTCTTGCACCACCTCAGCTCTATGGTCTGCTGTGTCACTTATTGTCTCTCCTCTGTGTCTCTTTTTGTTGCATCATCTTGCTGTGCCAGCACTCCACATGGGCCAGCACTCCTGCACAGGCCAGCTCTCCTGCATGGGCCAACTCTCTGCTCTGGCCAGCTCGCCATGTGGGCCAGCTTGCTTTTCATCAGGAGGTCCCAGGAATTGAACCCTGACTTCCCATATGGTAGACAGGAGCCCAATCACTTGAGCCACATCTGCTTCCCTATGCTGTTTTGATTAGTGTGATTTTGTAGTAACTTTTAAGATTGGGGAAGTCTTCCAATTTCATTCTTCTTTTACAGGATGGTTTTTGCTATTCCAGCTCTTACCCTTCCATATAAATTTTATGATTGGCTTTTCCATTTCTGCAAAGAAGCTTTTGGGATTTTTGACTGGGATTGTGTTGAATCTATAAATTGCTTTGGGTAAGATTGACATCTTGATATTTAGTCTTCCAATCCATAAATACATTATGCCCTTTCGTTTATTTAGGTCTTCTTTGATTTCTTTTAATATTTTATAGTTTTCTGTGTACAAGTCCTTTACATCCTTGGTTAGATTTATTCCTAGATATTTGATTTCTTTTTCTTGCCTAATTGCTCTGGCAAGAACTTTCATTACTATTGAATAACAGTGGTGACAGTGGGCATTCTTATCTTATTCCTGATCTTAAGAGGGAAAGCTTTGTCTTTCACCATTAAGTAGGATGTTAGTGTGCCCTTTCATATGTGACTTTTATCGTGTTGAGGAAGTTTTCTTCTATCCCTAGTTTTTTAAGTGTGTTTACCAAGAAGAGGTGCTGAATTTTGTCAAATGTCTTTTCTGCATCAATTGAAATGATCATGTGGGGTTTTTTCCTTCATTCTGTTAATATGGTGTATTACATTAATTGATTCTTATGTTGAACCAACTTTGCATATCAGGGATAAATCCCACTTGATCATGGTGTATAATTCTTTTAATATGCTGTTGGATTCTGCTTGCTAATATTCTGTTGAGGATTTTTACATCTATATTCAGAAGAGATATTGGTCTGTGGTTTGCTTTCTTGTGATATCTATTCGGCTTCGGTATAAGGGTGATGTTGGCCTCGTAGAATGAGTTAGGGAGTGTTACCTCCTCTTCAATTTTGTGGAAGAGTTTGAACAGAATTAGAGAAGTCTTCTTGGAATGTTTGGTAGAATTCCCCTGTGAAGCCATCTGGTCCTGGGCTTTCCTTTGTTGGGAGGTTTTTGATTAATGATTCAATCTCTTTCCTAGTAATTGGTTTGTTGAGATCTCCTATTTCTTCTTGAATCAATGTAGGTAATTCATATGTTATTAAGAATTTGTCCATTTTGTTTACGTTATATAATTTATTGGCATACAGTTGTTCATAGTATCCACTTACAGTCCTTTTTATTTCAGCTTTTTTTTTTTTTTTTTTTACCGGGAGGTCCCAGGGATCGAAGCCGGGTCCCTCCATATGGGAGACGGACGCCCAACCAGTTGAGCCACATCCGACCCCTCAGCTTTTGTTTTTGAGTCTTCCCCCCCCCCCATTTCATTATCTCTGCTCTAACCTTTGTTATTTCCTTCCTTCTGTTCACTTTGGATTTAGTTTGCTCTTCTATTTCTACTTCTTCTAGTTTTGAGATTAGGTCTTTGATTTGAAGTCTCACTTTTTTTTCATGGAAAAACTTAGAGCTATAAATTTCCCTCTCAGCACAGCCTTCGCTGCATAGTTTTACTATGTTGTATTTTCATTTTCTTTCGCCTCAAGATATTTCCTAATTTCACTTCTGATTTCCTCTTTACCCCACTGGTTAAGAGTATGCTATTTAATTTCCACATATTTGTGAGTTTTCCAATTCTCCTTCACTTACTGATTTCTAGCTTCATTCTGTTGTGAACTGAGAATATGTATTGTATGATTTCCATATTTTTTATTTATTTGAGTCTTGTTTTTGTCTTTGTTTCTGTTTTTTGAGGTACCATACCGGGGATTGAACACGGGACCTCCTATGTAGGAAGCCGACACTGAGCTACATCAGCTCCCCTGAGTTGGTTTTTTTTTTTTTTTTGCTGTTTTGCTTGTTGTTTTGTTTTTTAGGAAGTACCAGGGACCAAACCCAGGAACCCCCATGTCGAAAGCAGGCACTCAACCACTTGAGCCACACCCACTCCCAAGACTTGTTTTTGACCTAATATATGGTCTATCCTGGAGAAAGATATGTTCACTGGAGAAGAATGTATATTGTATATTTGTTGGGTGCAATATTCTATATATGTCTGTTAGGTCTAGTTGATTCAGAGTGTTGGTCAAGTCTTCTATTTCTTTACTGATCCTCTGACTAGATGGTCTATCCATTATTGAAAGTGGTATGTAAAAGTCCCCTAGTATTAATGTAGAACCGTCAATTTCTCCCTTCAAATCTGTCAGTATTTGCTTCATATATTTTGGGGCTTTGCTGTTAGGTGCATATATATATTTATAATTTTACATCTTCTTGTTGAATTATCCCCCTTTATCAGTATATGATGACTGTCTTTGTCCCTCATAACTGTTTTTTTACTTAAAGTCTACTTTATCTGATATTAGTATAGGTACCCCATTCTCTTTGGCTACTACTTGCATGGTATATTTCTTTTCTTTCCATCTTTTCACTTTCAACTTACTTGTATCTTTTAATTTAACATGAGTTTCTTATAGACAGCATATAGTTGAGTCGTGCTTTTTATCATTCTGCCAATCCCCTGCCTTTTGACTGGAGAGTTTAATCCATTTGCGTTTAAAGTCTCTACTGATAATGCAGGACTTTTTCTGCCATTTTGCTATTTAGGCTTTGTATGTATTATACCTTTTTTGTCCCTCAATTCTTCTGTTAATACTCAGTTATGGGGCGGATATGGCTCAACTGGTTGGGCGTCCGTCTCCCATATGAAGGGACCTGGGTTCGATCCCCAGGACCTCCCGGTAAAATAAAAATTTAAAAAATTTAAAAAAAAATAAATAAATAAATACTCAGTTTTATATTTATTTAAGTTTTTGTGCCGTACCATATTGAGTGCCTTCTCTTTTCTATATGGATATATTTTTCATCTATTTTCTTTGTGATTACTATGGGGTTAAAATCTGACATCCTAAATATATAACATTAATTTTGGTTTGTTTGATATCAACTTAAGTTACAATGATACATAGTAAAGCAGGTGTAGCTCAGTGGTTTGAGCATCTACTTCCCATGTATGAGGTCCTAGGTTCAATCCCCAGTACCTCCTAAAAAGAAAATAAGTGGAATAGAGAATGCAAGCTTTATATCAATGTTAAATTTCTTGAACTTGATAACTGCACTTAAGTTTACATAAATGAAATCTTATCACCTTAAGATTACATAAATGAAAATCCTTGTTCACAGGAAATGTACACGGAAGTATTACATGTGTAAGGAGTATGATGTGTACAACCTGCTTTCAAATGTTCAGAAGAAAGACAGATAGATGGACAGACAAACAGAATGATACGACAACGGTGGTAAAATGCTAAACTTGATGGATCTGGGTATCCTGTGGGCTTGAAATTATTTTAAAATAAAAAGGCTTTTTTAAAAACATTAACGGTATAAAGAAAGATATTACATAAGTATAAAGCAATCTTCCAAGAAGCTATAACAACCATGAACTTATATGAACCTAGAAACATAACTAGAAATCTATAAAACCAGAACTGAGAGAAAGACAAGGAGAAATTGACAAATCTAAAACCACTGTAAGGGAAGCGGCTGTGGCTCAATCAGTGGGGCTCCCGTTTACCATATGGGAGGCCCCGGGTTCGGTTCCCGGGGCCTCCTGGTGAAGGCAAGCCCGCCCGCACAGCGTGGTTAGCTGACCCAGCGAGCACAAGCAGCAAGGGGGGGATAAATGAATAAATAAATAAAATCTTTAAATAAAAAAAAATAAAAAATAAAAAAAATATATGTGATACAGCAAAAAAATAAAAGGAAATTTTCTATCCTTAAATATATTATTAAAATATAAGAAAAATTAAAATGAATGAGTGGTTCCAAATTAGAAAATTAGAAAAAGAACAGCATATTCCAGTATCAGTCAGTTTTCAATAGGTTGTGCAAAGGGAAAATCAATCTCAAAATCTCAGCAGGTTACAATAGCAAAAGTTAATTTCTTCTTACATTATACATAAACTAGGGCAGCTACAGGTCTGCTTGGCTCTTCTCCACATATCTTCATTCCAGGATGAGGCTAAAGGAGCATTCCCTATTTGGGATATGACATTCTTGTGACAAAGGGAAAAGTACAAGAGAGCCAGCAGAAATCTGCAATAGCTCTTAACACTTCTGATCAGAACTGGAGTATACCCATAGTCCATTGGCCAAATCAAGTCACATAGCAAAGCCAGACAATGAGGCAAAAAATTTTATGTCTTCCATGGATAAGCTATCCATGTGAACAAATAATTGAAAGCAACAATATAATCTATCACAGTATCCTTGGTACCCAATTCTGTATCGATAAGCTTTCACTAGGCTATAAGACAGGAACAACCCAAAATTTTAGTGCCTTAAACAAAGGTTTATTTCTCATTCAAATTACACGTTGGTTGCAGGTCAGCTGTGGCTCTCTTCTGTGTGTCATCGTCGTTCCTAAGTCCAGATTCAAAGTACAGACACTATTTGGGATTTTCATGTCAAAAGGAAAAGAGAGACATAACTAGTGGATACATGCGAGGGATCTTGAATCTGCTTGTATGTGACATGTCACCTCCACTCATTTTTCACTGGCCAAAGCAAGTTATATGGCTAAGTATGATATTAATGGGATAGAAATTTACTCCTTCCCCAGAAGATACTGAAAATCACACGGCAAGGGGCAGGGATGTTTATCCGTATTACAGGGAAGAAGGATGCAAGTAATTAGGAACAAAATACAACCTATCTCAAAGCCAGAAGAAAGAAGGAAGAAAATAATATAGAAGAAATCAATTAAATAGAAAATAAAGACATAGATTAATGAAACCAAAGGCTGTTCCTTGTTGAAAAAAAATTAATAAAATATCTGTGAAAAAGATATTTCATTTGTTAACAAATAGTAGCAAGAAGACTTTATACATACTGTATTACAAATGATGAAGCAACCATACACACTTAGCCAAATTCGTCATGCGTTAAACAGTATAGTCATATTAACACTACCTAATGCACAGATCCTAAATGAAGGCTCCTAACACCAGAGGGGCAGCTTCTTTGCAATTGCTTTAAATTACAAGAAGTTTTATATTTTAGCACTTGTACTGTAATAATACCTTTCTACTAAAATATTGTTAGTCTTTATACAAAGTGTCAGTTGGCAGAAAACCTAAAGCTCCACCAATCAGCATAGCAGGAAAATGAAGGTTCTAAGTATGCATACACAGCATGCTTAACAGCATTATCAACAAAGATAAGAGGTTTTTCTCCACTTGCACCCTCCTTTATTTAGTAGAGTACATTTGTTATTTTAGCTTAGATTTGAAAAGCTGTCTTAATGCTACATCATTCACATTAACACACTGACTATCAGGGCATTTTCTCAGTTCTAAAACTCTAGGAATCAAAAATAATAATAATAAAAGAATACTATTTTAGATAAGATACACAAAGCATGCTTATATTTTATTCAAGTGGGAAAAATACAAAATTTTAAATTTCAAATGTTTAATGTAGGGCAGCCTATTAGCAGACTGAACACCACCTCCAATGACAGACTACTTTTACTTGATTGTGTCACATCCAATTCTTTCAATTCACTCTGCCTGGTCTTCTGCCAGGGTTTGAGCAAACATCGTCCTCCTCTATTGAGTTTCAGGTTGATTGGGTCCCAGAGCCTTCTTTCTATAAGTGCATTTGATACAAGGTCTCTAATGAGATCACCAACAAGACTGTCCAACTACTCACATCCTCAGAGTCTTAGGGTTGGGACTGTTTTGTCACATGATCACCAGTTACATCAGAAATGTTAAAGTTTTCTAATATTTTAGTTGCCAATATGTAGGTTACCACATTAGATGTGTAAGAATCTGTTAATCTAAGGTTTTCTACCTAATATACTAAATAAGTAAATAAGGAGAAGCTTCTCATGGACGTTGAACTGTCAAAAAGAAGTGTGGGCTACCAATGCCAACTCTCAGAAACTGGTGGATGTTAAAACACAGAGGCAACTGGGCCCAATTTGGTAGAAATGAATATTATTGCCTACTTCCAAAAATCCATCTGCCTCAATACCATTCTTCAACTCAAGAATTTTATGTTTGAATGTGGTTAAAAGGACAAATTTCAGGCTATATGTATGTTACTAGAATAAAAATTAAAAACAAATTAAAAAACTGTACAACACACACACACACAAAAGAAATAAACCTCAGGTAGGGCAGATCAAGCAAAAAAGCAAAGAGAGTAAATTAATTAACGGTGAGGGGGGCGGAGAATCATAGAAACAGCAAAGATTTTTAAAGCCATCAAAGAAATACCATGTACAACTATATGTGAATAAACTTCAAAACAAAGTAGAAAATTATTTTTCTAAAAATAAGAATGACAAAAACTAAAGAAGAAAACATAAATATCAGCATTAAAGAAACTAGATCTATAATTGAAATGTCCACTCACACAAAAAGATACCAGGCCCAGACTTTTTTGACTTATGACAGAGGTAGCTGCAAATCAGTAGAGGAATGGATGTTCTTAAAAACTGCTGAAAAACTGGATATCCAAACTGAGGAAAAATAAATTTATATTTCTTTGTTATACCATATGTATTAGTCAGCCAAAGAGATGCTGATGCAAAGTACCAGAACTCTGTTGGGTTTATAAAGGGTATTTATTTGGAGTAAAAGCTAACAGTCATAAGGCCCCAGGGCCCAACTCAAGGTACCATAAGAGGTACTTTCTCACCCAGAGTCTGTTGCCACGTGTTGACGTAAGATGGCAGGCAATGTCTGCACAGGTTCAGGCTTCCTCTTCCTCTAAATGCTCCGTGGTCCCAGCTCCTTCCAATATCAGCTGTAGGCTGGGAGAAGTCTTGTCTCTCTCCCGGGCTCTATTCTCTCTGGGTTCAGCTGCTCTGCTCTCTCCACAAGGCCAGCTGTAAACTGTGAGGTGAATTCCCGGGGCCTCTCCCATGTCTAACGGAGCCTTCTCTCTTTTCTCACATATCTGCTTCTCCATGTATTTACTTCCCGAGGCTCCAGCATTAAAACTCCAACCTCCCTTCTCTGTGGTGCCGGTTTCTCTGTGAGTCCCAGCCCCCCAACATCCTACTGATGTGGCCCAATCAAAGCCTTCATCATTATTTAATCAAGTAAAAGTGAAACCTCTGAATCCAATATTCTCATATGCCCAGTGGAACAGACAAGTTTACAAACATAATCCAATATCTATTTTTGGAATTCATAAACAATATCAAACTGCTATTGCATATATAATAAATTCCATATTAAACGTTAAAAAAAAAAAAAACTTTTAGAAGAAAATATAGGAATATATAATTCATACCCTGGGGTAGAGAAAACTTTCTTAAGCCAGACACAAAAAAGATAAGCCTTTAAGGAAAATTTTTCATAAATATGATATTAAAATTTAAAACTTAGATACAAAAAAGACATAATTTACAAAGGTAAAGGGCAAGTATCAGACGAGCTGGATGCATCTGCAATACATATACCCATCAAAGAATTAGTATCTAAAGTAACCTAACTGTCCCTCAGTGAGTCAAAGGATACATAAACTGTGATTTAATTCTACCACTAAATCCCACTCAGCAGTTAAAAATACATGAACCAGATCCACAAATATCAACATGGTTAAATTCCCATCAATTAAAATTTTAAATGTGCAACTTTTTTACTGCAATTTTATTTTTCATTCACTGAAGCAAAGTCTGAAACAGCAAAAGACTGTAAACAGCTTAAATATCCATAAGAAGAGGATTAAATAAAGTGCAGCATATTCATGTGGAGTAGACAGAAGAATCAGGTAGATCCCTAAGTTTCAACAAAGAAAGTTCTCAAAGACATTTCAGTTAGGAAAAGCAGTTGCAGAACAATGCATGGAATATGGTGTCATTAATGTGGGGGGGAGAGGACACTACATTTTTCTGCATTATCTATAAATACATGAAAAAGCGTACAGAAAGATCTGCAAGCATGGCAGTTCCTGTGGAGAAAGGAGTGGGTCAAGGGGGGATTTATTCTGCATGAAAGGCTTGAGTATTTTACAAGAGTGTGTGAGCCACCGCAGAGATGCAGCACCTAGCCACACACTGGGCAACTCCAGGAGCTCATTCTCAGGGCCCCCGAGGTAAACGGCACCCTCTAAAGCTGGGCAATTGGACATCACAACCCTGATGTTTGTGCGATTAAAAATAAAATCAGAGGATGCAAATGGGAACAACTGAGCTTCATGGGGTAATGAAAATGTTCTATACCTTGACTGGGATAGTGGTTATGAAGTATATACATTTTTCAAAACTCATCAAACTACACGGGAAACCTGTGCATTGTATATGTACACTACACATCAATAAAGTTTATTTTAAAATAAATATAAATTTAATTAACTGATGGCTTTAATTAATATCAGAAAAAGATACCCAAAATTGCAGCACCTAGGCACCCAAAACAAGAACTAGTAGTTAACTGCTGGTACAGTCCAAGAACTAAAGAGAAATTAACTTCCCATTTTAGGGCTTACTACACAATGCCAAAGTTGGATTAATATCACCCTTACTATTTACACAAGGAAACTAAAGAATGGAGAGATTTATATAAAAGACATGAAATTTAAAAATACTAAGTTGAAACTTCATTGGTTCTAAGTCTAATTTTCTAACTATTAAGTAGAAAATACGTCTCACAGGCATGGTGGACACCCAAAAACCCTGGCAGCACCACCTTAACTGCACAACCCCGCCAAAGGAAATTCCACTTATGTATGATAAAAATCCTCCCAGAACTCATAAAAGGTCAAGTTTTACTTTGGCAAACAAAGTAACCCAACAGGCACTGCAAGCCAGGGAACTAAAACAGCAGCCTGCAGCTCCAGAGTCCAGAAACCCAACCAAAGCTGAGGACAGGTTGGGTTCCAACCTGTACAGAAGAGCAGAGACTCTTTCTCATAGAAACTCTAGATACTAAGATACTGTAGATTTAAGATCCCAGAAGCAAGTATAAAAATGAAAAAGTGTTCTCTTGACAAAAGTACGCTCCTTTCTCCTTGAGCGATAGAAAAAGCCAATGAGAGAGGGGCCAAAATGGCAGGACCTCCAGCAACGGCTCAAAGGTCAAGCTCTCTGTCAGGCGACATGCAATAGACACAGGAAAGTGGAAAGAGGACTGCACCACCTGAATCATGGCTTTCACATTCTTAAGAACCTGAGTTAACTCACATAGCAAAAAAGGGGTACTTGAGGGAACGGAATGTCCATCAACTATGCCTAACAGGAAAAGGATAGATACAGCTCAGTGTAAAATGTAACAAAAACTTGCTTCATTCATTCATTCATTTATTTACCGAATAAGTATTTATTGGGAACTGTTAAGGGTCAAGCCACTGAGGATTAGCATGGAAGAGTCATGGGGCTTAATTCCAGCTGGGAAGACAGGGGGGCTTTCTCTTTCCAAATTTCTTTCCCCCCCCTTCCCTCTTAAAGGTTAGGCAGAAAAGCCCTCAAAATTCTCCCATATTTTCCCAGAAGCTTCTCTGACCCTTCTGCTTTATTCCCCAAACCAGCAACTTACGGCTCCAACATCCCCGTACTGGGAAAAGAGGAAAGAGCGGGACCTCAAGTGAGCAGGGTATGAGACAAAATCCAGGGCCACTTTGCATTTTACACGCATACCTCCACAACCAAATTGTCGGCACCTAAACTGCAGGTTCTGGCTGTGTTTCATACTCTTTCGAAACCCAGTGTAGACCACCGTTCTCCACCCAGGGTGGCTAATCAATAAACGCTGGTTAACAACGGTGGAGACACTTTCGCAGCGCAAGGCGGGGCACAGGAATTTAACAGCAGGCATTCCTGATCCGCATCCTCCCTCCCCTCAGGACACTTTCTTTTCCAGGGTGACCAAGGCGGCCAGGCTGACTACCAGGCGCCTCGGGACACGATGCTTTGGGGTGATCGGAAATAAGCCCCCTTCCCCCTGCCAGGGCCTGCCGGCCTCACCTGCCCTCTGCCAGGACCTGCCTCGCTCGCCCCCTGGAGCACCTAACGCGGAGCCTCCTCCCGCGAGCCCGTCTCGGGCAGCAGCAGCCCGGCGCCTGGCGCCCACGGCGCGCCCGGGACCCCTAAGACCCCTTCGCAGCACCCGGCTCGCCCCAGCTCCATCCCTCCCTCCGGGCGCCCCCCCCCCCGGGCCCGGCGCCCCGAGCCCCGCCTCTCCCGGCCCCGCAGCCTCGCTGGTTCCCGAGGTCCGGCCGCCGCGCGGGCTCCCCTCCCGCTCCTCGCGCGCGCGAGGCTCCAGGGACGCTTCCCTCTCCTGCAGCCTCCGGCCGCCGCCGCGGAGCCCCCACTCTACTCACTTCCCGGCCGGAGCTGGCGGCGTCGGGAAGCTCTTCGGCGGCCGCAGCTCCCGCCGCCTCCTCAGGCCGGGCCCCCGCGGCTGAGGCGGCGGCGCCCTCTCAGGCCCCGGAGCCGCCCCCGCGGCCAACGTTCCCAGGCGCCCGGCACGCGCAGCGAGCCCGCCCCCGGCGCGAGGGCGAGGGCAGAGGCGGACGGGCGGGTGCGCGCGCCGCCAGCGCG